>OX457077.1:14605100-15205100 GCA_949752815.1 Conops quadrifasciatus | reverse complement strand
AAAAACCATATAAAATTGTTCCTGGAGCTGGCTCTGTGTCTTACCTTCGTCCACCAGCACCACTTCAACCACCGCATTCAATGGTATATCGATCTTGTGGGTGCACATACAGTTCGGCCCACAATCAGCGGGACGATTGTCGCCATTACAGAATTGCTCCGGATTGATCTCGTTGAACTGCGAAGTGAGCGGCGCTGGAGCGGACAGATATGAGATCTCATCGATCAGCGATATAACATGATCACCGGACGGCGCCACTGAAATTTGAACAATTTGAAAGGATCATCGATTAACGACTCATGGCTTCATGCTTCATTATACTTACCTAAGAAACGATTGTAGGTGTTGGGCTGGAAGAGTTCGTCGGGACGATAGAGATAAAAACGGAACGGTAGGAATATTTTCACATCGGGCTTCTCGGCCAGGATGCTTCGATCGATTTCTACCGAACTTTTCAGCTGACTCACGCAAATGGCGTCGTTTCGTTCACGATTGCATTGTGCATCCAAAGGATTCATTACCTTGTTTTAATGAATCAAGCCCAAATTTTTTTCAGAATTTTTTCCGGGTTTTTGTTGTTGTTGTGGTTGTTGGAGGAATGTTTTAAGGCGTTTTTCAGGGAGTTTTTGGTTGGGTTTTTTTGGTTTTGGAAATATTTACATTGGAAAAGCACGGTTATAAAGGCGTGTTTGTTGTAGGCGGTATGCAGGGCGGTATTCGGTATTTCGTTATTTGTTGTTTTTGTATGTCGATAATTCGATTATGTTTTTGGTGTAATAAATGGTTATTATTTGATGCAACCAATTGCATTTGGTTTTTTGTACAAAGGTTTTTGGTTTGTTGGTGGTGGTGGTGATGTTGTTGTTGTTTTTGGTTATAGTTGTTGTTGTAGATGTTGTTGGGATTTGTTGGTTTTTGTTTCAAGCGTAAAAGAAAAAAAGTTTTAAAAATGTTTGATTAAAATAAAGTATTTTTTTTGGGGTTTAAAAAAATAACAAACAATTTAACATAAATTTACAATAAAAAATATACCAACTTGAAATAAAATATACATATTTATATGTTATAATTATAATAGCAAACGGAACGAAAACAAGTGCAAAAAAAGGCGTGAACCATTAATTAAACAAATTAATTAAAAATCAAGGGACTTCATTTTTTTTACATATTTACAACATTTGTTATCTTCACGCTTATAAATAATTTGTATTTATATTATTTAAACATTTGAGGAATGGTAATTAAATATTTCTGAACGTTTTCTATAAAAAATAACTACTTACCCTTTTGAGATCTTTTGAAGATCGTCAGCCCGGATTTTTAATTCTAATAATTTTTAAATTTTAGCTCTATGCATTTTCAAAGCATGCATAAAACAGAAAAATCAACGGCCTTGAAAATTTATTTTCTTATAAAAAAGAAGGTTGTCGAAAGGCGGTCAGAGCTTGTTGATTTGAGATCAAAAGCTTATAATATTTTCATAACTTATTTTAACTAAATGCATTTAATTTATTGTAATTGATTAATGTACGAGTACGATATTATTTTGAAAATTGTTAAAAATTTAAATTTTAAAATAATTCAAACTTAATAAAAAAAAAATGTTTAAACAAGTAGCAAACGTTACGAAATCAAAGCCAATTTTTATAATACATATTTTGAGAAAAAAAAATTTTTTTATAAAAGAATTTATTTCAAAAAATTAAAAAAAAAAATTTAATGTAATGTAATTCAAAATAAATTGCCACAAAAATTTTGATTTTTCAACTGATCTGTCAAACAACTCTCAAGGAAAAAAAAATTACTGAAGCACAAAAAAATTTTGTAAAATAAAAAAAAAGAAAAAATAAAGAAAAAATTCTTCAACACGCGACACAATAAAAAAAAGATTATTTCACAAAAAAAACTCATAAAAGAAGCATTCATTCATCCATTCATTCATTCGCTTTGCTTCGGAACTTACCACACCCTGCGGTATACCCACGTCGTAAGTGGGCGCTGGCGATGACGGCTGATAGGGACCGCGTGCATAGCGTAAGATGGCCAATTGTTGTGCTCGCCGGATGCCGCACTCGCCGAGGCCTCTTAATTGAATCCAGTAAGCGCCGACAGGTTGATTGGCAGTGATAACGAAATCATAGCGTTCTCCTGCATAAAATATTGATTGTTAATCGATGGTTAGAAAAATTAAAGTACATATCATTTATTTTATTTATTTTAACTTTATTGAATTTTTTTAAAAAAAAACTATGTTTTTTTGTTGGTTTTATTACACTTTCCGGACATTGCGTTATTACAAATATTTTAAATATTCGTGATCGTACAATCAAGTTACAATAGAACTAGGTTGCAGTCTGTCAATTATGATCAAAGGAAGTTTTTTTAATATTATTACGAGTTATTATTTATTAAAGCATACAATATCCATGCTTTTTTCTCATGTTAAACACAACAATAAGATTTGAATAATGTTAAACAGAAATTCAAATTTCTTCTTGTGAAAAAAGAAAAAGATGAATAAGTTTCTTTGAAATTGAAAAAAACTTTACAATTCGATCGTAATTTTAGGGCTTAGCTCTCGAAACTTTTCAAAGGAAAAGCCCCATCAATTATTAAGGAAAAGTTTGGGTTTTTTCTTTGAGAAGATTTAAGTTTTTACTAGGTTTTATTGTTATTATTATTGTTATTGTTGCTACCGCTTGCTGTTTGTTGTAATTATGTCGTGCTCTAAAGAAGCTGTCAACTAGAAACTGTCGCATTGTCAAACTTTCCTAAAACTTTCTAAAAATTCTCTCTTTCTCATGAAATTATTTTAAATCAAACAAAAATAATTTCGTTTAAAAATTCAAAAAATCGAAGAAAAATTATTTATGATTTTTATGATTTTTTTATGAGTTTTTTTCTTCTGTTTTTATGAAATCACGTCACTTTTAGGGTGCTAAATTTATCAAACAATTGATTTTATTTCTAATTTATTGCTTTTTATACTTTCCAAAGTGAATAAAAAGAAAATGAACGGTAAGCTTTAGACGTTATCGACGTCTCGTCGGAGACCGTCCACATTTCGTAATAGTTTTCGTGAGCTATTCATTGATGGGATGAATATGGAATGAATGAATTGGAATGAAACGATAAATGAATGAATGGATGTTTGAATGAATAGTAAATGTTTCTGTTTTTTTGTTGTTGCCAGTCCGAGTTTGAGTTTGAGTGACATTGTCATGTCACTCTCTTTCTTTTTCCCATAAATCAAAATTAATACAAATTCTTTTGTTTTTCTGGTATTTTTTTAATAAGGACGGTGTTAAAAAGAAATCTCAGACCGTGTAAATGGAAAATCTTTTACTTATCTTTAACCCTTTGAAACCAAATACGGTTCTTTTGCTGCTTTCTTTTGGAAAAATGCCTCATTTTTTTGGTTCTACTCTCAAGCATTTAAATGCGAGAGTATTTTAAACACATTTTGCTTTTAAACTGTTACTGTTTGTCCGCCTATTCGTAAACTGATTTCGTATAGATCGCATGATTCATGATGGAAACTCTTCTCGCTCGTCTCCTTCATCTTCGACAACGAATGCACCGACAAGAGTATTTTATTGCTACCATTGCGGTTAGTCAGACCGACCCCCCCTCTCTACCACTCTCTCTCTCTCTCTTCGTCCTCTTCTTCCTTATGCTTCACTTCATACGATTTGATTTGAAGCAAACCGCAACCTTTCTGCACACAACCTTTTCAATAAGATCAATAATATCGTCGTGCTTCTAGAGCGTATAATTCTTTCATTTGTTGGTTTTCTGTTTTCCTTCTTCTTCTTCTTATGGTTTTATATTTTTCACAGTTACTGCTTTTTGTTGTTGTTGTTGTTTTTATGAAATCTTTCTGTACTAGTTAGTCTCGTTAGAGTATAGTCTCGTTTAGTCTGTTATAAATAATGCCAAGTTGTTGCATTTTATTGATTCATAGCGACCGACTTGCGCTGCTTGACCACACTGACCGCCCGATTGTGTTGCTGTGCTTGTTCACATGCATCGCACACAAACCGCCAACATGTTGTTGCACTGCGGTTCATTCATAACGTTGGCAGCAAGCAGCTGCAGTGGTCGGTCTTTTTTAACTCTTAAAATCTATAAGAAATAATTCATCGAGTGACGTTATTCTCAGTAAAGTATTTTGGGTGATTATGTGTCAATTCCACAAACAACCTGCTGACTGCTGACACTTCTCGAGAGTCATAACCACCATTTGTTGCCATTGCGTCTACCGCTAATCATACGAGACCTCTTCTTGCACTCTTTCAAAATCTCGTATTAGTTACTAATTTTTTTTGGTCACCCATTAATCATTCATTATCAATCACCATATGTTTGCTACACGCCCAAACTCTTCTTCTTCTTCTTCTTAACTTCTCTATTAAGCTCTCCATAAGTTTTGCTTAAAACTTAAGACCGCCGCGCAAAAGTCAAAAGTCTCAAATCAAGCTGTTCGCCGTTGCAGTCGCTCTTGTCACTTTTGTCACTCTTATCACTCTTGTTGCTCTTGTCACTCTTGTCACTCTTGACACTTTTGTCACTCTTGTCACTTTTGTCACTCTTATCACTCTTGTCACTCTTGTCATACTTGCCACTCTTGACACTCTTGTCACTCTTGTCAAACTTGTCAAACTTGTCAATCTTGTCACTCTTGTCACTCTTGTCCCTCTTGTCACTCTTGTCACTCTTGTCACTCTTGTCACTCTTGTCACTCTTGTCACTCTTGTCCCTCTTGTCCCTCTTGTCACTCTTGTCACTCTTGTCACTCTTGTCACTCTTGTCCCTCTTGTCCCTCTTGTCACTCTTGTCACTCTTGTCACTCTTGTCGCCGTCTTACCTGAGAACGATATGATTGTATTGACATCAACGGGATGTACCGGTTCGCCATCTGTTGCGATCACCATCAGGCCGTGCCCTTCGATTGTCACTTGGGCCGGACACACAGACGCAAATGCATTGATCATGCGGAACCGATACCGTCGACCGGGCGTAATGGTGAATATTTCTAGCGGTGTGTTGGTCATGAAGCCGGTATTGGGATCACGGAACTGGCCCTTGCCGTTGATCAGCAACGATTCGGGATCCTGGCCGGTGTTGACCGCCAGCCGGCCGGGATACCGCTCAGCAGCATCCTCGTGCATCCAGTCGCTGATCAGCATGATGTGCGTTGTTAGATCGAAGTCGTAGAGATGCGAGTTGGGGTCACGCGAAGGCGGCTGGCGCACCACTATGCTGCCGTAGAGGCCGTCCAGCTTTTGCAGGCCGGTGTGGGCGTGCCAGAAATGAGTGCCCGAATTGCCGGTCCACTGATATCTGCGAGGTATAAAAGAAGGAGTAGCATTTTTCGCTTGCTGCTGCGTCATTCGGCGTCCAACACTTACCGGAATGTGTTGCCCTGCTGTATGGGACACTGCGTCACAAACGGCACACCGTCGTAGTACTGCGAGCCGCGCTGCCAGATACCGTGCCAGTGTATGGTCACCTCCATGCCCTCCATGTGATTTTCGACATCGATCACGACCTTGTCATTCTCGCACACTTGAATGCTGGGTCCGGGTATCATACGGTTCGCCGTGAGAATGCCGCGTTCCACGCCGTCCGCTAGCACGCATTGACAGTGACTCCAGACGGTGTTGGTGGCATTCGGTGTGCACACTTGGCAGGCACTAACGTCGTGAAGGGAGGGCGTGGGTGGGGGCGTAGAAGGAGATGAAAAGAAAAAATGTTTGCATTTAATTTAGAACAAATAGTACGATAAATAATGTAAACGGAATATATAATGAGAGATCATGTAAGGCGGACAGACAACAACAAAAACTAAAATATCACGGATCTTAATATAGCCGAATATACTTGTTTTATTCATACTTTCTACACAGAGAAAAATAGTACCACATAAAAATAATAAAATCTTCTTATTGAGCCATTTTATTATGAAATCTTATTAAAACATGCCTAATATGCATAATATGCATTTTTTCATAGAGAAATCTTATTAATTTTATAAAGAAAATCTTATTGTCACGAAACAAAAAGTTAATCTTATTAATTCGTGATTTTAATAAGAAATTCCCCCTTTTTTCCCCCAGAAAATCATGAAATTAACAAGAATTCTTATATGAAGAATTCTTATTATTTACTGCTTTTAATAAGAAAAACTTCTTATATGTATATTAAATCGTCAGTTTGGCCGGAACTTTGATAGTAATATTTTTGCTCTCAGGTTTACTTCAGACCTATAATTCATATTAATTTTTTTACAATGTCATTGTTTATAACAGACGATCTTTGCTTCTCAGTTTTGTGTACTTTTCGTCTTTATTTATGCAATATATGTACGTTGCAAACAAACAACAACAAATAGCATATTACTTTTCAGGCCTTACCCATGAAATTTCGTGAGTACTATGATTAAAATTTTTGAAATCTTGGATGAATAATGAATAATGAACAAAATGAATTAAAAAAACATAAGTAATTATTTTTATTTTTACCAAAACTATGGACTATGGAAAACAATACGATTTTCCTATAGAATATGTATTTTAATAAGATCGTCTCTATTAAAAACAATGAGATTTTCTTATTGAATTTGTATTTTAATATGACTGCCTTTTTAAATTTTAATCAGATTTTCTCTATGGTTTTCTTCTTGGATGAAAAGCATCGAGAAATCTGATTGTTTTTCTTCTATTTTAGGTGCTGTTTTTGCTCGGTGTATCTCTAAACAATCTTTTCAATTTTCTTTCGTAATAAACTTACGAATACCGTTCTAATCTCTATATATTCGTTTGACTGTCTGGCTCGTTATATCATCTGCACTTCCTAATTTTTTGCTAATACTTTAACTACATACTACAAGTATACATATTAAGCTCTATGCTTATTTATTATTTCACAGCGATCTTATTTGTTTTTAATCCATGTATTTGTTTTGCTGAATTTGTTTTTAATTTTCGTGCCAACAAATTTATTATGGCCAGTATTGGTAGCCACGGTTTATTTCTAACAAAATTTATATAACATACTATACTTCTTTCTTATGTAAGTTTGTTACTTTGTTGCTGACTGCCGTTACGATGTTGCACATTTTCGCACAATTTCGCAGCCCATTAAACGCAAGCGAGTTCGGGTTTGTGTTCGAGAGATTCCAAATATGAAATATCGAAACTATTCCTATGTTACAATATTGTTATTACTCTCGGTTATTATTGCATGCCAACCAACTGCATAAACAAACTAAAGTATGCATTTTTTTATTGTCTGTGCGAGAACGCGTGCGCGCGCGATTATTATGGTTTTGGAAATTAATAACGATGCAGTTTTTGAGTTGTTTTTCTGGCTTTTGTGTAAACTGTAAAAAAAAATTAATATTAACTGCTGCCTAAAGTATTTTTTTAGGATATGAACTTTGTTTTTCCTGCTGTGCTTTTGTTATTTTACTGTTTTCGCAACATTATTTTATACTCTATTTGTTATTATTATTATTATTCACATATAACATTTGATTTTATTTTGTGCATTTTGTGATTTTTAATTTTTTTTTTAATGGTAATACTAAATTTTTGGCCAAAGAAATCGAAGCAATAAAAGCACAATAATAATAACAATAAGAATTTTTGCACAAAAGAGTTCAAATCAAAGACGAGAAATCGAGAAATCAGTAGCAGCAACAATCAAAAACCATCGCAACGACATCAATAGAAAATATTGTCGAGTGTATACAATAATATTTGCCAGAAAGGCGACTTATTATAATCAGTTATAATAACAAAAACCATAACAACTATTCCTCTTACTGTTATTGCTGCTACTGCCGCTAAGAGTCAATACTATTAACCCTATTATTTGTAGTATTCTGGCTATTATTGCTACTAGTAGTGTTACTCGGCGAAAAAAGGGGGAAAAACGCTCGATTTTTCACATTTTAATTTTTATTTTATTATGAATAATTCACATTTTAACTATATTAATATCATATTCGTTTAACGAGTATGTTTAGATTTTTCGCTATTGTACCGTAGCCGTATTAGTAATAGTTGTTGTAGTAGTAGCGGTGGTTGTTGGTGCTGTTGTTGTTGTACTATTTTGCCTACCATGACCAATTTAAAATCGAATTTGTCTGCTCCATTGTTTTTTTTTTTGTTTCGTTCGTTTTGTTTTTTTTTTTTTGTTCGGCTCAGCGTTTTGTCGTTACTGTCGTTGCTGCTTTTTTCTATTGTTACGAATATTGTTGTTGGTATCTCGTGTTGTGTTTTTTCTTTTTGATTATTTTATCTTTATATACTCGGTTTATTTTAATACTAATACTTTACGCACGAGCTTTTAATTTTTCCAGTAATTTTTTTTTAAAATTAAAACAATAAATTATTTATTTTTATTTAAAAAAAGATGTTCAATCAACTCTTTCGCGCAAGTAACAATTAAATTGTGGTTGCTGTTGTTGATATTAAAGTGAAATATATTGTAATTATAAAGCTTTTCATTTGGCAAGATTTATTAACCTTCGACTGTCACGTGACAGAAGTTGTTGTTCGGCATCAATGCAGAAAAAAATTGTAGTAAGCAGTAAAAAATTTATTTCTAAAATCATGCATTCATTCAAAAGCAGAGATATTAGAGAGATGACAGACACACAGACAGACAGACAGACTGACAGACAGAGTGACGTACAGTAAGATGCTTGCATGCATTGATTTCCTGAAACTGGAAAGTTATTGTTGTTGTCTTCGAATGTGTTTTTTTTTTTACAATTGAAAAGAAAAATATAAGAAAAATAAATATAAAAGACAACAAAATTTCTTGTGAATCGAGAAGATGATATAAGGCAAAAGTATAATATTTCGAAATAAAAAAATGTTTTATAAGTAAATTAATTTCTGTTTTTGTTTCGATTTCGATTTTATACTTCTTTTCCTTGCTATATTTTTTTTTAATTAATTAAAAAACTATCGGAAAAATGTAACAAAATATATAATACCTAACAATATTAAGTAATTTTTTATAATAATACACATTTTTTGTTTCATACTTTAATTAGGGTTACTATAAACTATAAGTTTTTGGAGGATTTTCTGCCAGAATTCAGAAGACTTAAGAAACGAACTCTGTAATCTAGAGTGTAAAAATTTTGACGTTTGAAAGAAAATAATATTTTGAAAGGAATTTTGGCATGTTTTATTTAATCACTTAAAATTTTTATAGATTTTATTTTTATCTATAAAAATCTATCTATAAAATTTTATGTTATAAACATAAAAAATTAAAATTGTTTTATCTAATTTTATATAAGTTTGTCTGTATCGTAAAAAATATAATTATTTATGGTTTTAAATTAATTAAAAACGTTTGTTATATTAATTACGCTTCCTTACAAAAGTTTATGTAAATTTGTAAATTTTTCTTTAGCGTTAGTTGGTGGAAAAAAAATCTCACTTTAATAATGAGCAATAAAAAAAGCAGATGCTATAAGAAAAAAGCGTCAGCATTAACGTCAAAGCAGCAGTTACATGGAAATAAAAATAAAAATTTAATTATCATTACAAACACACACACACGCGAACACCAACGTCTGCTCTTTGAGACAATAACCACAACAATAACAACAAAAACAATAAACCAAGTAGCAAATTTTAATTATCACTATTTCGGCATTTGCAAGGTTGTTGAACTTCACCGGAGAGCGAAAGCAGCTGCGGCGCAAGCACCGCAGACGCGATGAGTTTACGATCAAGCCACGTTTGCCGTCACCAACAATAACAACAACCGACAACTACCAACAACTACCGACAACCGATCGACAAGCAAAAATATAAGTAAAGTAAATTTGCTACAGAGAATTTGAGAAAGACATGAATGAATGACGACAGAAAAGCAAATTAAAGAGAAGCAAAAAAAAAAGACGGGACAAAGGAGACGCTCAGATTATTAGAAAATTGCAGCAATAAGTCGATCGGTTACGACGGCAGTCAGGCCTATATAAATACAGAAAAATCTGATGAAATTGCAAACATTTTAAAGCTTCTTTTTGACACTTTTCTCATTGCAAAGACCTCAATAGGCGCGTTAGTCATAATTAGTGGCAGCCCAACAAATCAAGGCTGGAGTAGACCAGGTGGAAGGTGGAGAGGAGAGCGATGAAAGAGCGGAGGCGGAAGAGGCGGCGTTTGGTAAATAGTTAGCGTTGGCGGCGGTCGTGCCTTTGATTGAGCGGCTCATTACGTTTTTAATGTGATAAAAACCGCATGCTGTTTCATCGCACAAACATTTTTGCCGCTTGTTTTTGTTGATTCGAAAATCTATGAATGGGCTTGGGTGTGCTTTATAGCTACGGATGGTTTATTTATTTACGACATTGTTTGTGCAGATGCAGGCACAACCTTCTTCGTCATGCCGCCGTCTTCTTCTTGTTAGTGATGATTACTGGTACACGTTATACTCGTAATCATAATAATAATTTCAAACGTACTCTAACAATCATCAATCAATCAATCATTCATTCATTCTTTCAGACAGTGAGTGTTGCATGCAGTCACAGCAGACACCGAGAGACAGTGATGGTTGCGTCATCGGGATGCACTGACTTTGCGATGCTCCGTAGCATCATTGTTTTGTTGCTGCTTTTGTTGCTGCAATGACTGACAGGCCAGAGCAGAGCGTAAGAGTGCCGTCGTGCACGTAATGTGTAGAATATTTATTGTTATGTCTGGACTTATGTCATTTTTAAATGTAGGTACGTGTATATATATCTCGTGCTCTTGCGAAGAGTGCACTTTCTTCCGTAAATAACAACAACAATACAATATATTTATTATGTTACGATAATAATAAAGAAACAAATGAATAATAAAAATAATTAAAAATTAATTATTTTAATTATTAAATTATTAAATTTATATTTAATAAATTATTAAATTTAATTTAATTATTTTAATAATTAAAAAATAATTAAAAATTAAAAATAAAAAATTAGAAATAATTATAAATAATTAAAATAATTAAATAATTAAAAAAATAATTGTTACTTGTTTTCTCTTATGGGAAAATATTTGCAATTTAGAAATTCTAAATTTTATACAAAAAAAAGGAAAGTAAAGTTAAACCGATTTGAATCTTAAAGGAAAAATCAATCTCGTGCTACTTACGCGCCCAAAACGGTGTAGTATTCCAGCGTAAAATGGTAATAGCAAATTCTGGGCGGTTCGCCTTCGCGGCAAGCGCGCGCACATTCGTCCGGCGCCGACAGAGCTCGATTGCGTCTCAACTCCGCGGTGGCACTTGTCGAGAAGTCCAAATGGCGGAACGGCGAATGCGGATTGGGATTCACCACGGTGCCGGCGACCGAGGCCGGCGCTGCTGCTCCACTGCCGCCGGGGTAGCGAGCTCCATGCGGCAGACTGCCGCGTGAGTTCAAATAACCACTGCCCGCCATCAGGAATGACGGCTTCGAACTCACGGACGGGCCGCTGCCCAGACTGTTGCTGTTCAACGGCACGGGCCGGGCAATGCTGGAGGAGCCCAGCGACGGATGCGTCTGCACCAGGCCGTGCGTGGCCGAGAAGAAGGGCGAATCGAAGGGTGTTGAACTGGCGGATGAGGGGGCAAAGTGTGATTGCAAGAAGGAGCTGGAGGGCGCCTGATCCGAAATTTTTGCTATAAAAAAAAGAGAGAAAGAGGAAAAAATTAAAAAAAAATGTAACCATTTATTTTTTCCAACTGTAAACATATTTATATATTGTAATATTGAACAAAAATTTCCATGCAATTTGCATTAGTTTCGGTTTTGTATGAAGCAAAGAAAAAAGCAACCAGATATCGCGGTTCAATTATAAATTGTTGCTCATTCAATATACTGCATTTAGCGGTGAGATAGATGGACAGACAGACAGACGGATAGACAACATAACGTTTTGTTATTCGCTTTGTTGCCTTGAATGCGCGTCCATAAAAATTCACCAGCCCGAATTTGGGGCAGGGTTTGCGCGTGGCCGAACGAAACTCAACTCGTAGAATGGAAAATCCAACTAAAATAGAGCGCAGTCAGCAGATGATTTTCCAATGGACGGTATCTACTCGTATCTACATACAAACATTGCTTGTATGAACCTACATTTAAGCATAAGTGTTTTTTTCTTCTGTCTTATAAACTATTTGTTGTTGTGTATCGCAAATAAATTCTATGGCGAATTTTGTTCATATCATATTTTTTTTTGATTTTGCTTTTTAATATCTTAATTTTTTACAGAGTTATTTCCAATGAAAAAAGTCACAAATATTACTGTTTTTGATCATTCGTTATAACGACAAATGCCTGCACATTTTCTAACTCATTAAAATCGTGAAGGCGCGTTTATTATTAACTTCTGCCTCATCTTTTTAAACGGAGTTTTTTTATCGGAGTCCGGTAGCGTTTTTCTCAACTTTATAAGAGTAAAATCATCATCAGAATGTGAGCTTTTATAAGAACATTTCATGGATTAATCTTACCTTAGAAGTTCAAAGAAAAGTAATATTCTGTTCACTTCATATTATTTTTAACCAAATTTAATTATTTTATTTTATATTTTATTTAATTTTTTTCACATTTTTTAATTTTTCTTACTTTATTTTAGTTTTATTGAATTTATTATTATTTTACTATTAGTTTTATAAGGTCACTTCGGGATCAATAAATTCTCAAAAAAAGTTCTCTTTGTTTCATATTATTTTAAGCCAAATTTTATAATATTATTTTTATGTTATTTAATGTGTTTTTAATTTGTTTTTTAAATTTTTTTTTAATTTTATTTTTTTAATAATTAATAATAATTTTATTTTTATTTTATTTTATATTTATTTTAATTTTTTTTTTAATTTTTTAATTTTTTAAAATTTTATTTTAGTTTTGTTGAATGTATTATTATTTTATTATTAGTTTTATAAGATCACTTCAGGATTAATAAGTTCAAAGAGAAGTCTTTTTACTTCTTATTATTTAAAGCTAAATTTCATTATTTTATTTTGTTTTCAATTTAATTTTTTTTCCATTTTTCAATTTTTTAAAATTTTATTTTATTTTTATTTAATTTATTATTATCTTATCTTTAGTTTTATAAGAGCACCTCAGGATTTATAAGTTCAAAGTGAAGTCTTTTTGCTGCTTATTATTTTTAACTAAATTTCATTATTTTATTTAATATTTTCTTTAATTTAATTTTTTTCACATATTTAAATTTTTTTTATTATATTTAATTTTAGTCTTATTAAATTTACTATTATTTTATTATTAGTTATATAAGATCACTTCGGGATTAATAAGTTCAAAGAGAAGTTCTCTTCACTTCATATTATTTTTAACCAATTTGATTATTTTATTTTAATTTTATTTAATTAAAAAAAAAATTGTCGTTTTAATTTAATTTTATTATGGTTTTATTTGTTTAACCAGAGAAAATGAATTACAAAATTTCACATAATGTTTATTAAAGTTATAATGTTTGATAATAGTATGATTGCAGTTAGTAAATATATTATTGATTGCAGTAAGCCATTTCTGTGATGAATGGAAGTGGAAACAATGGATTATGCCGGGCGGGCGTTATTTTCTTCCGGTTGCCGAGAGCGTCACAAATTTAATTTTACGTTATGATTATATGGAAAGCATTAAAATTTAAATAAAAAAATTATAAAATTAATAAAGGAAATAGAAATAAAATGGAAATAAATAACACAACAAAACCAACAACAACAACAACAACTGCAGCAAACTATCAAAAGTTTAAACGAAACAGTTTAAAATCTCGTTCGGAAGAGGACAAATGATTATTAGCCAACGGCAGCAGCAGCAGCAGCAGCTCGTTGGTTGCTGCAAAAAATGTTGCTGCAGCTTTGGCAGCCGAAGGCGAAAGGCACTATCAACCTGCCAACCATGGATTTATTGCACGAGTATAAAGAGCTCCGTTGTCGAATTTCTCGAAGTGAAATCGAAATCGAAAGCAAAGAGATCGAAAGCAACGAGACCCGAATTAATATTCTATAGAATTGCGATGTAAAAGAGACCTAACGGGCCCGCTACGGTGGCCGTTGTTCAGATGCGCCCCTGTTTTTCCTAGCTCTTGCTTTCTTTGTGCTCTGCTGATGTTGCAGGCGATCTGCATCCGGCAGAGTGTCGTGTCGTCTTTCTTTGAGTGTCGTGCCGCGTGCCGCGTCCTGCCGTCCTGCTGCACTGCGCCTCTCACAAAGCGAAGCTGTTTTGTTCGCTGCTTCTCGTCGACTGGGCGTGAAGCGATGGCGCTCGAAGCGATTTAAAATGCTTCAATTGTTTTTCTACGGCATTGTTGCTTTTTTGTTTATGTTTTTGTTTGTTATCTTCTTCATTGTTTGTTTGTTGTTGTTGTTGTTGTTGTTGTTTAAACAATTATTGTTTTTTTTTATGGATTCTTGGTTTTGCATTGTTGTTGGGTTTTGTTGTAGCGGTGGATTTAGTTTTGATTTGTGTCTTGTGTTTTCTTTGTGTGTGTTGTTGTTGTTGTTCTTGTTGTTGTTGTTGTTGTTGTACATTTGTATTTTGTGTTTTCTTTGTGTGTGTTGTTGTTGTTGTTTTTTGTTGTTATTGTTGTTATTGGTTTTGTTGTTGTTATTGTTGTTGTTGTTGTTATTGTTGTTGTTGTTCACATCGTTATTGCTATTGTACAAATGGTTTTTATTGCTTTTGTTGTTGCTGATGCTAGATGTTTTTGTGTTGTTATTGTTGTTGTTGTTGTTGTTGTTGTTGTCGTCGTCGTCGTTGTTGTTGTTGTTGTTATAGCAATTGTTTGTATTGTTGTTCGTAACGCTAACGCCGTTATTCATATTTTTTTTATTGGTATTTATTGTTGTTATTGTTTATATATGTAGATATAAGTTGTTTTTGTCTTTTTTTTGTTATATTTTTTTTGTGAATTGCGCTTAAAATAAAAATCGAAAGTTTCTCTAGAGAAATAAGCAACAAATATGACAACAACAACAACAGCAGCAGCAACTACCACTAACACTGAAGTTGTTACCACATGCACATACACACTAACATACAAACTACATCAGATAAAGATACAGATAAAAGATACAACAACCAAACAATCTTTAAACAAGAATAACGAAATAATCCAAACAATAAGCGCTTTCCATTTCAAAGCAATCTCAATATAAAATCGACGCTTTTTTTAAATTTTTTCTCTCTAACAATTCTTAACCCTTCGCTGATTGAAGTAGTCTTAATGGTTACCATGTGGCACCATAAGGTTGCAAAGACTTATAAGGTTGTAAAAGTCATGAAAAGCCCATTTATTATGGCCCATTTCGGCCATAACCGAAATATTTGTTGCAATTTTCGTAATTTTTTGGTTTTTTACATTAAGATATGAATAAATTAAACGATAGTTTTGATTAAGGTGATTTTTTCATCCTCACATCTTCACTCCTGATGCCTGTCATTTACGGTTTTGTTGTTGTTTGAGAAAAATAGAACAACGTTTCGTCTTGCACAGTACAGGCAACAATTTTGCAACGTCGTTGCATCGGTTTACTAACAAATAAAGTTACTTTTAAACGTTGTTGAAGGGTTAAGGGATCGATCGATCGGTTTTAATAATCGTATACTTAAACAATGTGATTGTATTAAAACTATGTACATACATATACTCGTATGTATATTAATATTTATTACTTTAAAGAGTACCTATAAGAGTACCTAAAAGAAAAAATACACAAATACACCAAGTGTATTTTTTCTTTTTATGCAATGATGAAGCATGCTATAAAAAGGTTTCAATTTCATCATAATTTTTTTATCTTTTTTAGTTTGTGTGTTTGTTCGTTTGTTGTTCGTGCTACTGCTATAACATCTTTTTTTTACCAAAGTTGCAATCATATATTTTTGCATAAAATTGTTCCACTTTCAGAATAGTTTTTAAAGGCGTCCAAATATTTATGTTGTTAGCTGAACTAGTGCTTTTGTTGTTGTTGTTGTTGTTGTTGTTAGTGCCATTGCCAGCAATCTATTATCGCAACCGTACCAAAAATATGAGAACTGAACTTGAGATAGTTGTCGAACAAACAAAAGAAAAGCTTCGACAAACGTTATTTTTTTCTCTTTACTTTGTTGGTAAAATAATTTTTATTTGTGTTCGGTAAAGCATTTTTTTTAACTTTTAGTATTAGTGCTTAATGGCCTCAATTATTTGGTAGAATTGAGTCTAAATTCTGTTAACAGAGCCTTTGACAGAACATTTAACAGAACTACTGCCAGGAGGGCTTATCACTGCTAGTTGAATTGTGGACAACTGTTAATAAAACGCTAACGAAAACTCTCAACAGAACGGATTTGGTGCTACATATTTACAGTCCAAAGTGTTATTCTTGTGTTGCCATAATAAAATCTCAACAGTAAATTAAAATATTAGCAGATTTAACACAAAACAACTCTCTTAACATATCCCGTAACATTGGCAGACATTTTAATGCTGTTGTTAGCAGAATTGTGAACAGATCTGCCAACTATTTACTATTAATCTAATTGTTAACAGCATGAACGACAAAAATGTTAACAGATGTTGCTATATACGACAGATGTTAACAGCGGGTCTTTATGCAGCCGCCAACACAGCAATGCAAATCCATGTATCAACTGCTATCATCAGAATAGTTAATAGAAGAACTGTCTACATAACTTTTAACATACTATTTCTTAAAAGAATTATGAAGAAAACTTTTAATACAACTGCTGACCTAAGTGCAATGATTGAAAGCTTGAAAGCAATTGAAAAACCAGTTATCAATAAATAAGTTATCATTGAAAGAAATAATCTGATGAAAATGCATTTAATCAGGCAAACCTATCTATCTACCAATCAAACAACAACATACAATCAACCAAAAATCCACTCTCTTGTAACTTCCGTAAATGTTTCTCGCGATTTTTCTCTTAATCTTTCTACTGATCAATTCCTCAGTTAATCCTACAGATTAAAAATTTAAATTTTTGTTTAAGTTTAGTCTTAAAATTTAAAGTTTTGTTTAAGTTTTAACTTATTGTGATTTAATATAGAGTTAAATGTTTTTCTTAAATGGCTCTTTTTGTTCCATATTTCATTGATCGTTATTGCAAGCAGTTTGCAATACTTTTGAAGGAAAAATAGTAAATAAAATTTGAAATAATAATGCCAACCTTTTTACGACATCGTAAGGTTTGATCAAATGTGGTCATCAATCAATCAAAAAAAAAAAAAGAATGTAATCGTAATCAATTTTGACTTTAATATGATTTGAAGGATGAAATGAAGTAACCAGGCACTTCGATAGACATAATTCGTTTTATTATTTTTTATTTTTTTTAAACGCGTATAATAGATTTAATTATTGATTTCCTGTGATTAAGCAAAAGACGAGAAAAAACCAAATATATTGTAAAAACATTTCTCTTTTGATTGAAATTTGAAAAGATGTTGTCACACGATGCTTGTCGTATTTATGTCGTATTTAGGCGGTGAAAGTTTTTCAAAATTAACTGAACTAAACTTATCTAAACGTAATGCAAGAGAAAAATTAATTGTTATATTTTGTAATAGTGAGAGTTTTGAATAAAAATCGCAAGAAAATAAACGAAATTAAATTTCGTAAAATTAAAAATTTTAAAATTTTTTAAGAAATTAGAAATTTCTTTAAATTTCTACGCCTAAAGTGAAACTTCTCTTTGGTAGCTCCAAATTTTTTTGGAAACCTTAAATGACAGGAAATGAAATAAAATGAAAACTAAGAAAAAAATTAATAGAAAAATTTTTAATAAAAAGGCAAATTTATAAACTGTTTTAAAAAAAAAAACGCAGCAGCAGCAACACTTTTCTACTATTACGATAATTTCAACTATTTTATAACTGATGGAAATGGAAAACGTTGATCATTGATCATGGCTGCAATTATATTATTTTCTTGTTAAACCGTGTAAATTAAATTCTAAAATTTTAACTGAACACAAACAAATTGACTTTGGGTGTAATGGAAAAAATGAAAGGCATAAGGTCGAAACTGGGCGTCATTCAAAGCGATTTGGTTGAAATCGTTAATTTAAAAAAATTTTTTTTTTTTTTTGGGCGCAGTCCTAAAAACTATTAATCAAAATTACAATATTGTTAATGTTCGTATTCGGTGCACTATGGATTTTTTCGACACCGTTTTCGGCATCGCTATTAAGCGACCACCGACAGTCAGTCAGACAGAGCTTACTAATCAATGAACACCGCCCATTTTTTTAACAAATATTTTGTGTTTATTTTAAATAGTTTTTATGTCACATTATTTTTATAACGTAATTTTTTTGTAATTTTTAAAAATAATTTTTGTATATGATCTATTAAAAAAATTATTTTTTTTAAGAGTTTTTGTATATTTTGTGAAATCCTGTTTTTATTTTCATGAAAAACAGTGAAGTCGTTTCTGTTCAAAACATTTTACTTTAATATTATTAGAAGAGGGCAAATAACAATCTTAAAAACAACAATACCACCAACGACAACTTAAAAAAAAATTGTTACATTTATTGTATAAAAATATAGATAAAAAGATAGATGTATGTATGTACGTACAAATGTGTATATACGATCATAAATATAACTTGCGAGTGAATCAATCAAGCGTTAAAGCAAACCATTCAAACACTGAGAAAGTATTTTTCTCCACCTTTCGACAGCTGGCTTTACAGACATACACATACTGCTATAGTTCATGAAAACATAACGAGTACCGTTAGCAACAGCTAACAGTCTAATAGTATATACTAACTTCGGTATATATGCTGTAATCTGTTACTATAGTAACACGAACGACCCTTTTCACAAGGTAACCACAATCAATGTTGATTGCGATGGTGGTGGTGTTGGTTGTGCCTGTGGTTGTGACTGTGGCTGTGGCTGTGACGGCGCTGACTGGTTTGAAATGAAAGCATGAATCATTCAAGCGATCGCACTTTTGGTGTTTTAGTCTCGATCATGGTCATGAATTATGGTCGGCTTAAATGAGCCTGAAAATGGTCAATTTAGGACACTTAAAATGGCGGCTATTTTAAGTGGTTTAAAGTTAGATGAAATTATTGTTTTTCGCAAGAAATTAAGTTCGCGGATCGATCAGGTTCGTTTTTCGAAGGCGTTGAAATGCGTTGCGCGATGACGTTACGATGTTAAAAAAACGAAAAGAAAGGAAAACGAAGAAAACAAAAACAAAAAAATTAAACAATTAAACAAAACAATTAAAACAAAATAAAGCAAAATAAATTGGCCTAAATCTTCTTAACCAGAAAACAGATAAAATTATTTGTCTTGAAGAACTGAAGACTAATTACAAAGGATTCCAGAAAATTTCAGAATTTGATATTGATAAATAATGAAGATATAATTCGTAATGTTTTTACGAAGACATGGTTTTGTTACTTCATGATCATGTTGATCGATCATGATAAATCCGGAAGTAATCTTTCAGCAATAAATCTTCTAAGGTAGAATTAGTTTTGAAAATATTAAAAGAAAAATATCGCCAAAAATTTACTTGCTCCAGATTCGGGGATCGAGGGCGTCAAAATCCTTCGAATTTAGAGAATTTTTGGATAAGTGTTGAATCAGAATTGATATTAAAGATGGAAAGAATATCGTCAAAAGCGTTTGTCTGCAAACGAAATCTATCCAGAGAAGGCGGAAATTCCCAGCAAAGACATAAAAAGTAAAGAGATTACTTTATCCCTTTTTGTGTGGGGGATTTTGTTATGTCTTTTTTGACGAGAAACGAAAAAATTCCGTTAAGCTTTTGATCAAACCTTTTTCATTTAAGCTTGTGCCGCCGGCGGCGGTTTTGCAATTTGTCTGCGTTACTTTTGTTGACAGACTTAATTAACAACATGTTCAACAAGTTTCAAAAAAATATTGTCATGTTTCGTAATAATTCTTTTTTTTTTGTTGAAGATCTTTTTTTTCGGTTGATCGATATTGCTCAGCTCATCTTTATGGCTCAGCTCATCTTTATGGCTCAGCTCAGCGAGAATTTCAGAAGCTTTTTTCTATAAAAAAAAATACGTAACATCAGATAGAGATGAGTGTATTTTTTTTTTAAATAATCACAATCCTCTATGTCGTATATAATGTCGTTTAACGAGCGAACGAAATGACGATCATAATGTTGGCTTTGACGGTCTAAATATGGCTGTTGTTGGCTAAAAGTTGATTATGTTGTAAAATTTGAGAGTAAGTGCGATGTATTGTGCAATATATTGAGCTTAGTATATTGTGCTAGTAAAGACAAATCGCGTACATACACACACATGTATCCTGCTGGTCACATACAATGCATTTATTGCTGTCTAAGACGCTCACGCTCACGCTTTGGTGGCACCTGTTGGTCGTCGGTTAAAGCCATCTCGTCTATGCCTTTCCTTTTAATCTCTCCGTGTGTCGTCTGTCTGTCTGTCTGTTCGCCTGCGCGACTCTGTCTGTCTTTGACTTTCTGCTTATTTTTGTTTACCAGCAGCGCCCAAATACTTTAAGCCTGAGGCCGCGAAAGTGACTGGATCGATTGTAAACGATTACAATTATGATGACGACGACACGACGCCAACAACGCCAACAATGCCAACGACTTACCGAACGGTATCGTGACCGCAGCAAGCCAACTCGACAGCTACTTAATTCTTTGGCAAATCGGCCGTCGCGATGTTTAATGTGTTTATAAAATATAGTCGCGATTTTAATTTGGTATGATAAATTTGTGGTATTTTTTTGGTTTCTAGCATTTACGGCTATTCCTCAGGATTTACGACTTGATATCATGTTACTTTCCCGGAAGAAGAGTGCGTAATGATCAGACCGCATGGATCATTGTCTAATCTATGTGAAGTCTTTTGGCTCAATATGAGTTCAAATTCGATTTTCATCGTCATTTTGAGATCTCCTCGAATTTTGGCATAATTTTGTTGTACTTGTTATGACTTCGATTTCGATATTCATTTAAAATTTACACAAAATAGCCCGATCAGTTTCGAATAAACAAAATCTATAATTTTGTCATTTCTGATAACTGAAGAGCTCTTAATGTCTAGGATTATATCACCATTACATATAGTGGTATCCATTTCTACCTTCATCATAATCATCATAATTTTTTAATGATTTTTATGTATCTTGATTTTTATGTGAAACTGTTTTTTTTTTCTATATAAATCTATATCTTTTGATCTTGACATTAAAAGTGGTTCACTCGTTTTTTGTAAGATTTATATCAATTTATAAACTTTTAAATCAAAATAAGCAATAATACGATACAATAATGTTTTGTTTTTTTGGTGCATTTGGTGGTACTCTTGATGGTACTTTTGATGGTAACATGTCGGCCTTGGCATTTGTTTGAAAGACAGTCATCGCAAAACGGTTTAATAGAAAAGCTTATTTTCTCAAACAACTTTTTTTTCAAAAACTCAATGAACGATAAATTTAAACGGTTCAGTTTAATTTAGGGTTGGTAACGAAATCTCGAACGACAAAATCCCGAAATGACAAAATCTCGAAATGACAAAATCCCGAAACGATTAAATCCCGATGCGACAAAATCCCGAAATTACAGAACTAGTTTTTCGGTATTCTCCAGTCTCTTGAACAGATTAAAACCATTAGCAAAGTTTTTCGCAAAGTATTTTCACAATAAAAGTCTTAAAGCGTGGCGGCCTTCGGCCGTGGCGAGGATTTTAACCCTCAGGAAAAGAATTCTCTCGAGAATGCAAAGTAATTTCTCATTAAAAGTCTTGATGCGTGGCGGCCTTTTGCCGTGGCAGGGATTATAACCCTCAGACAACAGAGTTCTCTCGATAATGCAAAGTATTTTCACTTTAAAAGTCTTGATGCTTGGCGGCCTTCGGTCGTGGCAAGGATTATAACCCTCAGACAACAAAATTCTCTCGATATTACAACTTTGCTTTCCTGTCATTGTAAAAAAAAGGCAAGTAGGCGCGTATTTTACTTTGCAAAAAATTGTGACTCAAATTTCATTTCTTGATTAATTTCAAATTTAATTTTTTCATTTTTGTGCATTAATTAATTAATTTATTGTAAATTATTTAATTTTTTTTTTGTTTGAAAATATTTGGCAACTTTTTCGTTAATTTTGTAGGAAGTAATCTTTTTAGTTGTTAATTTTTTTGGACTTAATTTTGATTTGAAGGATTGCAATGTGTTGAGGCAGATCAACTTTAATGTCTTTTTTATTTTTTTAATGAATTTTGAATTTATAGAAACAAATAAATTAATCCCCCCCCCCCGAATTTTTGGATTATTTTTGCCGTTGTTACAACAACAACAACAACCAACATTTCTTGGGAAAAATTCACAGAAGCTAATTATAATTTTGTTTGCATACAAAACGGTTTGTTATTCTGTTTTTTAAAGAGATTGCCAAGAAACTAAATTGTATTGCGACCATTCCCTGCAAAAACGACGACCTTCCTCAAATGATATACTCTTAAAGAATTCGCAAAAATTATAACAAAAGATTACAAAACTAACGATTTAAGAAAGAAAAGGGTTAGCAGAGAATAATAAAACAATACCGCTTTTGTCGTTTCAGTTCTCTCCACGTTTTTCTACCGTTTTTCTTTCAGCTACCGCAACGAGAAAGACCGAGATGTGTACCGCCAATCACCAGCCACCGTACGCCGTCCACTGTGCAACGTCTTTCAGTGAAACAATCAGTTTGTTAAGAAAAAACTGCAACGCTTTAAAGTTATTTTCCAACAAAAAACAAACAACACAGACTAATTTGGAAGCAAATTTGATTTCTCGGATTCCGGTTGAGCTGTCACTGCTCGAGACTATATATCGAGTAACTTTTAAAGATTTGCAAAATTTACAAAAAGAAAAGATTTACAAAGATTTACAAAAAAAAAACGCCGAATAATTTTTCCCCAACCAATATGAGCTTTCAAGAGCTCAAAAGTGTCAAAAAGAAGCTCAAGATTTACACCCACAAGGTATAGTATCGTAACTACAACAACAACAACAACAACAACGGCAAGAGCCAGAAAAAGTAAATTGAAGAAAAAATTGCTCCACTAATTTACTTCAAAAGTGGATGATTTTGAGTTGTTGTTGTTGTTGTTGTTGTTATTATTAGCGCCTTTAGTGCCGTTACTAGTGTTTCTCTTTGCTTGTCGTTCTGTAAAGTTTTCTTTAAGTTCTCCTTCAAGTTCTTTTTAATATTAAAGAGTAGAAAATTTAAATGAAGGTTAAAAATTGAATGAAGACCCGAATAAATTTGTATTGGCCTCAATCATGGCTCGCTGATAAACAGAAGAAAAATATTTTAAAATGGAAGGCTTTAATTTACTTGAAGATTCGGCTTTTATAAACTCATTGTGGAACTCGCAAAACACATTGCGAAGTCTTAAAAAGAGCTAAAAAAAAAGGAAACTTCTAATTATTTGCAAACGGTTCAATATTTCTTTCTGCCATCTGTGCAAATTTTGCATTTCGGTGCAAACCGCAGAAACGAAACAATTTCGGGCCCAACTTCACTTCTTAGCGCATGTCAAAATTGATAGCCGTTTGCTGGAACTTAAGACAAAAAAAGACGATCGATCGCATTACGCCTTCTAACGTAGTCTTTGGCTTAATCACGATACGATATTTCATTTAATTATAGCCATTGAAAGAGCAAAAGAAATTATAGCAAACACTAAAACATCCGTGAAACGGACGGACCGACCGGACCGTTCCTGCAATGTAAACAATATATTGCAATTAGACGAGACTGGAAAAAATTTATAAATAAAAAAATCATGGTGAAGCAAGCGATAAAATTTGTATAAACTTTGTGCATTAAATTGAGGAAAAAAAAAAACCAAAACCAAAGCAAATAATAAAAAGTGATTTGGTTGGATTTTTAAAGGATTTTTTTTCTGAAAGCAGAAGCCGAATACGAATAATTTGGTTTTATTCATTTAAACTAAAGAATTTTAAAGAATATAAAGAATTTCATGAGTAATTTTGGTTTTTGTTTTTTTCTCTATAACGCAAAAAACTAGCAAAGTTTATTAAAAACTATTGTACACATTATTTTTTATCATATTTTTAATACATATTTTATATTTTGCAATTTTTTTTTTCTATTAAACAATTTATGAAAATTTATGTATTGTATCAACAGCGCAAATGGTCAATATTTTTAATGATTTCGTGCTTAAAATGGAATAATTTCTTCAAAGGCCAATTACTGTATTTTGTTGTTATTATGGTTGTTGTAATAGTAATTGTAATAGTTGCAGTTGTTGCTGTTGTTAGTCGTAGTGAAGTGACATTGACTGCTAAATATGGTTTTTAGTGAACCAAATTGAATTCAATTTAATGCAATGGAATTTTTTAAAATGCCGACAAAAGCATAAAAAACCAAAAAAAAGTGATACCAAAGACAGTGACAGAAGGAAACAAGAACAGATTGACTGACAAAATTGGCAGACTTTATTTGGTCGTTGAATATATAATCATGATTCCGAAAATCGCAGAATTTTTTCTGACATTTTCTCTCGTTTCTTTTGTGTTTTTGTAATTGCTGGAAATACTGAAACACATTTTCTTTAAAGAATTCAATTAATCTTTTGGCGGAATTTTTGTTTTTAAAGCTAATTTGTTGTTTTGACTTGAATGACGATAATGATTTGTCACGTTTGTTGTCGATTGATGTGAAAATGATAAAGAATTTTTGCAATTTATTTGCTTGTGATGTATGTATATACTCGTACTAATGATTAATTGTGCGAGAATTTTTGCAGAAAAAAATACAGAGAATGAGAAATAGTTTATAGTTTTGAAAATTTTTATATTTTAATATGTTAAAATTTTTGAAAAAGGATTAAACTGTGTTTTTCTAAATCCATTTTAGACTGAAATTTTAAGTGCATTTAAAAAAATAATTTTATTTAAAAATATTTGTTTCTGAACACAAACAAAGATTTGGAAAATATATAAATTATGGAAAAATTACGATATGAAATTTTAATTTGTGAATAAATTCGACTCTTTTGAAACAATTGAATTCTATTAAAAACCAAGTTTTTTTAGTGGAATGAATTTTTATTTTTAAATTCAGAATAATTTTTTATAAAGTATTAATTTATGAAATACTTTTTGTAAAATTAGTCGAATTTATTTTTATTTTTTATTTATTCTTTGAAGGTTCTGAAATATTAAACAAATTGTAGAAATCTTAAAAAAATAATTTTGTAAATAACGTACTATCGTTAGCTTTGAAAAACAATGACTTATTTAAAAAAAAAAAATAGAAAATATTTCTTATAGATTTTATTTTGTTTTATCTTAATTGTTTTTAAAAATCTTAAATAACAATTTAATAATTTAAGTAATAATAATTTAATTTTAAATAATAATTTAAGTCTAATTTAAGTCTAATTGTAGCTTTGTAAAATTTTCTAAATGGAAATAAAATTATTTAAAAAAAAATTTATAATTGCAATCAAATAAAATAGAAGTATAACGAGTATACTATTTAAATAATTAGACACATGCATTTCACATCAGGTGGCACCATATGCCAGTTCAGCTAATAAGCCGTTATTATCGCTGGTAACGCTGGTATTTTCAAATTTCAACTTCTCAGTAAAATTGGTATGAAGCCGTTAACTTAATTATTTTAGAAAAAAATAAATGTTAAAAATAAAAAATAATTTTATTAACGCTCTTTTGAAAGTAAAATCTGTGCTTCTATATCATCATTATATAGAAGTTAATTTGAATATGCAAAGTACATACAGCAAGAGACATTAGACAATGACATTAGACATTAGATATTATTGCACTGCGTGTCTTTTGTTTGTCTAAATAAATGTTACAGGTTTTTTACTTGTTGGTGTGTGTTTTTTTTAAAGTAAAAACAACTTTTTATATATTTTTTTGAATTTTTTATTTTCTTTTCGAATTTTTAAAGTTAACATTATTTTAGACTCGAAAACGACATAACGCTTTTGCCGAACATTTTTTATGAAAGGAATGTTAAAATGTTGAAAGCGTGATAGATTGGTAATCAGTTTGCTTAATTTTTTTTTAATTTGAAATTATATAATTGGAAAAAAATATTACTGTCATGGATAAATTATTAAGCAGTAGCATAATAAGTCGCTATGCTACGCCTCTTAATTTCACACTAAATCAATTGAGTTTCAAATTTGCATTTTTATGAACGACTTATTTATGTATGTGTCACTCTGACAGTTGACGGTTGCTCTCACTCGACATAAATAACTATAAAAAAAGGAATTTTAATCATCATCAAAGGATAAGAATTGTTCACTCTTCACTAGAAAACCTCTTGCATCGCTCTGCATTCGGCTAATGCATTCTAGTGAGGCCATGCTGAGCGGATTTGGGTTAAGTTCAACCGCAATCCACAGCCTATAGATCAAAATTTTTTTTTTCCCGTCAAATTAACGTGGCAACACATAAATAAATGTTGTCGGCCTTTTCTTATTATTGGCATTTTGAAGCGCTACGTAAAATCATTCTAAAAGCAATGGTAGGCAGTAGCTGCGCTGCGGCATCGGCACCGACACCGGCATCGAAACGTCAATGATGGTGGCATTCTGCTGCAGTCACTGACGTCATGAACTGGTGAATTAGCACCTGTTGTGCTCACTATAGCTTTGTTTGTAAGGCCGCGTTGCTGCAATCGACTGCCAGGAACAAGCGCGCAGCCAACGCAGGCGTACAGTAGTCTGTGCAGTATGTATGTTTTTCTACTGATTAAATCGTGGTAGCAGCAAATTTCTGCTTCTGCTATAGCAAAATTGAATGTTGCAAAAAGTAGCTTCAACTTTGAGTCTAAAAAATGCTCAAAGAAACAAAAAAAAAATAGCATAATTTTTAAAAGTTCAAGTATTCGCCGTGATGAATTCGTAGTGCTGAATTCGTAGTAAAGTATGGGTATACAGAAGCTTTAGTTCGGTTTGAAAATTGTATGCAATAAGACTCCGCACGATTTTGATAAGAATTCACCAAATTCTTTCATGCTAATACTTTGTTAAGCGGGAACATTTATGGCCAGTAAAGACTAATACAATGTCTTTAAGAATATCTATAGAAATTTTAGAAATCTTTTATTGAAAAATCTTATTATTGCATAATATGAAACTTTTTTTTTTCGCTTTTAAAATGCGATTTAAAAAGAAAAAATAATTAATCGAACAAAAAACGTAAGATTTCAGCAACGAACTTGTTTTCGGTGGCGCACGCTAAGAGTGTTACAGTTTTTCAAGTTCGTTGCTCAACTGACTGTTTCGAATCGTTTCATTTCATTTCGTCTGCATGCGCAATGAACACATGCAACAATTTTCAATATCATACAATATCATACAGCAGCGGCAGTGGCAGCTGCAGCAGTAACACTAACAATAACAGTAACACTAACTACAACACCACAAAGCAGCAACACTGGTTGCGCTCTGCTTAATCAGTTGCTGACAACCGACTTTTTACCAATTACGATTTCATTAATTTAAAGCATTTGCAATGATGATTGCTGTTGCAATATGCACTCACACACTCTCACACACCTATGTACACACTCACTCAACGTGTTGTAGACAAAAATTGTTTTAGTTTTGGATTTTGTTGATTTTTCTGCAGGCTCCGTCGATGATGTCTTAATTATTGCTAATTCGTACGATCGCAGTTGCGTGATCAACTCTAGTCTGTCTGTTCATTTTAGCAGAATGTTTGTCTGTCTCTTTGTCGGTCTGCTCGTCTAACGGTCGGTTTGGAAACGAGTTTTTTAGCGGCATTTTTCAAACAATTCATCATTTTATTTTTGCATTTTAGTTAACAATTTTTTCGACAATTTATAAATATTTTAGTTACTGTATTTGTGTTTTGGTCTACTCTTTGCTCAATCAATTTATCATTATTATTATTCTTATTATTATTTGCGATAACGTCTGCTAGAAATTAGCACAGGATCGATAAACTGGTCGAACTGTTTTTAAAATTTCGTTCAAAAAAACGCTAACAAAATCGTAAAAAATTGCGGGAAGTGTCAGGTCAAGGATAAAAAAACGAAGGGTAAAAAAAAATGTCTCCCTGTTCGATTCTTTACTAAAGTGAAGAATACTTTACTCAAGTAAAGCTGTTGCTTTGCAAAAATTAAAATCGCTAACTACGCAATTAAATTATTTAAGACTTTTAGAAAGTGAGTCTATTTAGAGTATATTTAGAGAACTAAAACGAAAGTCTATTTAGAGAATCTCTTTTTGATAGTTGAAAGTTGTTCTTTTGAATGGTCTTCCTATTTTTAATTTTTAGATAGTAGCTTTGTTAGCTACAGTTCTCTCATACTTTTAATCTCGCTGTTAAGCAGTCAGTCTCATAAATAATTCCTCTGTTAGAAAGTCATATTAAGCATCTTGGCCATCATTATCATCCCTATCGTCGTCCTTTAGCCTCACTAAAGTCACACTAAAGTGAAGAATACTTTACTCAAGTAAAGCTGTTGCTTTGCAAAAATTAAAATTGTTAACTACGCAATTAAATTATTTCAAGACGATTTAAAATGAGCTCCATTTTAAAAAATTTTAATTTCTTCCTGTTTTCGCATTGAAAGTGGTGCACACACACTCTGCAGCAACAACAACACTAAACAACAACAAAAACAACGGTAACTATCTATTTCATCAAGCATCCTACGCGCGTGTTCGCCGCCGGCAACGGCATTGGTATCGCGATCGGCATCGTAAAAATGATATAGATTTTGAACATTCACACTGTTTTTTTATTTGTGTTTTGCGTTTCGATTGGATTAGTTAAAATAGTTGGTGTTACTATTTCTGTAATTGTTGTAGTTTTTGGTGTTGCTGCAAAATAAGCCGCGTTTGAGTGGATTATCCATTTGAAAAATTGTTGTTGTTGCTATACAAAATTATACATTGTTAGTGTTTGCTGTGTTCGGTTGTTAGTTCAAACGTTAGTTGGTGTTATGGTTGTTGCAATTGGTGTTGCATTTTATTGGTATTCGTGTTGCCACGTTCCATTTTTAAGCAGTTTCTGTTGCAGTTGTCGTCGTATCGTATACGTACGAGTATACGTATACGATGGTATTTTGTAATTTCTGACATGGTGATCGCTTTTCTTCTTCTTTTATTTTTGTTACTCTTTTTTTTTTAATTATATACTTTATCGAAGCATGAAAAAACTTGAAAGTTTTATTTAACAGCAAGAGAGAAAAAATTTTGATTTGTGGCATTTTTTTATCAATATAATTAGATTTTTTGCAATTGCTTCTAATTTATTTATTTTTTATTTTTTACCAACATTATTTTAGTACCTATTCTCGAAAATAGATTCTTCAATAGCCGTCTCATTAAGAAGAAAAAGTTATTTACGGCAAACATTTTAATAAGATCTACATATTTTGACTCAGAAATGTTTGTATGAGTTTAATGTTTTATGATTTGTTATTTTTTTTTTTAATCTTTTTAATACGAACTTTTCAAAAATTTTATCTTTATTTTAAGGACAAGTACTGCAATAAAAATGTTGCTACAGAAGCGGTCCTTGTACTAGTTACATGAATTTAAGAAGAATACCAAAACTATAGCTCCTTCGCACTTCGTATGAGTAGCTTTTAAATTATATAATTTGACTGTTCGTCAGACAGTCTCGTTCTTTATTTATGCTGAGTTAATAGCGAGCAAGGTGTGTCACTTCCGCGATTAAGGCCGGTGCATTTGCGGCAAAGAGAGAGGAGAGACGAAGAGAATGTTAATCGCCAGAGTGGGTAAGATTCTTAGAGCCATAAATTAAAAATCCAGCAACAACAACAACAACAACAACAAATGAAAAAAAAGCTCTAACAATTGATAATACATATTAAGTTACGAAATAGCGTGAGAATATTTTTAAACGCTTGCAATAAAATAACTTGAAATAATCTGCAACGAAAACGAGACGTAGAAAAGCTCACTTGGAGCTTGAAGGCGTGGAAATAAAAAAATCCACCAACAACAAGAACAGAAATTCTACAATAACAATAAGACTTTATTATAAATAGTCGACGTTGTAATTACAGCTAATAGAAGTCAGCTAAGTATAAAACAAATTGAAAATAAAGTGTGGAAGAACAATAATTCATAATACGTACAATACATACGAGTAGGTATGTGTGCGTGTTTGTATGTGTACGATATAATAGGATTTTAATTTTTATTGAGTAAAATATTATTCCATAAGGTTGAAACGGAAAAATTTATTAAAACCTTCACAGAAATTAATGTTCTTTAAATTGTTATAAAGCAAGAATGTATCAACATTATCAAGCAGCGGCAGCAGCAAAAGGCAATAAACATGTCTCTTGACAAATAAATTCATAAAAGTGCTTAATTTCGTCTCTGCATCTATTTATCGATTCAATTTTATTAATTTATTCTCAGCCACAATAAGCTTTACATTATATTTATGAAGCGCTCTTCTATATTCATCTTTTCGCACCATACTTTGTATAATTATTCTTCTTTCTCCAAAACTGATATTTATCCACTCTTTCATTTCTTTCTTTATTCCTTCATTTACTCATTTAAGAATTCTTTCTTTACTCTTGAGCATTTTTTATTACGAATTTTGACAAAATTTTATTCTGAATAAAAGACAGAGCAAAAAATAATCCTTCATTATTCATTCTTTCGGAATGTACAAAAGCATGCAAGGAATAAATCATTATTTATTCAGCAAGAAAAGTACATTTTTAAAGTGCATTAATCCAATGACAACAACAATGTTACACACTGCGGTAAGTGTGTCGTATGCAGCCACCAAAATAAATTTGAAAAGAGTGCGTTGCAAACAAACGTACAAAAAAAAAACAGAAACAAAAATAAAACAAGTAACCAACATTCATTGGACATGTTTTATAAAAATAAAAATAAATAAATTCAAAGTACATACATACTAACATGGCCGAAAATAAAACGAACAATATTTTTTAAATCGAACAACAGTTACAGCAGCAACAACGAAAAAGTGAGCAACAAATTGAGACCAGTGTAACATACACGTGAAAAGAGCAACGACCGACCGCAATTCGATGCGAAATCCATAGTTTAGTGAATATTTCTGTAGGTTGATCGGTAGACGACCACCAGACAGACCAGACCAAACCGACCGCTTTCTGCTCTCAAGCAGAAAGTGTACGATAATTTTGCACTGTAGCAATTTTGCAATGTAGCATATGTACGTCTCTTTAACCGTCTATGGATTTCGAAGGAATCACACTTGCAGCAACCTCGAAAAACCAAGTTTATAATCAATAAGCTAGACTATACTCGTAATCACAGTTAAAAAAGTGTATTTTTCATAGGAAATCGAAGATGGCAACAATGATTAGCCGAATGTTTTCAGAAATTATAGAGAAAAGTGGAAAAAAGTTGATTAAATTCGAATTGCTTCAACAAAAATAATTTTTACCATTTTGTGGTTGACTGTAATTTTTCTCTGCTATTGAAAAAATACGTAATTGTTAATTTAAATATGGTTGAATAATTAAAATTTCAAAGGTTGCAAAGCCTTTTGTAATACTGACTTCATAAGAACTTTTTTACAATTCGTGTAAAGTGTCTTACAGAATTAACAGAATTAAGTGTAAACAGAATTAACTGTTAGTTGTAAAATGAAGGCGTGGCGGTCTTTACACCCCCACCCTTCCACTCACCTTTCTTAAATTGAATGTTGAAAGATTTCGGCCAAGAGTTGAAGAAGGCCTTGGTAACAGACCTGTTTATATTATCATAAACGTCAATTATGACATACTTGTATTATCGCCATTGTCTGTAGCTGTGCTTGTATGTATGATACATATACATATATGTAGTATGTAGCTGTGTGCGCGTGCCTAATAAACATATACTAAAAACTAGAACAACGAAAGTTTTATGTTGAAATGTAAAGGGTGTTTTTTTAACTTAAATAGAACTTTCGATAGGGACAACTGTCAATACTAGCTATCCTTCTGACTGCTTTTGTTGTTATTTATGTTTAGTATAGTTTGGCAAATCATCATGAATAGACTCAGGCTTGAACAACGCTACCAAATTATCCAAATTTACTTTGAAAATCTGTCGTCGATTCGAGCAACTTATAGACGACTTCGTGAATTTTATGGCGCACGTAATCGTCCATCGTCCATGGCTTAACGGGTTTGTTAATAAGCAAAATTGCCGCATATGGAATGAGACGGATCCACAAGAGACTCTACAGACTCCATAGCATTCAGAAAAATGCACCGTTTGGTGCAGTTTACATGCTGGTGTCATTATTGGACCTTATTTCTTCAAAAATGAGGCTTGGAGCAGTCAACGGAGATCGTTACCGTACTACGATCAATGATTTTCTGTTTGAAAATATGGATGACATTGATCCAGATGAAATGTGGTTCCAACAGAACCACATTTTTTGTGTTTTTTTTAATCATTTGAAGTTCAATCAGGCTTAAAAAAACAACCTTTATATAATCAGTGTTAAAGACCTTCTTTTTATTTTATGTAAATATTTTATGTAAAATTTTCATATATACTCGTGTATATGTATATATATTCCAAAAGGTAATTGATTGACTGTATTTTCCATCTTTTCCAGTTTTTTCAAGTATCTCAGTTCCCAAAGTATGTGGGGTCGTGTTCTTGAGGGTATTTTATGGCAGCAGGTTTAGCCCTCCCTTTACCCTTCATTTTATTTATGAAAGACTTGAATTTCTCAGACACTGTTTGCCCTGTAGTGCGAAGAAAATCTTTAGTGCGCTGCAAGGGGCCTGTTCTTGGTTTTGTATTGGCAATATCTATATTCTGGTGTAGATCATAGGATAACTCTTTACGTTCTCTTGCCAATTTTTTCTCCCAGAGTCCCAGCAAGCCCAATAATTTCTTTAGCTTAAAAACCACACCGTCTAAAGCGGAGCCAATTGGTGGTCTCTCAGCTGATTCCTGGGACACGGCATATTCATCACTCTCTGATGGATCAATAACCAGCAGATTATGCGGATACTCTGAAAATAGTAAATCTAATAGTAAACCCATTTTAAAAAAGATGAACATTTGAAGTAAGTAAATGATGGTCGTATCAATGTGTCCACTTGCTTTGCTCACTTGAGGGACTGCTGTCTTCGCGGCTAGTTTCTTGGGAGTCGTCCGCTATTACAGGACTGTAACGACCTCTGCTCTCACTTTGTAGTGCACTATGAAACTGGATTATCCTAAAGTCTTCAATATGGAGAGATCAGTGGTGTAAATCTTTGAAATACTTATTTTATCAAGATGTCAGTGTTTTTGCATACTTGCGGGTTTTTCCGGGTTATCCTTAACCCGTTGCTTGAGATAATCTAAAATACTGCCCCAGATATCAGAGATTTCATTTCTTTGGATGAGCGGGCTGGCCAAGTATGGTTCGGTTGGTAGAACTTAAAGGAAAAGAGACATTATTCAGAAAACTGTGTGTGAATAAATGTACATATTAGTCATCTTTACTTACCTGTGGGTCTAACATCGCTTGTCTGAGTTCTTCCGAAGCGGGACAAGATATAGTTACGTAGTTCGTCGTTCTTTTTTCTAGTTTTTACATCATCATACCCGCGTCTTAATTGCGCAATTGATAGAGCTTGAAGGACTATATGAAATAATCACAGAGCGTGTGTGTAAATTAATCATATTTACTTACTTTTTTTCGCGTTAGTTATTTTCGGCTTAACATTAACTTTTGGCTTAACAGGCTTTTTCACTCGTTTCTTCGAATCATCAAAAATTTCTTTGGCAAAAGGTGCCTTTTTTGCACCTTTTGTCAAGACTGTGGGCTTGACTGGTTTCATCGTGGTTTTACCAAGACTTGACAATATATCTTGAAGTAATTTTTTTTCTGGTTTCATCGTGGTTTCACCAAGACTTGACAATATGTCTTGAAGTAATTTTTTTTCTGGTTTCACCGTGGTTTCACTAAGACTTGACAATATATCTTGAAGTAATTTTTTTTCTGGTTTCATCGTGGTTTCACCAAGACTTGACAATATATCTTGAAGTAATTTTTTCTCTGGTTTCATTGTGGTTTCATTAAGACTTGACAATATATCTTGAAGTAATTTTTTTTCTGGTTTTATCGTGGTTTCAGTAAGACTTGACAACATATCTTGATACAATTTTTTTTCTGGTTTCATCGTGGTTTCACTAAGACTTGACAATATATCTTGAAGTAATTTTTTCTGTGGTTTCATCGTGGTTTCATTAAGACTTGACAATATATCTTGAAGTAATTTTTTTTCTGGTTTCATCGTGGTTTCACTAAGACTTGACAACATATCTTGATATAATTTTTTTTCAGGTTTCATCGTGGTTTCACTAAGACTTGACAACATATCTTGATATAATTTTTTTTCTGGTTTCATCGTGGTTTCAGTAAGACTTGACAATATTCCTTGAAGTAATTTTTTTTCTGGTTTCATTGTGGTTTCACTAAGACTTGACAACATATCTTGATATAATTTTTTTTCAGGTTTCATCGTGGTTTCACTAAGACTTGACAACATATCTTGATATAATTTTTTTTCTGGTTTCATCGTGGTTTCAGTAAGACTTGACAATATTCCTTGAAGTGATCCTTTTTCTGGTTTGATCGTGGTTTCATTAAGGCCAGACAATATACCTTGAAGCAATGCTTTTTCTGGTTTCATCGTGGTTTCAGTAAGACTTGACAACATATCTTGGTATAATTTTTTTTCTGGTTTCATCGTGGTTTCACTAAGACTTGACAATATATCTTGAAGTAATTTTTTCTGTGGTTTCATCGTGGTTTCATTAAGACTTGACAACATATCTTGATATAATTTTTTTTCTGGTTTCATCGTGGTTTCACTAAGACTTGACAATATATCTTGAAGTAATTTTTTCTGTGGTTTCATTGTGGTTTCATTAAGACTTGACAACATATCTTGATATAATTTTTTTTCTGGTTTAATCGTGGTTTCACTAAGACTGGACAACATATCTTGATATAATTTTTTTTCTGGTTTAATCGTGGTTTCACTAAGACTTGACAACATATCTTGATATAATTTTTTTTCTGGTTTCATCGTGGTTTCACTAAGACTTGACAATATATTTTGATATAATTTTTTTTCAGGTTTTATCGTGGTTTCACTAAGACTTGACAACATATCTTGATATAATTTTTTGTCTGGTTTCATCGTGGTTTCACTAAGACTCGACAATATATTTTGATATAATTTTTTTTCTGGTTTCATCGTGGTTTCACTAAGACTTGACAACATATCTTGATATAATTTTTTTTCTGGTTTCATCGTGGTTTCACTAAGACTCGACAATATATTTTGATATAATTTTTTTTCTGGTTTCATCGTGGTTTCACTAAGACTTGACAACATATCTTGATATAATTTTTTTTCAGGTTTCATCGTGGTTTCACTAAGACTTGACAACATATCTTGATATAATTTTTTTTCTGGTTTTATCGTGGTTTCACTAAGACTTGACAATATATCTTGAAGTAATTTTTTCTCTGGTTTCATTGTGGTTTCATTAAGACTTGACAATATATCTTGAAGTAATTTTTTTTCTGGTTTCATCGTGGTTTCAGTAAGACTTGACAATATATCTTGAAGTAATTTTTTCTGTGGATTCATTGTGGTTTCATTAAGACTTGACAATATATCTTGAAGTAATTTTTTTTCTGGTTTTATCGTGGTTTCACTAAGACTTGACAACATATCTTGATATAATTTTTTTTCTGGTTTCATCGTGGTTTCAGTAAGACTTGACAATATTCCTTGAAGTGATCCTTTTTCTGGTTTAATCGTGGTTTCACTAAGACTTGACAATATTTTTTTAAGTTGCGTTTTTACGTTGTCAATGGTCTTTGTGGGCTCGACTATTTTCATCGAGGTTTCATTAAGGCCTGACAATATATCTTGAAGTAATTTTTTTTCTGGTTTCATCGTTGTTTCACTAAGGCCTGACAATATACCTTGAAGTAATCCTTTTTCTGGTTTCGTCGTGGTTTCACTAAGGCCTGACAATATACCTTGAAGTAATCCTTTTTCTGGTTTCGTCCTGGTTTCAGTAAGACTTGACAATATTCCTTGAAGTGATCCTTTTTCTGGTTTTATCGTGGTTTCACTAAGACTTGACAACATATCTTGATATAATTTTTTTTCTGGTTTCATCGTGGTTTCACTAAAACTTGACAACATATCTTGATATAATTTTTTTTCTGGTTTCATCGTGGTTTCAGTAAGACTTGACAATATTCCTTGAAGTGATCCTTTTTCTGGTTTGATCGTGGTTTCATTAAGGCCAGACAATATACCTTTAAGCAATGCTTTTTCTGGTTTCATCGTGGTTTCACTAAGACTTGACAATATTTTTTTAAGTTGCGTTTTTACGTTGTCAATGGTCTTTGTGGGCTCGACTATTTTCATCGAGGTTTCATTAAGGCCTGACAATATATCTTGAGGTAATTTTTTTTCTGGTTTCATCGTGGTTTCACTAAGGCCTGACAATATACCTTGAAGTAATCCTTTTTCTGGTTTCGTCGTGGTTTCAGTAAGACTTGACAATATTCCTTGAAGTGATCCTTTTTCTGGTTTTATCGTGGTTTCACTAAGACTTGACAACATATCTTGATATAATTTTTTTTCTGGTTTCATCGTGGTTTCACTAAAACTTGACAACATATCTTGATATAATTTGTTTTCTGGTTTCATCGTGGTTTCAGTAAGACTTGACAATATTCCTTGAAGTGATCCTTTTTCTGGTTTTATCGTGGTTTCACTAAGACTTGACAACATATCTTGATATAATTTTTTTTCTGGTTTCATCGTGGTTTCACTAAAACTTGACAACATATCTTGATATAATTTGTTTTCTGGTTTAATCGTGGTTTCACTAAGACTTGACAATATTTTTTTAAGTTGCGTTTTCACGTTGTCAATGGTCTTTGTGGGCTCGACTATTTTCATCGAGGTTTCATTAAGGCCTGACAATATATCTTGAAGTAATTTTTTTTCTGGTTTCATCGTGGTTTCACTAAGGCCTGACAATATACTTTGAAGTAATCCTTTTTCTGGTTTCGTCGTGGTTTCATTAAGGCCTGACAATATACCTTGAAGCAATCCTTGTTTTGGTTTCTTCGTGGTTTCACTAAGGCCTGACAATATTCCTAGAAGTAATCCTTTTTCTGGTTTCGTCGTGGTTCCACTAAGGCCTGACAATATACCTTGAAGTAATCCTTTTTCTGGTTTCACCGTGGTTTCAGTAAGACTTGACAATATTCCTTGAAGTGATCGTTTTTCTGGTTTAATCGTGGTTTCACTAAGACTTGACAATATTTGTTTAAGTTGCGTTTTTACGTTGTCAATGGTCTTTGTGGGCTCGACTATTTTCATCGAGGTTTCATTAAGGCCTGACAATATATCTTGAAGTAATTTTTTTTCTGGTTTCATCGTGGTTTCACTAAGGCCTGACAATATACCTTGAAGTAATCTTTTTTCTGGTTTCATCGTGGTTTCACTAAGGCCTGACAATATACCTTGAAGTAATCCTTTTTCTGGTTTCTTCGTGGTTTCACTAAGGCCTGACAATATATCTTGAAGTAATTTTGTTTCTGGTTTCATCGTGGTTTCACTAAGGCCTGACAATATATCTTGAAGTAATCCTTTTTCTGGTTTCATCGTGGTTTCACTAAGGCCTGACAATATATCTTGAAGTAATCCTTTTTCTGGTTTCCTCGTGGTTTCACTAAGACTTGACAATACTTTTTGAAGTTGTGTTTTTACGTTGTCAATGGTCTTTGTGGGCTCGACTATTTTCATCAAGGTTTCATTAAGGCCTGACAATATACCTTGAAGTAATCCTTTTTCTGGTTTCATCGTTGTTTCACTAAGGCCTGACAATATATTTTGAAGTTGTTTTAGTTTGCTGTCACTAGTATTTGTGGGCCCGACTGGTTTCATCGTGGTTTCACTAAGACCTGAAACGATATCTTTAATTTGTCCTTCTGCGTTTTTACTAATTTTTGGAGCATTGGTTTCGTTGTTTGGTAAGTCTGTTTGTGCTGATAAGGCTTAAACGGGCAGACAGAACAATCAGAGAACGTATGTTTCAATAAATTAAAGGGGTTTATCTTGCGTACTAGTCGTCTTTGCTTACTTGTGGACACGACAGATTGCTCCGTGGAAAACAAGCAGCTTGCAATGAGGTTTTTCGTGATTTTTTCCCTAATAATTTTGACAAGTCTCTTATAGAGATTAATAAGTGAAACGTGAGAAGCGTGGTGTTCTGTTGCGCTTTGTGCAGGAGAAGAATCTGCATGAAACATTCAGAGCAGAGATCATGTTTAAATGAAATTAACGAAGTCCTGTCGCTTGTCGGAGTATACGTACAATGTGAGAGTGATTGTAATTACCTGAAGAGGATACCAGACTGTCTGCGTAATCGAGAAATGCGGGGTTTGGGCCATTATCTGTGTTGCGAAGTTGTCTTACCCAGTACTTATGAGACGGAAGGTACTGAGCAGAGTTCTTTATGAAAAAGGCCGCCGCAAGCAGCAAACTAATGCGGAGACACCGATCGATATACATTTTAATAATAGACCACAATGGCTTGTCGCTGTCACTGATTTCGGGCGGCGTTTATATAGCAATGGCGAAGTATGTAATGGCGATTTTTAAGAAAATTGCAATTACTTCGATAAATTCGGAATTCGATGCGCAGCAGCAGAACTAATTGTGATAAATAGGTTTATCACAGTACCTTTATGGTAATAGTAATCAGCAAGCGGTTCTTTAAATACTATATAGTATATAACAAAATTGTTGTGTGCTGTAAATGAAGTGGAACTTCTTCTCATTGTTCTTTGAACAACAGTTTAAAAAGTCGAAGCGAATAAGCGAATTTGTTAGTTTTCAAGTTATTGTGATTGATGCACTCTAACTTGTGAAGCCCAAACTCACAAGAGAGGTGCTGCACAACTAAACTATAAAGTAATTCGAAAATATAAACCGAATTTACCGACGCACTAACGCTGGTCTCTCTAAAGGGTACTCTCTAAAGGGTACCTCTAAAGCGCCTAAGGTCCCTCTTACGAGGTTTTTGGAGAAAAAAGAACAATTTGCCTTACCTTCCAACACCAGGCGCCTTTCTTAATTCGGATTTAATTTCCATCCTGAAGGCTTCATTATCTCTTGATATCATCTTTTACAATTTACATACATACCTCAGAGATATCCTTTATGTTATAACATAGTTTTTCATAGTTCTTCGCTGCGGTGAATATAAATATTTAATATTTTTAAAATACATATGTTACGATAGAAATGATTTTTCTACATTTATGAAAACGTAGGTACATAAGACGCATTAGAGATAGTCCTTTGTAGAAAAAAATTTAATTGTATAACATGATGTACTCTTCATCCTTTCAGTAAGAGTATGCATTAAAAGGAATTCCTTTGTCAAATACAGAAACGTGTTAAGTGGATACATTTCCAAAAGCTGATCGAAAGAATGCCAGCAATTCCACGCTTAGGTCGGTGTATAAGGATTTTGTTGCTAATGAATAGGTGCGCGACACGCCAAAAATTGGAATGATTGCAGAGCTTTTTTGGTTTGTCGCATGTCGTAGAGACTTACTTTGTTGGTTGAGGCGACCAAACGTGGATCATCGACGACAACATCAACGCAAAGTCAAGTTAATGAATTCGTTTCAATTATTTAAAATACTTTATTTTATTTTATTTTATTTTATTTTATTTTATTTTATTTTATTTTATTTTATTTTATTTTATTTTATTTTATTTTATTTTATTTTATTTTATTTTATTTTATTTTATTTTATTTTATTTTATTTTATTTTATTTTATTTTATTTTATTTTATTTTATTTTATTTTATTTTATTTTATTTTATTTTATTTTATTTTATTTTATTTTATTTTATTTTATTTTATTTTATTTTATTTTATTTTATTTTATTTTATTTTATTTTATTTTATTTTATTTTATTTTATTTTATTTTATTTTATTTTATTTTATTTTATTTTATTTTATTTTATTTTATTTTATTTTATTTTATTTTATTTTATTTTATTTTATTTTATTTTATTTTATTTTATTTTATTTTATTTTATTTTATTTTATTTTATTTTATTTTATTTTATTTTATTTTATTTTATTTTATTTTATTTTATTTTATTTTATTTTATTTTATTTTATTTTATTTTATTTTATTTTATTTTATTTTATTTTATTTTATTTTATTTTATTTTATTTTATTTTATTTTATTTTATTTTATTTTATTTTATTTTATTTTATTTTATTTTATTTTATTTTATTTTATTTTATTTTATTTTATTTTATTTTATTTCTTCTTATTTTATTTATTGTGTATTTCTTCACAGTCTCGGTATATCGTAACTTGAATGATTGATAATATAGTAAAAAAAAACAAAAAAAAAAAAAGTTGAAATGTACAACATTTTTCGAAAATAGAAAACTCTTTCAATGATGTCTGTTAATCGTCTAGTTTTAACAAACACTTCATAGGAGAATGCCAATACCTTTCTGGCAAAAATTTACAAAAACTTGAAAACTAAAAGATTGAAAGGCTAAATAAATGCTCAAGGTGCCACCCTTCAAGTCAGTGCCTCAATGCAATTTAACAAAAAAAAAAGGAAGGGCCTTCAGAAATATTTCTAAAATGGAAATGAAATGGATTGAATGAAAACAAAACAGATTGAATGAATGAAAGACGAAATATATAATCATTCATTGCAGCCTCTTTATGCTACATACTCGTACTCGTACTCGTACTTGTAGCATAATAATATTTACTAGTATTGCCTTATCTAATTGAAAACATGCGGCCAGCAAACAATTATGACGTTAGCTTATTGAAGTGGCATTTGTGGTATTCAACCAAAGCAAGTTGAAGGAAGCGAAATTCGGTTACCGTGTTATTTAATAACGACGAGTATACGTAATTTCGAACGAAGCAAACAAATAAAGGCAACGCAATAATTTGTGCAAAAAATGCGTTTAATGCGTTTATTGCAATCAACATTTAGGAAAAAACTATGTGAAGCAGGTAGAAAAATTACAAAATATTAAAAGTTAGTTAATTGTTTTGGTTTTTGCGTGTTTTGTTTATTTTTTTTTTCTTTTGCAAGCACATAATTGAAAAGTCCTTTTTTATAAACAACGCTAACGATTACTTCATCGATAGTCATGGCGATTGGTCGTACGCAGCGCAATTAAGTTTAGTCGCTTTGCATTAGCTGCTAACATTTCGAACCGATATACACTCATACCTCGCTATACGGCTGCTCTTTATACAACTTTTCGCTATAGCGGCCTTTTCTAATTATGGCAATTTTCCGCTGTACGGCCCCTAATACTTCGTTATACGGCCAAAAAATGCTAAACCTACTATTAGCGATCTTCTGTTTAAAAATTATTAATTCGTTATACGGCTTTTCACTTTACCGCCGGAACTTTTCCGAAACGTATCTAAGGCCGTAAAGCGAGATATGAGTGTACTCGTATCGAAGTATTCAACATAATTGAAGTTAGCAAACGTTTAAGGAACGTGATATTTGTGGTACGAATGCGATAAATTGTGGTCTGTTCTATTGTTGTTGCCATTTTATATACGGTTATGGCCACTCTTTATAGAAAGACAAACAAAATTGATTCGGTTTAAATGTAATTTGTTGAAGTATTAAAATGGGCCAAAAAGGCAAACAGGTTTAATTTTTTTTGTTTTTAATTATCAATATGCATGAAATGCGTTTCCTCTTTATTATTTTATCTACAAAAGGATTTTATTGTATATTACTCTATATATTTTTCCTTTTTAAATTTATTTTATTCTTTTCTTATTTGGACTTTATTTAATTTTATTCCTACTGTTCTTGATTTAAAAGCAACAATTCTTGTTGCTTTTGACGTCATTTCGGTGTCAGTTTTTATGGATTTGAAATTAATATTCGTCAAGTTTCAATTTTAATTTTGACAATTACTAAAATGCATTTTGAGTTCATATTAAATGCAATTTCGTATTATTTTCAAATTGATTTAAAAATTATCGCAATGATTTTAAGCCAATTTTTTAATCAATTGTTCACTTTTAGTTTCGGTTTTAACATGACAACCGCAAAGAACGGAAATTCGTTCCAAAACTTATCATCATCATCATTATTCAACCCTGTCAGAAAACTTAACGAAACTTAAGAAACATTCTAATTTTCTTACGATGACATTCGTTTTTGATTCTTGGGATTTGTTATGAATATACGTAACAAAAATTTATTGTTCAAAGTGAAATCGTTTCGTGCAAATTCGTTTCTCTTAGTCATTTCTTTAAGCATTATTTTAAATAAATTTTTCTTTTGAAGGTCTTTTTTTTGTCTATACTTGTCATTTTGCTGTCAAACTTGGCTGTCATTTTGCTGTTGTAATTTTGCTTTTCATCTTGTTGAAATTGTCAGTTTATTTGTCATGGAACGAGGCATGCGGCATGTGTTCGGCATTTTTTCTATTTCATCGCTGCTCCATTTAACCTTGAACGATAAAAAGCTGCAACTGTTTTCTAACTTTTCAATGCAGCTGCATTCCGTATTCAAATTTTCAGGCCTTCTTCGTGCTTGATCGAATCGAATGGTTGGCGGTTGTTTGCAATCAAGAACCGAGAATTGAATGAGTTTTTGTTCTTGATTTCGGTCAGTCGGCAAATTAATTGAGTTTCTGGTGAGTTGTCTGGCGAATTTTTATTGTGCTCATTGTTATTGTTGTTGGCGGTAAGTTGGTGTTTTTTTTTATTTGTTGTTCGTTGTTTTGGAGGTTTTTTCTATTTGAAGGTTGCCAGAAATTATGTGCTACAAAGTTATGGAACAGTATCGTTTAGAATTCAAGGAAATCTCGGTAAGTGAGTAAATTGTGAAAAGTTTCATAGTACTCGAAAGTGTCGATGAGAGTCAGGCGTATTCAGAGGCGGCAGGATCAACGAAATTTAAAACAGCGATGTCTGAGAAAATTCGGGCAACAGTTTATGTATCAACTCTGAAATTGAGGCTTGTTTGCATTAACTATAAAAAGTAAACTGGTCCATTTTTAATCCCAAACAAGGCTTCATAGAAAAATCTTTGGGAGAAAGGATGATATTTCATAAAACGTTTAACCAATTAAACGGTTTCATTTATTAACCAATTGACTTGATTAAATATGTTTTTAAAACCTCAACTCAGTACAATTTGTACAATTCAGTACAATTTAGTACAAGTATAATTTTAGTACAACCTAAATCGCTTTACAGCGAAACAACGCGCCGAACTAGTGACGATGTACATTGAAAATAGTCATGCATATTGTTCGAAAATATCGTGGCAAAGAAGCACCGTCTTTTGAAACACTATTTGTCGTTTGGTTTCGAATTTTGTTAAGTACGGATATCGTCGAGATGCCGTTCATCAACACCCAAGACGTTCACGTGAACTGGTAAAACCGCCTATAAAATGGGTTCTTAAACTTATGTTCGAGGACCACTCGCTAGAATAGCTTAACTATGACCTATAATTTATACTTCATTATTATTCATATTTTTTTCGATTTCGGGCACAATTTTAGGTATTTTTGACAAAACTCTCAAATAAACGTTTAAACAAACAAACTAAAAACCTCACAAACATTCGCAAACATTCGGCCCCAAACAAATCGGCAAACATTTTAATGGTCTTTTCTTATTTTGAGCACAATTTAATAAAAATTAATTATTAATAAAATGTTGACATGTTGCAAAATTTAACATATTTGAAATTTGTGTGTGCGTGTGTGTCAGTGCAAGTTTGTATATTTGTAATAAGTACCTACATACATTCTCGCTTTATCACGTGGTCTCAATCATTTTATTCGTTTACTCTCGAAACTTTAGAATTATGCTGATATTCTACATAATTTTTTCTAGTGTGCTTGTACTCGTATATTTACTGTTGCTGTTGTTGTTGTCGTTGTGGTTGTGCTTGTTGTTGTTGCTGTGCATGGGTTTATTATTGCTTTTATTTCACTAGTATTGATGGTGCCTAATGTAAACATGGGCAGCATGAAAATTCAATTTGAAAAACATGTTGACACAAGTCCATGAACAGAAAAGGAAAAACAGCAACAAAATAAGAAAAAAACATAAATCAGCAAAAATAATGCAGAATTTATTTCGCAAATATCATACAAATTAAGGCAAGATAAAGAAAAAATCAGAGTAAAATAATGAAAAATTTATTAAGGTCAAACGAGATTGTTGTCAACAACATATTTTCATATCAACTCTTGTAAAGTGTTGAGTGCTACTGTTGTTGTTGTTTTTGTTGTTGTTGTTTTTGTTATTGTTGTTGTGGGCTCTTTCAGATTATAAGTAATAAACGATTTTAGTTCATGATCAAACAATCAAATCAATTTAAACTCACCGCTTTCTATTGCTTTTATTATGTCTTTCTTGTTCTAAAATTTCCTTTTTTTCTTTTTCTTCTTCCTGTTATAAGTCAAATTACTCTTAATCGGGATCATAATCACTTTTTAGTCATAATGCATTTCATTTACTAAAAACAAAAGTAAAAAACTTAAGCGACAAACTTAAGAAAATGTTAACAACAACAACATTGCACAGAAAATTTTGACATTTAAAAAGCAATTGTCTCATTCCATGTGTTCATATACCATATTAGAAGAAGAAGAAGTAGAAAAAAAAGACGAATAGTAAAAAAAGCAAAAATATTTCGACTGCTAAAAATATAGTATAAAGTTAAAACACATCAAAACGAGCAGAAAACCGTTTGAATGCTATAGAATTTTGACATTTAGTTTGTTTTTTACTGAAACCGTTTGTCGCGAAAGACCGCGGTACTGTTGGCAATGTCACGTAATCGAGCACAGAAGACTTGTTTTTTTATAAAAACTTGATTTTCTAATGATTATTGGTTTTTAGCATTAAAAAAAATCAATAATTTTAAAAGTCAAGAAGATGCTCGGCTCAAAAAATATACTGGAATAATTCGCGAATAGAATTTTTTACTGACGATTTTGACACATTTCTAAATAAACCTTATAAATACGCTCACGATTTATTTGCCTTAATGTCAGATGATCGCTCAAGTGTGTATGTATCATACATACATACATACATTTGTGTGTTTTTTATTAATGTCAAAATTTTTGTCTTCAGCAAAAACGGCCTCAAATTTTTTCGAATTAAATCATGACGAGATTAAGTCATTGATTAATTTTGGTTTGTAGAGAAACGACGTTGTCGTGTATTGTCCGATTGAATACCTATATTGACATTTTAAAATTTTCTTTTGAGTTATATACGTATATTTTATTAAATAACTAAATAACTACAGAAGAACTTTAACACAATAACGTTTTAGGTTTTTGCATTTAATCAAAATATTTTTACTTTATATTTATATAAAATACCTCCATTTAGGTATAACCTCCAAGAGATTCTGGTCTTACCTGAAAAAAAAGGAAATATAAAAATTTTAATTTTATTATTATTTTTTTTACTAAATTAAGTACTAAGCTTTTAGTACAAAATTTTTAGTACTAAATTTAGTACTAAATAGGTTATGTTAAATCTGAACCTATAAATAAATTAAATAGGTAAATTAATAAATTAATCTTTTTTTAGTAATAAATTTTTAGTACTGAATTTTTATTACGAAATGTTTATTACGAAATTTTTAGTACTAAAATTTTAGAACTACAATTTGTTAGTTCTAAAATTGTTAGTTCTAAAATTTTAGTTCTAAATTTTTAGTACTTAATTTGTAGTACAAAATTTTTAGTTAAACTAAACCAAAACCATAACTGAATAGGTTATGTTATGTCTAAGTAGGTTCTGTTAAATCAAAAGGTCATTTCCTCTTTTTAATAAACTACCATAGTAAAGTAACTTTTGTTCCTTTTTCTTATATTTTAAAAACTACAGAGAGTTAGAAAGTGTAGAAAGAAAATAAATGAAGAGATGCAGTAGAAAAAAATCGTTAGATCAAAAAAATTCTGTAGAAAAACGCTTTTTTCTTTAATACAATTTAAATGTTTGTATTTTGGTTTTGTATTTGCCCTGTTTGGTGCTTCTTGTTGTTGTTGTTGTTATGGTTATTGCTATTGTTATTGTTATTGTTATTGTTATTGTTATTAGTATTGTTTTTGCTTCCATTAGTATGATATCGTTAGACCTCTAAAATATTTATAGAATTTCTTACGATTCGATAAATGTCTTAAAACACATACATGTACTATGGTATAAAACAGCCAAGAATATTAGAAAAAAACTAGCAACACTAACGCCATTATCGTCATCATTTGTAGTAAAAAATTCAGGTGACCATTTCATAAGTGCCGACAACAAGCACAATAACAATAACTATGAAAATCAAGTGGCACTTTTTTATTCTTACCTACAGCGATTACAATCACAACAGCAAAATATACCTACTAGCAGCAGCAACAACAGCAACAACAACAACAACAACAGCAACCCAGACCATTATATGGTACATTAAAATCAGTAGCTGCGAACTTCGTGGTACGACTTAGTCCAAGTCTTTTGATTGATTGAACTAGTTTATGCGTTACTATTGCTGTTTTTTCTTGCCTACAACAACAACAACAATAACTGCTAGTGGTTAACATAATATAATGAAATTGTTTACTTTTTCTCTTTTTCGTTTCGGTTCGTTTCGTTTCGTTTCGTTCCTTTAATTTCGAGTTCTTTTTTTGCACTGCAGCGCTTTTCTTCTCCATTCGATTGTCGCCACTACTGCTGCTGCTGCTGCTGCTGCGTTGCTGTTGTTGTCGCTGCTGCCCTCTTTCATTGCTTTTGCCGGCAACGACGTCTCGTCGCTGAAGCAGTTCGCAGCCTACGTGACGACGCGGCTTACATTTCGATTGTCAACGAATTTGATCGATGTGCTTGTGTTCGCCATTCCTTTCGTGCCTTTAGAGACCGATTGTTTTTGGTTTTTATTGTTGCTTCTGTTGCCGTTCTTCTTCGCGAACATGTTGTTGTTGTTGTTTCTATTGTCGTTACTTGTTTTTGTTACGTTTATAAATCACCAAAAAACCAAAATAATGATCTCTCACATTTTAATTGATTGCCAAACATAAAATACGAGTACTTTGTATTCTTTTTGCCCACGTTGCAGTAACGGCGACTTCGATCCGCAATGATTTAGAAGTTTAATTTTTGAACGTTTTTGTTGCTTGTGGTTGCGCGGTTTTTTCCATTTTAATTAATTCAATTAAAGTGAACATTTTTAACAATTTGACAGGTGGGTACAATCGATAATAATCGATACAAACGAAAAATTTAAAAATTGTTTTGGAAAAAAAATCTTTCTTCCTTTCTTTCTTTCTTTTTTCCCTTCTTGTTCAAGTAATTATTTTACTTTCATTTGACAATTAATTAAATGTTCTCTTTATTTAAAAATGTACAATATTAATTTGATGTAATTTTTCATCATTATTTTATTTATATAAAGTTATTCTTTCTCGGGATTCTTATAATTTATTAATTTCGTCTTACGTTTTAATTTGAATTGTTATTAATTTGTTTTAATTGTGTTTATTTATTTACTATAATTCTTTAAATTTTCTTAAACCAATTAAATTTATTCATTCCTTATAGTTTTTTGAGCAGACTGAAGTTTGTTCATAATTTGTTCGTCCATGTATTCACTGATCTTTGAACTGTTTTTATTCTACTCGTTTCTTTTACTCGTTCGTTATTGATTTATCCTCTGATGCACCCAATCCACTCGTTACTTCTACTCGTTAATTATGGATTATATTTTCACTGATTTTAACTATTTTTATTCATACATCCTACTCGTTTCTTTTACTCGTTCTTTATTGATTTGTCCTCTGATTAACCCACTGCACTCGTTCCTTCTACTCGTTTATTGTGGATTATTTTTTCACTGATCCTAACTATTATTATTCATTATATTTTAACTGTTTCTAACTTTTTAATTCATACACCTTACTCGTTTCTGTTACGCGTTCGTTATTGATTTATCCTCTAATTCACCCACTCCACTCGTTCCTTCAACTCGTTCATTATTGATTCTTGTCTAAATTTTTTTGTCCATTCGTTTGTTCCATTCGTGATCATGATTGATTCATCTTTTTATTCAATGGCATTTTTTTGGTATCGTCACATTAATCAGATCATTTATCATTATCGTTTTTTTGGTAGTAATCATTAATCATACTTCGAGGAATAAATTTATTTTGATAAAAAGATCAATATTGTTTATTGATACAAGAAAATTAAATTATGAAAATTTCTTAAATGAATTTATGCATAAATTTAATATTAAAATTAATCTATATTGAACGTTAAAAATTTTTTGTATGTCTCCAAGATTTTGGTACGTTTAAAACTTGCTGCAGAATTTTGTTATTATAATTACAATTACAACAACAACAACAACAACTAAAAAACTATTATATACTATCCATTTATTACATAATTTATGCAGTACCTGCATAAATTTCGTTAGCGCATGTCAATTTGGAACAAGTTTCCACAAAAAAAAAAAAAATAAAAAAGGCAAAAACTCTCGAAAAAACACAAAACTTGAGATTAGTGCATGATACAATTTGATTGGTTGTACCAAGTAACCAAAAAAGAAGAAGAAAAAGAAAAACTTGTCTCAATGCTTTTTAGGGGCAGACTGAAAAGCAGACAAACAGACAGACAGAAAGAAAATCATCACAGTGTTTTTTGGTGTTTAATGACAGCGCATTAAAGTGCAAATTAGTTGTTGCAATCGAGTATGGTGTTGCCATACTTTCATGTTATGCTTTCTGGTGGCGACTGACTCGTAAGCTTGTAATTATGACAGTTTTTACTGCTAGTATGGGCTTTAGACGATTTGGTGTGTTACGCTATTAGGTACATTCCAATACGTTACATTAAGTCGTTATACGATTGCGCTTGATTGGCTGCAATGATATACGTTAGAGAGTACGTTAGGGTTGCCACAGTCATAAAACATCTATGATTAATCCAAGTTGAAGTATTCGAAATCTACCCAATTTTTTTCGGCCAAAAAGTTGTATTAAAATCTCTACGAGAGCAACAATTAATATTTCTATGAAAAAGAAAGGATGCAAATGTATTTTATGTTAGCATTACGTACCGTTGTCGCTGCTTTTGCGACCACAACGACAAAGAACAATAACAAAGAGAAGAAAAAGTGAAATGAACTCAAATATGTACACACACTGGCAACACTGGCACAAGTAACGAATCTGCAGTAGAGACATTTTCAGTGCTTGGTCTCATTGCCGCGTTGCATGGCACACACTATTTGGGTCAGACACAATCGAAATCAACAACAAACGTTGTCGTCGTCGTCACAGTGGTCGCCTCACTGAGCAATAGAGCAACTGAGCAGCAGCAGCGGTGACAACGTTGCCGTTGATTTACGATATTTAACCAAAAATGTCGTTGACGTTCTTGACGTACTTAAGACAACTTTTAACAAGCTTAGTAAAAGATACGAGTTTGTTGTTAAGTATACACTGATATGTTACATATGTAGACGATGTTTGTTGTTGTTGTTGTTGTTGTTTTCGCTTTTAAATAAATTATCAACATGCATAAACAATTGTAAATATTGCATAAAAATAAACCGTATTGCATTAAAAAAGGCCAACATTTATAGAAGTCTACTTTTTTGTGAATCAGTGAATCATTCAAAGAATTAGTGAGTCATAATTACTTATAATTTTTGATATTTTGAGTAGAATCTATAATTGCCATTAATAAATTAATGAAAGATTATAATATAACGATACATAATAACTCATGTTTTAAATTGGAATAATTTTTTAAAATTTCAAAAAAAGCATTCACGATTTTGTTGATTCATTAACGGCAGAAAGGATTTGCATGTTCTTAATTTGTTGTAATCTTATACGAATCCTGTAATTTAAGGATTTGTAAATCCTAAATTTTCTTATCATTAGAACGTTTTTTATCATTAGTTTCGCCATACTCAAAATAAACGGATTAAAAATAACACCCAATTGCACTCAATGATTCACAATGGATTCAAAGATTCATGAACATTATGTATTAGTCGTTTATAGAAGAGTCGCAATGGTTTCAAAGTTCCAAAAACTTAATGAATTGGGCTTTTATCGATGATTTATGTTTGCCATCAAAAATGGGCTCAATTTCTTGTACTTGGATTTCTTCGGACCGGAAATCATTAATATATGTATAATTGTGCTATTTCAATGATTCGTAGTTGTTTTTCGGTATTCATAAGTGAAATTAGTGGTTAGTTATTGCGACCTAAAGAGGATGAATTCTTTACAAGAGTTAACAATAATTTATTATAGTACTCTTGTGAATAAAATTGAGTTAAATGATTCGTTGGACCATTCATTGATTTGCAAAAAACGTTGATTTGAAACCGTTTTTGCCTCTTTAACCAAAAAAATTAACTAATTCAGTTTAGTTAGAAATCATTGCACAGTTCCCACAATTAATGATTGCATTGCACAATATATTTTGTACAATTAAATGCAGCGACGAGGACACAAGCGAGGTTGTTGACGCTTTGAAATTGAGCTGAAAACATAACAAAATTAGATAGAGTCAGACCAAGGTCTGAGTACCAAAACTTTATTAAAAACTTTGAAATCATAAGTTTTTCGGGCTTGCCTGGAAGTCGTTAATTCTCTTCACGGGCGGACGGATGTCATCGAGGTGACAGAAGAAACTATAGTTGAAAATTTTACGGCAATTTTTATGATATTTTTTCGATTATTTTTTGGGTTACTGCATTTTTTCTACTAATTTTTGCTGTCATTAATTAGTTTGTTTTTAATTTTAATTTTAACCTCGCGGTATTTTCTTTTGAACAAAATTTTTTTGTTTGCTTTCGTAATGGTTTTTTTTATATATGTTTATAATATTTTTTAATTTATCTTTCTGTACTTTTTGTGGTTGCAGCTGCTGCTGCTGCTGTTGTTGTTGTTGTTGTTGTTGTTTTTGCTGTTATTATTATTGTTACTGCTATTTCTCACTTTCATTTTAGTGATATAAAAATAGCACAGAAAAAATGTCATGGTATCAAATTTTATCTTTCTTTTTCTTCAAAGTGTTTTTCATAGCTTGCATGCGTTTTTATGTTTGCGATTGTTGTTGGTTGGCAGGTTTCTGTTAGTGCCGTTAGTGTTAGAGCTGTTTTTGCTTTCACTTTTTTCTCATTGCAATTGTTTTTTAGAGTCTATACTCTTTTCCAAGCGATTTTTTGTAGTTGTCGTTGTTCTGGCCGTTGTTGTGATGATGTTGCTGTTGCTGTTGCTCTTGCTGTTACCGTGTGGTGTTGTTAGTGCTGCTGTTGATTGTCATTGTCAATTGTCAAACGTCACGTTTTGTTATATGATGTTATGTCTCTTGAGAGCTGAAGAAAATTGTTGTTGACCTCATATTTTATAGAGATCAGGTTTCAAATCGGCGACGTTCATATTTTGAGGTCAGAAATTGGTTTAAAGCCTACAACTTTAGTAAACTTGAAGTCGCTAAACTTCATTATACTTTCCAACCTGGAGTCACCCAACGCCAGTCCAAATTTTGAGGTTTCGACCCAAATTTTTGGGGCTTCAACTCTTCGTAATTAAAAATGTCTAACTGTATAACTTTATATGTATGTATATAAATTCTTTTTAAAATTGTGAAAACAATTAAATGAAGTCTATCTTTTTTTTTTTGCTCAAATTAGTGTTGTTTTATTTTCAATTTAATTTGGTTTTTTTGACTAAAGCGTTTTTATTACCATAATTTAGAACACAAAAAATAAACAAAGGTACAATCAGTAATTAATTATATAATGAAACAAGTATTTAAGTAACGGTTATTTATTAAAAAAAAACGCCACAGATCGAAATAAAAGAAACAATTATTAACCAGAATAAATTAGCGAGAAGCGGAATGTAGATACAAAAATTAATACAAATAAAATTGATACATAAAATTTAAAAAATTAAAATAATAATAAAATATCAATTATAAAATAGAATGAAATATTAATATAAGATATCAATTTTTTTAAATTTCAATTAAATTTAAATTTAGATAAAATTTTAGTTTTATTGACAAAATCGTCTGTCTGTCTGGAAATGGCAAAATTTACATATACTCGCGACATATTAATTTTTAAGCTATACTTTTAAAAAAATACAAAATTTCTTATTAAATTATTTAAAAATAATAATAATAAATAAAGTACATAAATTGTTGTCAATAAAGAAAAATAGCAAATAATTAAAAATAGTAATTCTTTTGTTCTTTATAGATTCGAAATAATTTTAATTAATTCTTAAAAGAAGAGGAACAAAATAAATTCTAAAATTAGATTTTTTAAGTGTTTTTTTTTTGCTGGAATCCCAAAATCCCAAATTAAGAAAGACCGGTTTTCTTCTTTCGCAATTTAGTTTTTCTTCAGTTTTTGTTACTGTTCTGTACTCTCTTTAGTTTGCTGATAATTTTACAGGCACTATGTACTTACAATTGTTTTTTCCAAACGCTTTGCAATGAATTTCAGTGCAATTTCAATTGTATCATTTCATGGCTTTTTTCGCAAACAATTAAATCATTTTTCTCGACGCTACTGTTTAGTCGTTTAGTACTCGTAGTAAAACTTGCCGGCGTTTGTTTCCGTTTTTTGTCGTTTATGTAGTTTTTCTTTTCCTTCCGTTTTTTTTTATGGGTGTGTACAACAAAACAATTGTTTTTGTGGTCTGAGCAGTGTTTTTTGCTTTGTGTCCGTTCATCGTCGCCGTCGCCAGTTGGTGGGAAAAATCTTGTTTTGCAATTTTCTAATTTAAATAACTACTAGTCATAAAACAAGATCGAGGAAAAAATTATGAGAGCACTAGAGCAAGTGGAAAGAAGCAAAAAATTGATGCATGCTTTAAAACTATGAGAATAAAATTTTGTTGCAGATTGCGCGCTAGCAACAAGGTTGATGAATTGTAACTGCCCTGTTTATTGTTGTTGTTAACTAGTTGCTGTTGTTGACATAATTTCTTTCTAGCCGCCAGAAAGTACCCATCGTATCCCGGAAAATACTTGTATTTTTCTTTAGAAAAATTCACACAAAATAGTCAAGAGATTATGTCTTAATGCAAGGCTAGATGCCGAAGGCATCATCAAAGATAATACAATGAAAGATGATTAGCAAAAAAATTACAAAAAATTACAGATTAGAAAAAAATTCATATCACGATCATGAAATCACATGATTTTAAAGCCCATTTATTTAGAAGCTTATATTTCAAAAAGTGCGTTTAATTTTTGGAATTTTGGAAAAGTCACAGTAGCCTAAGTTTAATATTTGACCCTAAAAAAGCTAAAAGATCAATGCAAATTATTAACTATATGTTTTGTAAATACAAACCAAGAAAGGTATTTGAAAAATTCTCCAAATATTGTAAAAATAATTATTATTCTTATTATCACATTTTTATCGAATTAGAAAAAAAAGTTTCCAGTGTAGGCTCAATATATTCTTCAATTAACTGAATGAATTCCTTCGTAGCTTCGTAACTATTTATGAACTTAATTGAGTTTAATAGTTTACCAACGTACATACATATGTTATACCGTTGACAACTTCGTAGACATAATAATAATAGAAATAAAAACAAAAAAAAACAACCGATGACTTTAAAACAGTTTAACGCCAACAACAGTTAGCGTGTTGACAGACAAATTGCAAGAAATATGCAGCTCAAATATTTGCACAACCCTAGTATATGTACATTCCTACACATGTGCACTCAGAAAACTCCCCCCCCCGCTCCCCCTCCTCTGCCATATATTTTTCTTCTGTTAACACATACATACGTATACGTACATATATCATGTTGTGTGGAGAAATTAATCGACTGTTTGTCAATTTGTAGCAACATTCTTAAGATCAGTAAACTTTAAGAACATTTTCAGCGCTTTCAGACGGCTGCAACACGGCTAGCAACATAACAAATTAGTAAGCAACACTGTTAGCAATAATGTTGCCAACACTGGCAAAAAGAATGTTAACAGCCATTTTAATAAGCAACATGTGGCAATTTATATGGTCCGCAACACGGTTTGCAACAATGTTTACAATTTCTTATTCTGAAGTCACTTGTTGCAGCGTCACAGTGTTGCTGCGGTGATTATTGTTGCTGCTGTTGTTGTTGTTTTTGCTGCTGCTGTTGTTGTTGTTGTTTTTGCTGTTGTTGATTTTGCTGTTGTTGTTGCTGTTATTGTTTAATTCTTTGCCATTTCAGTATTTTCATAATCTACAGTCAGTTTAGTAAAGTTAGTGGCGTTGTTTTTTTCCATTTAGTTTTATTTTATTTTTCTGTGCTTTGTTTTTGCTAAGAGTATTTTTGTTTTTCTTGTTGTTTATTTTGCAATTCGTTGAAAAACGAGTTTTTGTGTTTTTCTCTAATTTAGAAAATACGATAAATATTTTCCCGCCGAATCGAACGAGTTTGCCACACAAACAACACAAACAACCGACAGATGGACGGACACAAACAAACCAATCAAGAGGATTAAGAAAAAAAGTTGGAAAAAAAAAATGGATATAGTAAAAACCAAAAAACAACTAACAAGGTTGCTGCTGTCAGTCCGTCACTCGTTTAACACTGGCTGCTAAAAGTTTTTTGCTGCTAAAGTCAAAGTAAGAAATTTCATTGCTGTTAAATTAATTCTGAGATCAGGAAATTCTGAAATTCTTTGCAATGGATTTTTTTTTTGGTCTACCCAAAATTCTTTTGAGACTAATAAATCTTGGTGGGTTGAGATTATGTCGAAATTGATGAAAAATGTTGAAAAAATGATGAAAAATGCTACATCCGTTTTGTCAACTTTTTCTCAATAAATGAAATTAAAATGCAGTAAAAAAGAAAGCAACTCTCAGGCAAGAAAAATAGAGAAAAAAAAAACCAAATCTGACAAAACGTTGCTTATTTTCCTTGAATTGTTGGCGTTGGTCAATTTTTTTTCTATTTGACGATGGTTTTTCCGGTTTCGGGAAACTTGACCATTCCCATTTCATCACTCTCTATCGTCTGTATGTTGTGTGCTCCTAAGTCGCTAACAGTTTCATTCAGTGTGTGTGTGTGTGTGTGTGTGTGTGTTTCAACGTGTGTGTTCGCCTGCGCCTGCGGATGGCCTTCTTTGAAATGGCACGAGCTTCGCTGCACACAACACGATAGCTTTCGTATTTTCGTAGCTGACATTGTCCTCGTCTACCTACAACTAACTATTCGCTACGCCTATCTGCTTCTTCTTCTTCTTCTTCTTCTTCTTCTTCTTCTTCTTCTCTTCCATATGTGGTTTGCTTGTTGAGGCTGCTGCTGCTGTTTGCTCAACAGAAAATCTGACAAATTTCTTTGGATTATGTTACAAACAGTAACAAGATTTTCCTCTTTCGGTTTCGTGGTTGTTGGTCATTGTTGTAGTTGTTGTTGTTGTTTTCGTCATTCAGCATTCCAACAGCATTTATGCACCTCTGTTCAATTTTTTCTAGTTTGTCACTGTTGTACTTTATTTGCGGTTGCTTGCAGTGATTGCAGCGTTGTTTACAGTGTAATATTTCTCGTTTGAAGCTACATATACTCGCTCGTACACGCCACCATTTCTCTGGAACTCGTTGGTTTTTTTTCGCCTTTTTTTTCTCTTTTTTTTTGGCACTTTTCCACTCATTCCTTTTTTTTTTAATGTCAAAGTTTTATTTTTTAACCAAAACCGAAAACGTTGAAGGCGAAGGCGTATTTAAGAAGGCCGAGTTGAGGAAGTATGTAAGAAGCGATTAACTGATCAGGTGGGCGTGAAGGGAGAAGGGAGAGTTGGGTTAAAGGCATACATATGTATCTTTTTAATATCTTTGCAACGCTTTGCAACTCTCGTTTGTTGGCTCTCCTTAGCTCGACTGTACTGAAACTCGTTGCATGCTGGCAAAAATAGTAGCTATTTTTTTTCGTTGTTTTCGCTTTTCATTTAATAATATTTTGATTAAGTTTCGCTGTAAATTATTTAGGTTGCAATCGCACTGTGCAATTCTTGGTAAAGTCGAGCGCATTTCGAAAGCGACCACATACGACTTTGGCACTGAAACGCCGTAAAACCAGAAGAGCTCTAACGTTCGGTTGAACGGTTTTGGCCTGGTGGTTCGTCGGGGGGTAGATTGTGACATGATCGGTGAGCAGATCGATGAGTAAACGGTGGTTAAATCATGGACGCGGGGTTAGAGCGCGAATAGACCGCTCAAACGCGGTGGTCGGTGAAGTCGATCAAGTGTTTTGTCAACGATCTGTTGCCACTTTCGGAAGGATTCAGTATTTCGGTTGGCTGACCGATTTGCTAAAAAATCTATCGATTAGTGGGTAATCGGTTCGGTTGATCGAATCGTCGAGTGCTTCAGTCCGCTCTAACACTCTTTCTTATTCGTTGCTTGCTTGCTTGGTTCGTTCAACTCTGGTTTCTTCTTCTGCATTGCGTTGCGTTACGAGATGTCTTTACTCGTACGAATAATAAAGTGAAGGATACACGGTCCGTTGATTATGCCCGTTGAAATAGCCGGATCTTTATTCGAATGAAAAGAAATTTTTCTCGTTTCTCGTTTTTTATTAAGAGCAAGAAAAATTAAAGAGGTTTTTAGTTCATCAATTTCTTTATGTGGTGAAAATAAATTAATGATCATAAGAATTAAATAAACATTATTTTAATTTTTTTATTTTATTTTATTTATATTTTTATATTTTTTTTATTTTTTTTATATTTTTTGTTGTTTTTTTTTTTGTTTTATTATTTTTATATTTATTATTTTTATATATATTATTATTACATTTTTATATTTTTATTTTTATTATTATTTTTATATTTTTTATTATTATTTTTATTTTATATTTATATTTTTTTTTTTATTTTTTTTTAATCTAATTTAATTTTTTTTAATTTAGTTCTTCTATGAACCTTTTTTTAAAATAATTATAAGATTAAGAATGTAAAGGACAACTCTCAACAAGTGGACAACTACATATATCAGCGGATAGGAAGAGAGAGAGAGAGAGAGAGAGAAAGAAAGAAAGAGAGACACACAAATATCTCCATTCATCTAAACTTAGGACACGTAACATAAAAGCGCGACAAATGCTACCGTCGCACAACTTTTGCGGCGTGGCAAAGGAACTCGTGTTTATGCTGCTATTTTTAATTACCGCCCATTGGACCGATATGGAGAAGCCACTCGGCCAACCCGGAGAATGTGCGGGAACCATTTAAATGGAAACAGTTAGCAGCAGCCATAGCAGCAGCAGCAGCAAGCAGTAGCAATCGGCAGTTAAGGAAAACTTTCTTCCGCGATCTGATTGCGGTTGGTCGCTTAAAAGTGTATATAATAGATAACATACATTACATACATACATTATATAGTAGATAACATGAATTGCGTATTTATAGTGTTTTAGGATGTGCCGATGCATCTCGGAATTTGATTTTTGTGCTTTCATAACTGCCTTTTTCTTCTTGTTTTGTTGAAAATAAATACAATTCATAACCGGTTTAATGCTAAGAGTATACAAGAAAATTGAAAGAGTTTGCATAATTGACACAATACATACAAGCAAAAATAGTGAATTGAAGAAGAAGAGGAAGAAGAAGAGGAAAGAGAGGAAGAAGAAGAAGAAGAAGGGAAAGAGAAAGAGAAAGAGGAAGAAGAAGAGAAAGAGGAAGAGGAAGTAGAGTTATCAAAAACCTCAGAAGATTAAGAAAAAGAAGAGAAAGCTAAGCGAAGTAGTTGAAGAAGAAGTTCAATTAATTGGAAGAGGAAGAATGAAAGAATAAAACTGGAATAGAAAAAAAGAGGGGAAAGAAGAGAACAGGCGGTATAAAGAAAAATATGAAACAGAAGCAAATTTATTTTGAGAGAAAGACACGATAATTTGAATAAATTGAGTTATACGAGTATTCAAAATGTCAGTTCTTCTTGGATGTTGTATAATATTTTTATCTTTTTTATTTATTTTAATTTTTTATATTTTTTTAAAATTTTTTTTTTAAATTAAAACTGTTTTGCTCTTCGTGACATGAAAATGTTCTTCAACATTATAGAAAGAAACAATCAGAAAAAGATAAAAAAAGATCAAACCAAATTAAAATTAATGCAGATCTCTGGAATAAATGGTAAACACCTAATAATGACAGTTAAGGGCTGATGTTTTTAACCCACCTACGATTCTCAAAAAAAAAAACACACATAATTTCTTCATGGATGAAATATCAACCATCAATATTTGCGGGCAAAGAATTTTTATGATTAAAAATAGTTAATGCAGCAAGTACGCAATTAACGCAAAGAAGCAGTTTTGAGTTCTTCGCAACATACTCTACCACGGACAATATGAATTTCTTATAAAAATTACGTATTAATAAGATTAACTTTTTGTTTCATGACAATAAGATTTTCTTTATAAAATTAATAAGATTTCTTTATGAAAAAAGCATATTATTTGTATGTTTTACTAAAGATTTCATAGTAAAATAAGGCTCAATAAGGAGATCTTATTATTTTTATGTGGTGCTGTTTTTCTCTATGTAAGAAACAGTTATTATCAATATTTTCGAAATTGGGTGAAATTCGTTGACCGTGTTGATTCGGGTCAAGGATTTTTTAAAGCAGCAAATGTTTGGCTTTGATTTTCTCTTGTTAATATTAAGATATTGATTAAATTAATTAGATTTTATTACTAAATATTAAAAGATATTTCTGCAGTTCAGTTTTAGCTTCGCAGTTGTTTTTTGAAGCTTTTTTGTTTAAATATAAATACGATACATACATATGTACATATAGTACATATGAGCTTTTGTTGTTGTTGTTGCTGTTCCTTGTATGTTAATAAATTATGTATGTACAATACATACATATGTTCAGTGTTAAAAAAATCTGCTAACTTCAACACATTTAAGTGTTAAAAAATAACTCAATTATCGGATTTAATTTCTTTTGTTTTTTGATGGTCATTGAATTCGTTTCTCTTTGCTTTAGTTTTATTTCGCAGATGATCCAAATGATCTGAATGACCGAATGGTCAAAGTGTTGAAGCGAAAGTAAAGTGAAATTAAATAAGAATATACAGACGGATGTCTGTATGTATGTATGCATGTATGTATGTTTCAATAATTATTTAGTTTTATTTTATTTTTAGTAGTTTTCATAAAGTGAAAGTTTTTACTTTAACAAAAAGAAGTAACAAACGACTTTTGTGAGTATGTTTAATAACGTTGCTTGAAATTTCTCAGTGTGATTTAAAACTTGAGTGTACATATATAAATCATATTTTTTTTTATATTATTTTTGTTTTTTCTGTCTTCTTTGGTCAAACGACTCACTTTTAGGCACTAAAATTAAATTAATATAATTAAATAAGTTTGAATAATGAATGGTAGCTTTTGTTATGACTGCGCGCGCATTAAACTTTTAACTGGTCTGTTGTGTTAAAGTCCTAAGTTGGTAAAATTTGCGGAGAGAAAGAAAAAGTTTTAAAACCAAAAAAACATTTTTTTTTAAATAAAACTATTGACTAACCTCGTACTAACTTTTATATTTCAAACATTTAAAGCGAACCCTGTCCAAATTGTCGCCAACAGTGCAACGACAGCAAATTCAACAATAACGTCCTCTTTAAAGAAATCTAAAACGACCACAATCACCTTCGCCTACGATGGAATATAATGGTCCGGAAAACCGGCGACATCAGCCGGTGGTTTTACTGCCAAAAAGCGGGAGAATTATAAAGAAATAACCACAAAGAATTCTTGGGCAGAAAAAATACTTGCCTTTCTTCCTGTAAATTAACTTGCAGCCTCTTGATGGGACGTTTGTAGACTAAACTTGTTTTACAGGCAAAGGCATAATTTTTTTTCTTACTTCCGGTATAGAATACTTTATAACTTTCGCTCTAGTTCATGCTAATATTTTCCACTCAAACCGCCGATAACTTACGATAACTTTTATTCAGATATAATATCAAATATCCAAATATGACGATAGTTCTAATAGATAAAATTTTATGTACACATATTTTGTGTTCTTAAATATTATTAAATTTTAATATACGTATAAACAATTTGGACTTGTTGAAATTTTCATTAATCGCGTCATGAGTTTTTCAATGAAGGACACAAAATAAAATCGATCATTAACAGATCGATCATTTGTGTATATATAGCCAAAACACAAAAAAAAAAAAAAAAAAAAATAAAAAAATTTAAAAAAGAAATCATTTTTGGTTGGTAATAAAAATTCTCGTTAATTTTCTCTCATAAATTCAACCTTGCGCATTAGAGAGTCTTTGAAAGTGCGGCCAGTTTGTGTCTTAAGTCTTTCATTCACCAGAGTAAAATGCAGAGGAAAATGCATTACTTATTTCTTTCTTTCTGTTTTTCTTTTGTGCTTGCTTTTAGAATGCGTAGCTCCAGACATAATAAATATTTATATTATTATTTTCCTTTGAATGGATTTGATTTTTGTATTATTTCTTAATAAGTTGGTTTTCCTTTGGTAATTCCTTTGGAAATAAAATTTTACTTTTTCTTTTACCTTCACTTTAGAAAAAAATTATTTTTTTATAACACATTGCGTCATCGGCACTTCTTATGCACGGCACTTTATTATACGCAAAAACTGTTTGCTCGCCATTCCGGCCGATCCAGCATCATTCGGTGATTTCGATGATCTTTAGAGGCTTCGTTTTTGGAATACATATTAGTTTTTTGAAAGTTTATTATTTTTTAATTTCTTTAAAAATCATTTAGATTTATTTAATTAACGAACATTTTGGCACCAAAAGCGTTATGATATATTTTCACTTTTATTTTATTATTGTTTCCATCAAATTAATTCCACAGAATGGTTTTTTTATTAACATTTATTAATTTATTTTTACTTATTTATTCTTTTATTTATTACCTCAAAATAAAATAATGATAAAAACAATTTAATTAAAGGAAGAAGAAAAAGAAGAAAAAATTATTATGAAAAAGACGATACTTTTAAGAAGAATATTTATTTCATTTATTTATGGTTCCATTCATTTCAAAATCTCTTCTTTAAAAAAATAAATTTTCGAAGAATTAGAAAAAAGTATTTGAATTTAAATAAGTTTTAAGTACTTTTCACAATATAAATTAAATATTGTATAAACAAATAATGAATATAAACTATTAAATTAAATTAAATCGCAACTTCATATAGAAATTTTAAGATATTGTAAAATTAACAACAACAATTTTAAGAAATAAAAAAAATGAGTTGGCAAAATTTAAGTATGTTTGCTAAATCTTTTAAAGCTTTTAAATTATAATTATAAATGAACCCGCGACTTTGAATTGTTGCTTAAAGACTTTAGCTGGTAGCTCCCAGATTTTGCTTAAAAATGCTTAAGTTAGTTTTTCATAAAGATTTAAACATTAGACTTTAGACAGTTGCTAAAAAGAACCTTAGAGTGTTGCTTGAACACTGGAAATCTTATTTTAAAAGTGAAAGAAACTATTTAATTTTTAATAGATACGAGTATTTGTCACGCCATTAACGCCTCCGATCGACTTCAGAACTTACCTTTAGCCTGCTGTTCCGACTGCAGTCCTGTAATGCGTACCGCCTGCGCTGCGGGTAAATCCAATGTTAGTCCACAAACAGTTACCACGACGAAGGCCACGGCGGCCATAGTGATTTCGCGATCTATTTTCCGCTTGACCGACATGTTGCCAAGCAACTAACTTTCCTTTTCTTTTTTGAAATCTCCACGAAAAATGTCTTCTGGTTTTGGTTTGCAAAGTTGGCAAAGAGAAAATTGTATTGTTTAAAATTTTTGGTTTAGTTGCTGCGTTGTTTTTTTTATTATGTATTATTATTTGGCTTTTTAAGAAAATTACAATTTTTTTTAGAAAGAACAAAATTACTCGTTTTAGTTTTTTTTCGAATGGGTTTTTCTTCTCATAGGCTTGAGAACGAATTTACGAATTCACGAATTTCCTTGAACGAATGCTTCACTTGTTTTGCACACGACTATTCATTTATGATTTGTTGAGTTTTGAAATTTGAGAGCTTTGGCTTTTAAAGTTAAAGAGCATAAAGGGTTGCCTTTACCACCACGGCGTTTACCACGTTTGGTTCAGTTTGTTGCGTTTTTAAACGAAATTTCGACGAAATTCAAACTTTTCGATAAATTTTTTCAAAGTTATGGCTGGCGATTTTGCAGGAATTTTTGCCTATTGCCAATTGCGGTAATTGCTGTTGCTATTTTCACAACTGTTGCTGCTGCTGTTCACACTCTCCACCTGAAACACTTTCCGTCCAAACACTTCGCACCAGCCAGACCAAAATACGAGATTCGCGCGCCGCGTCTAAGCACCAAACTGAACTCCATACGGTGTCGCTGTCGGTATATAAAACCTTCGCGCCGCCTGAGCTGCGGCAATGCAGTGCTTACTGCGCTGCGAGTGGCTGAATGGTAAGCGTGTATTCAGCAGTAACAGCGGCGTCGTCGTCGTCGTCATAGTCTTCGCTGACGCCTCCGTCAATTGCTGACGTCTTTGTTGACTGCTGCGTTTTTATCTCTTCGACCGTTAAAGTTACCGTTTTTCGAGCTCTTAATTCAAGCTCGTAAGCTGCACAATACAATTTGAACGGTGGCCGCGGCGCGCCGTCAAAGGCTGCCTCAAATGCGGCAGCTAGTTTGTGAAGAGTGTCTGTCGATGCAGTGACTGTTGGTTTAATAACGTTTGAGAAGAGTTTGTGGCGAGCTTGCAATCTGCTGTTGTTGTTGTCTGCTTTGCTTTTGTATTGTTTTGCTATAAAAAATCGTTAAGAGCAAACAAGAATAACTGCAGAATTTGAGCGATAGCAGCTGCAGCAGCAATTGTTGTTGTGCCTCTTTGAGAACTGGAAAAACTGTACTCACTGCGTACGGAGATACGATTTCTTTTGCGCTCTTTTGTTTTTTTTTTTCGTTGGGTTTGTTTGTATTTCAAATTATAATTTTTGGAAACTTGTATTTTTATTAATTTAATGTTGTTAGCTTTTTATAAAAAGCAGGTGTTCATTTTGGGTTGTTATTTAACAGCACAAAAATCTTCTTAAATATTATTAAATGATTGTTGTATAACAAGAACGAAAGCAATTATTGTCGTTTGTCTTGTCGTGCACTGCACAAAGCATTGTCTTCTTTTTTGGCCCAATAAAAACTAGTTCATTAAGATTGACGATGATGACGTTTAAATGTCAATTATTAGGTAAAGTAGTTAAGTAGAACTCATAAATTTTATAATATCTTAACTTGTTTTTGCAGCAACAAGAAACAATCGAGAATTTTTGCGGTAAGCAAAAAAAAAATGTTAAAAAATTATGTTTATAAAAGTATTTCCAATATCTTGTTATTTGCATTCGTTGTTTGAATGCTGCGTAAATAATAATCCTGTTATTTTCTTGTCTTGTCTTTTCTTAATCTTGTTAAAGTAATCCTTTAAATTGAAAAAGTAAATACATAAATTACAATCTGCAGAGTCTTTGCCGTCGGCCAAAGTAATAAAAATCTTATGAAATGCATTTTTGTGGTGATCATCCTTTGGCTTTCCGCATAAATTTAATAATTTTATGAGAAGCATTTGAAAAACAAAGACTCGTTTCGAGGCAGCAGTAAAAAAGGAACTAAAACATTTCAGTCATTACGTAACATTTATAGCGATGAGCTTGTTTTTATGGCAGTAGATTACGATTTTCGAAGTAAATTTTTTGGTGTTTATAGAGAAAAACCGAAAAATTTAATTTAATTGTAGTCAGCAAGTTCCTAGTTGCTGCCTTAAGTCTTTTGTTTTGTAGGACGCAGTTGAACAACTGTGAGCTCTACGAACTTCTTTATTACCACGCTGATCATACAAAAAAATAGAGAGAGAGAGAGAGAGAGAAAGAGAGATATTTTAGAAGAGCAGGAGAGATTTATATTAATCAATCCATATTCAATAGATTAATAAAGAAAACAATCCTGAGAGGAAGAAAGATGGTTCAAAGCAAGCCCTGTTTAAATAATGTAGTGCGAAAGAGAGAGCATAGAGAAAGAGAGAGGCGAGAGAACGTGAGAGAAGAAGAAGAAGAAAAAGAAGAGAGCTTAAAATTTGAGAAAATAAAAAAATAAAATTACATTAAAATAATCAAAACAATTTACGAATTATTCTCATGCGATCAGATGATCGTACAGCAAAAGAGAGAGAGAGTGTGAAAAGTGGAGAGAGTAGAGTGACGAAGAGAGGGTGAGTAGTTAGTATAGAGAAAAAATCAGAGTATTAGAGGGGAAAAAATGAAGAGAGAGAGAGAAGGAGAGAGCAAAATATGTGAAAATCATAATGGAAAACTTTGTAAAGAGTGGAAAATTGTACAAAAGTGCGCACCAAGAGAGAAGCATACACCATTACACACACATACACACGCACGCAGCCACACAAGCACATACACTGTATGTATGTATATGTGAAAATACCTCATATATCGTAAGAGAATAAAAACACTAACGAAACTGTCGCTTAAAACCATTTAAACATTGTGGAAGAGAGTCAAAGAGCACTTTGCTCGATGGAAAGAGGCAGGGAAAATTGAAATGAGAACAGCTGTTAGGAACAGCTGATAAGCGAGAGCGTTTTATTCTCTGGCCGTACAAAAGCTTTTCGCAAAAAAATCTGAAAAAACGCATCAATTGCGAGCAGAGAGCACGTACATAGTGTGTAAACAAGAAAACTTCATATATGTATTTTTTCTTTCTAATATTTTGTTCTATTTTCTGTTCTGCCATTTACGAGAGCTTAGAAATAGAGAGGCGACCACCACGCTGTCACTGTTAGTTGTTCAGTATTCAGTAGTATTGTTAGTATTAATAAAAAAGTTTGTTTCGTTATTTTTTTTTTTTTTGCAAAGAGAGAGTGTTCATTTGTGACTTTCTATACTTTTTCATTTACTTTGTTCTGGTTAATAATCTACTTCTAGTTTGACGGCTTTTCCTTCGACTTTTTCCTGCTGCAAACACTTCTTGTGGTTTCTTTTACTTGAAGTTCTTGTGAAAAACTGAAAGTACTCTAAGTCATTTACTCTTTTATGTACTTTTCTGCACTGAATCACGCACTGAATGGACGCAGGCTATTGTTTTGTTGTTGCTGTTGTTGTTGTTGTTCTTATTGCTTTCATCGCTTTGTTCCGGCCCACTTTGATTTTCTCTCGTTCTCAACGCTTTCTTGACCTAGTTCTGTAAGCGTTTATGACAAATGATTGCTGTTCTCGTTGTATCGGTTTACTTAACGCTTTGACGAGGTTTTGCTTTTTCATTCGGAGCGTATACCGTTTAATCGCGTTATGATCTTGTTAGAGTCTCTCAGCAATTATCGAAAAAGTTGAAGAGTAGAAGATGTTTTCTCTGACGCGTTTTGGTGTGACGCCTTATAAATGTTCAACATTTTTTTACGAATTAATTTTCCTTTTTTGTGGTAACGGCAGATGGTTTTTGTATCGTTTTCTCATTGCAATTTGAAATTTGTGTAATCGCATAAGAAAAATATTTGCTTTTTTGTTTGGTTGATTGTTGGATAGGTTGGTTGGTTGATTGTTTAATTGTCTCATCTGTTGCGTCGTAGGAAATAATTTTTTGGTCAGTTTTTGGTCACGTCGGCATAAAAATTTTGAGATTTCCTGAAAAAGAATTGTTATGAGAAAAAGAGGAAATAATAATTTAATAGCCAGAAAGCAATGAAATAACTACGTTTTTCTGATGATGAGTAAACAAGGCTCAAGGGCAATAACTCCAAGAACTGAACCACGTTAATTGTGAGAATTCGCCAAAAAAGCATGCTATTAAAAAGGAAAACGCGCTGTTTTTTAAACTAAAAAAATGCATGCTTTAATGTTAAAACAATTAATGGATTTGATGATAAAAGAAATCATAGACAAAAGAGGCATTAGCAATAGCAGCGACACCACAACAACAACAACAACAACATCATCAGGCCAAATTGAATTCAACATTCTTCACGCTCCGAAAATGTACTATTAGTGTAATCTATATTTGCTTGTTGTTATTGTTGTTGTTGTTGCTGTTGTTGTTGTTGCTATTAATTTCTATTGTACTAATTTTTTCTTGCTTTCTGGCAATTTTTAAATATTATTATTAAAAATAAGGAAAAACCGAAACAAAACAAAAAATAATACGAACACTTTATACGATGATTTTTTTTGCAATTTAAAAAAAATCATAACACAGTGAAAAAAATTATTTTTAATTTTTACTTCTTTTTTCCTTCTTCTTCTTCTTCTTCCTTTTCTTTTTCTTCTTTTTGTTTTCCTGAATTTATAAGAAAATTAAAGTTAAAATTCATCTCATTGATTTTTGTATGAATTTCTTTTATTTTCTTCCCCTTTTTTTGCTTTTTTCATCTGCTCGCTCTTTCTCTTCTTCGTCTTCTTCTTCTTCCTCTTATTTTTCTTCTTCTTCTTTTTCTTCTTCTTCTGCTTCTTCTTCTCCTTCTCATTTCTATTTTGGGTTTGGTTTTTTAAATTCAAATTTTGGAAAAAATTTCTTCAATTTCATTGCTGTTGCAATAATCATTATTGCGCTATCAATGGATATTGATTGTTATTGTTGTTGTTGTTGTTGTTGTTGATAATGTTGTTGTGGTTGTTCCATTTTTTACCTAAATTACTGAAATATACAAATCGTTTAAAATAAAATTTTCATCATAGTTTTCTTTAAAATCATTAAACAAAACATGGTTTCTTTAAATGGTTCAATTTATTTTGATTTGGGGGCGTGTTTTACTAACTGTTTACTTTATGTAAGTACTAATAAAAAGCATGATTTTTGGTTTTTCCTGTTTTATTAATTCATTTTACATTAACAAAAGCATATTTTGTTTTGTCATTAAAAAATAAGCGGTTAACGCCTTTAACTTTTCTCATTTAATAATAATAACAAATAATAACAAAGTGTTAAACTTTTATATAAAACCAAAAAAATACCAAAAACAACAGTGACAAACCACCAATAAGACCAACTTAAATACCAAAAAACAAAGCATTAAATGCCACCAGAACAAGTCTCCAAAAAAATATTCTCCATTAAAAACTCAAACTAATTTACAACAAATTTGTTATCTCTACGTAATGCATAATCAAAATGCATTGAGAAAGCAATAAAAAAAAAATTAATAAAAATAAAAAAACATTGACGCGAGTATGCGCGCGTCGTCTTTCAACGCTTTGGCGTTAGCAAGAATATCATACGAATGAGCCCATTCCGTTACGTTGGTTTTTGCAAAGCCTCCAATTTTAACCGATATGTTCATTTATGTTTTTCCTTTAAAACAACAACAATAATTAGCATCACATGCTACATCGCATGCTTCATAAGTTTCGACATCATAAGTTTGAAGACTCAGCCCTCAACCCTAAGTTGAAGAAGAAGAAGAAGTGGTCAGAATGCATATGCCACAACAACTCTTTTATTATGAATTCTTACTAAAAAATCCAACGATAAATCGTGTTGGTTTTATGAAGCAAATCTTATGGATTTAATTTTAATTCAATTCAGGTATTTTCTGATTATAATTCAGATTAGTTTTTTAACTTAGAGAGTTCGTCTCAAAATTCTACGCAGAAATCGAAAAATCACGTTTATTTACATCACATTAGAATTTCCCTTTACTTAAATTTACTTAAATTGTACTTCTATAAAATTAAAGAAAAGAAATTAAAATCTGTAAATTTAATTAAATTTTAAAAAAATTTACATTCAAAGGTTTTTGTTGATTCATTGATTTTATGAAGAAAATATTATCGATTTTTTTTCAATTTAATTCAGTTATTTTCTGATTATAATTCAGATTAGTTTTTTAACCTAGAGAGTTCGTCTCGAATTCTAAGCAGAAATCGAAAAATCACGTTTATTTACATCACATTAGAATTTGCCTTTCAATTTACTTAAATTGTAATTCTATAAAAATAAAAAAAAAAAAAAGAAAATTGTAAATTTAATTAAATTTCAAAAAAATTTACATTCAAAGTTGTTTGTTGATTCATTGGTTTTATAAAGAAAATCTTATCAATTTCATTTCAATTTAATTCAGTTATTTTCTGATTATAATTCAGATTAGTTTTTTAACTTAGAGAGTTCTTCTCGAATTCCAAGCAGAAATCGAAAAAAGCACGTTAATTTACATCAAATTAGAATTTGCCTTTCAATTTACTTAAATTGTAATTCTATAAAATTAAAAAAAAAAAAATTAAAATTTGGAAATTTAATAAAATTTCAAAAAAATTTACATTTAAAGTTGTTTGTTGATCCATACAGCAATACAAGGGTTAAAAGGAATTTGTTAGCAAAAAATGAACTGAATGTTTCAGAGCAACAACAAAAGCGACAACTCTAGCAGCATAGCAAAACTTCCACCAACAACAACAACAATTCCGCCATTCATAACATGAAATCCTCAAGCACTGATAACAAAAACAACAACAACAACAACAACAACAACAACATGAAAAACAGTAATGTCCTAGTGGTACAGATTACTCGATGGTGCATTTGCAAATGCGCCATTTTGGTCGCCAGCCAACAGCCAGCAGTCAGCAGTCAACAACTACTATTTCGAAATCCTGATTTCGATTTTAGCAAAATTCGGATTCGGGTTTTTTTCTGCCGCGTCTAAATTGGACGGACCAGTTTGAGTGCGATCGCGTTTTTCCTAAGCAGTATTTAGTTTTCGACTCCTTTTTTTCTCGATCGATGGCTTGTTTGTTTGTTTGTTTGTTTGTTTGTAGGTTTGATTGGTTGTTGTTGTTGTTGTTTTCGTTTTTGCTTTAGGATTTTGCATAGATTTTTGTCGCTTTAGTTTTGCGCAAGCGCGTGGGTATCTTTTAAAAATGCTGTTTTGCAAACTCTTTCCCGTTTATTTTATTACTCTAATGTTGTTTTTATTATTATTAATATTATTGTTCTGTTAAGTTTTTATTTTTATTAGATCAAATACAGACCAGAAGCTCGTTTCTGTAACTCTTTTCGATCGCTCTTTTCTATTAGTTTTTTCGATTATACGTCATTTTGACGTCATTTTTTATCCTACTGTTTCTGTAAAAAAGCAATCGAAATAGGAAAATATTCAAGTTATCAAAATTTTCAATTGACTTTTGTTTCAATTCCAATCTTATAGAAACGAATAGAAAAGATTCGACTGACTTTTTCTACTACTTATGAGCAGTCGAAAATCGAATCGAACTGACGTCACGAGAATCGAAAATCTTTTCGATTGAGTTACAGAAACGAGCTACAGACCGACCATCTCTGTGCTGAATATTTACTTCTCTATTTAAAATCTATATTTAGTATATATATTTTTGTATATATTTAAAGAGTGTTAATAACGGCACTCGTTGTTCATTTTCCATTAATTAAGTTGTTTACTTGTAAGTTACGGTTATACTTGTTGTTGTTGTTCTTGTTATTTCACATGTAATTTCATTGTATACATGTTTATTGATTTGTCTGCCATTAATCATGACTAAGAAATCAACATCTTCATCATTTTACTAAGATGCTAAAAGCTTATAATTTCTTATGGTATTATTCTAACCTACAATTTAGAAAAATCTTTTGATATATGTATGTCTAAAGGTTAACTTTGTGTCTTTAATTTAATAAAAATTTTAACGAAAAATGCTCAGGGTTTTTCTAAATTTCTTTAAAAGGCATGAAAGGTATTCTAAGTAGTTTTTTTCAAATAAAAGAGGATGCTTCCGTTTTATTTGAATCGTATAATAAACCATATTCATCACAATTTTTTATTTGAAAGCTTTATCAAGGCCTTCCATCGTTTTCAAGCGAGGCTTGGCTCGCTCGTTAACAGGTCTTACCCAACAATTGGATTCAATGCTCGATTAATTAATTCGACAAGTGTTGTTGTTGTTGTTGTTGTTGTCATTAAGCTCTCTGCTGTATAGTAATAGCATTATCACCGACAACTACAATTTCATCGTCATTGTAGTGCAGCAACCGGGCAGCAACAGTACATAGTAGCAACATAGTAGTACTAGTTACTAGCAACCGGCAATTATTGTTGTTGTTGTTATTGCTCTCAAAGGTCACAATTTAAGGTGCTTTCACAGCTCCTGAAACATCGAGACGAGACTCAATACAAGAAAATTAAAAAAACAATATCGTGAAAAATATACAAGAAAAATAAACAACATAAAAATAATTAACAGTCAAGACTAGAGGTTAGACAGATGTTGTTGTTATTGTTGTTGTTGTTGTTGTTGTTGTTGTTGTTTTAGTAACGACTACTATTATTAGTATTACTTTTATTAATGTTAAAATTTTTAACGCCGGCGCTGAAATGCACGAAGAGAAATATAAAAAAAATACAAAAAAAAAAAAAATTTAAAATATAAAATAGAAATTATTTATTAAAGAATGATATAACGTATGACAGGCAACGAGGGAATTGCCTTCATAAAAAATAGCTATATTCCATTAGAATTTACACAAAATCAAAAACTAAAAAAATATCAAATAATAAAAATGGACATATCGCATTGATTTCTGAGCGACTAATATCTCTAATAAACGTAACATATAATGTAAAAAGAAAAAAAATGATAATGGCTGGGAAATACAGAATTTTTATTGATTTTTACTGACTAAAAATTTTACTGATTTTTATTATAAAACGGGCCTTTTCTGGATACTCTGGATACTTTTGGTGACTCACACTCACTAAATACGTCATACGACGTGCTGCATATATTTACATACATTACACATATATTGCATATACGAGTACATACATATATGATACCTGCTATTTCTTATTTCTGATTTATTTAGAAATATTATCAAAGTTTTATTCGATTATAAAATTTTTGTTCAAAAATTTTGTTTAAATTTTGTTCAAACATTTTTTAATAAAAGTATTTTTTAATTCATTTCAATTATTTATTGCCTGAAATAAATTAAAAAAAAAATATTAAAAAAAAAAAATTCCAAAAAGAAAAAAAATTAAAAAAAAATGTTGTTTAATGAAATAATTTTTTAATCATATTTATATATGATTATATATATATATATGTATATGTATATTTTTTAATAAAAATTTTTTAATAAAGGTATTTTATAATTCATTTCAATTACTTATTGCTTAATTTAAATAAAAAAAAAATTAAAAAAAAAATTCCAAAAAAAATAGTTAAAAATAAAATTTTTTTTTTCTGAAATAATTTTTTAATCAATAAATTAAATTGACTGTATATTTATTTTGAATTTAATTTTTTAAAAATTTTTAAATTTCTCTCTGTGTACTTAGTAAAGTTATTGTTATTGTTGTTGTTGTTATTGTAATTGTTATTGCTACTACTGCTCTTGCTGCTGTCGTTGCACTTCATGATGGTTGATACTGTTATTACTGTTTTCGTTGTTGTTGTTGTTGTTGTTGTTGTTACATTTTTATATCAGTTTTAGTTATTGTTGTTGTTGTTGCCACACTCTCAGCCAGTTCGTTCAACTGAACTCTTCGTCCGAAGACGGTTCATTTTTGCAACCGGATCAACCGTGCCGTTGATTGTTAACTTCTTCAAGTATTACAATAAAATAATTTAAAGGGTTGCAGTCTTTTTTTTATTGTTGTTGCTGTTGTTGCTGTTATGACAAACACGAATATTGCCAATGATGCTACCGCCACCAGCGCTTAACAGTTGTTGCTGCTGTTGCAGTTGCTGTTCGTCTCTTTATTATGTACTACGTTTTTTGTAGGAGCGCATGCGTAGCCGATTGTAACCGATCGAGCGATCGATCCGACCGTCCGACCGTCCGACCGCCGATGGCCCACTTGATGAAGGTCTCGTCTTCAGTGAGATGACGGCAGTTGCCGGCTGGATGCTTGGTGTATGTTGTTTTGGTGTGAACGCACGTTGTTGTTGTTGTTGTTGTTCTTGTGTTCGCCGCAGTCGTTATTGTTGTTGTTGTTGTTTTTTTGTAGTCATTGCATCAAGTTCATTGTCAAGGTTTTGTTGGCATTTGCGTTGTTCATTGTTTCTCTTTCATTTTCTTCTTTCGTTTTATCTGCTGCTTATTTCTCTTGTCTTGTTGTTGTTCTTCTTCTTCTTCTTCTTCTTCTTCTTCTTACAACTGCATGGTTAGTTGATGTTTGCGCTCGGGTTTTTGCTGCATGAAGAACGTACGATGATGAGTCGTTGAACTGGTTTCACGGTCGTTCACGATCACGAACAAAGTCAGAGAATGTTCGTCGCCTTCATCTTCGTCTTCTTGTCAACGGACAGCGCTTAAACTAAAGAAAAGTTTTTTTTTTTTTGTTTTTAAAAAAATAAATAATTTATTTTATTTTCTAATTATTCCGAAACTATTTATTCCGAGTTTTTGCAAAAGCAATAAATTATTAAATAAATGGCACTTTTTCAGGCATTGCGCATTAATAAATTTATAATAGTAAAAGAAATAGAAATATTTTGAAACATTTTAACATTAATTTCTATTTGATTTTTAGGAAAATGTGGGCCGCATTGCAAGAGCCTGCACTGCATTTGGAAAGTTGCAATGACCCAAATTTGTTTTTATAAACAAAGTTCCACTGATTTTATATTTTTCAACTTTTAAAACTTCCAAGAAATTATGGATCTTTTATTTCACAGACGAGCTGATTGCACTTTGCGATCTTGCGGCGGCCGGCGACCGGTTGACAATAAAAAGATGAGTGCAAATTTGCAAATTTCGAATAAAAAAAATATCAATTTTGAAATTTTACACAAAGCAACACTAGCGGTTGTGAGTCGATTTAAGTGATTTGAATTTAAGATTAAGCAAAAACGGCTTGAGCACTAAATGATGCGCGAAATAAAAAACAAGATAAACAAGAAATTAACAGAGATAATAAATCGTTTAGAAAGGATGAACAAAAAAAAAAGACTGCCGACGAAGAAGACACAGAAGAGACATATGTATATGTATGTATGTCTCTACCTGCATATGCCTGTTTCATGGGAAGATGAAATCACATGAAATGAGATGAAATTTATATGAACGCAAGAGTCTTCTATTGATTCTATTGAGATGATGATAATATTATCAGTTTTTCGAATCTACTTTTGGCTGCTGTTTTAGCGCTGAAGAGATCCGAGATCCTGAGAACGAGACACTTTGTTGCAATTTGTTTCAGCGAATTATTAACCGTCTTCGGAAATGAAATCTTCCCACAATTTTTTGATCGCTGCTCTTACCATTTTAACCTTAATGCATTCAAGCAGAAGGAAGGACACATACATAAAATAAAACACTATAGCTATTTTATGACGGTGCAAAAAAGTTTTTATGTTATTTTTTTACCATTTTTTTGGCCAAATTTTTGCATATTTCAGAGGAACAGAGTTATCTTTGCAAATCTTGCAATATCTTGAGTAAACTAAACTGATTGCGAAAAGTTTGAATAAAAAATGATAAAATGATAAAAAAGTGAAAAAAAATTATCCTAACAATGTCTTATAAAAAAGTGAGAATTCGAATAAAAACCATTCATTCATTCATTTTATGCTGCTGTCTCTATGTATTTATAATATTTTGGTCATTTCTTCTTGTTCTTCATTTCGCTTTCGTTATACCGCTTTTTCCTTATTTTTACTTCTTAGCTCTCTTCTTTCTTTCTCTTTTTGTTGTTATTAATTTTTTTCTATTGTTTTTGCTTTTGCATTATTTTGTTTTATTTTAGTTTTATGCAAATTAAATTTAAAATTAAGTTTGACAATCACATTCACTTTCATTATAATTTACTCAATTTTTTAAGCTTATTGTTATTTTTTTTATTTTTTTTTTTGGTTTGCTGCTAATTATTTTTTGAAATTTTTAATTTTATTGTATGACTGACTGACTATTCGCCAATTTAAAGGTATTACGAAAAAAGGTTGCGATTAGTGCGAAATTAGCGAAATAACAACAACAACAAATTTTAAACGTTTCAAAAAAAAAAAAAAACCGTGGCATTAGACAAAAGCTTTTTAACGGTTTAAATAAAAAAAAAAAAACGAAGGATTGAATGAAATGAGTTTCGATTAAATTGAACTGATTTAAAATTAAGACAAATAGACAAATTTAATTTCTTCGTTTTTTTGTTAATTTTTTTGATTATGCAAAGATTTTTGTCATTCAAATTCAACTGGGACACACACACACACACACACACACGCACACACTTATCAATAAATATATATGTAGATATGTACCAGGCTTGGAAAATGCATTTGCTAAAATGTTATCGAATTGTGTAAGAAAAGGTATTTTTTTGCCCAAAAAGTACTAAAACTATAAATTACAAACAGCAATAATTTTTTAAGTACGAGTATTTTATTAATTAGTTTTTTTTTTAAGAAAATTTAACAGAAATTATAACATTTTATCTAACCTTATTAAGAACTTGTTTATTTTCTGTGACATTTTTCTGGTAACAGTTAATTTAAAGTTCTCACAGAGTTGTACAATTTATTCAGCAGAACTCTACAGAGTTGCAAATATTTGGAGGCATAAAATATTCAAAAAAGGAAAAAATCTGATCGCACCTATTGCTGTTTCCATAAATATAAAGCTACTGTAAAGTTTATGGTCGTACTTCGGTTCGTTTTAAACAAAAAAAGTGCTAAAAAAAGTAAATAAAAAAGTAAAAGTAAAAAAGTCAAATTCAAGACGCCTTTAAAAGGTGTTTAAATAATTTGCGTAATACATAATATAAAATTATGAGCCATTAGAAAGTGATTGTAATTTTAAAAATTGTTGTGATAATTTTAATTTTTCTTTCTTTTAATGAAATAAAATAATTGTGATAAAATATTAATATTAAGTAAGTACGAATTTCAATAAAATTCATATGGACTCGTTGAAATGGAATAATTTTCTTAGCGACTTTTTGTCTTTTGCACTGTTTTTTGTTAGAAATCAAGCAATTACAAAAGCAAAAAAGCAAAAAAAAAATTGCAAATTGCAAATAAAAGTAAATTTTTCCTTTAGGGCAACATTTGCAACGTTTAAAAAAACATTCAAAAATTCAAAACTGAATTTTCTTTTAAGCATCAAAGATTTTCTTACGAAAACTATCGCTTAAATTGAGGTCTCTTTTTTTTATGAACTCAAAAAGACTCCTACTCAATATGTCACGATAGCACTCGGCGAGTGTTACCTGTAAGTACTCCTTTATACTCTCTGAACTGAATTTGATGACTTTTGACACTTTAAGCTAATGTTATGCAATGAATGCGGTTGCTAACAAGAAGCTGCAAATGCAAATGCAAAAACTCGAGCATATCAAATGCATAATGACGATCGATTGCTCATGATGAACCGTCGTGAAGTGAAGTGCAGAAATTTAACGATCGCGGTTTTCGTAGGCCGTATCATGGGGTGACCTCAATTGTCTGTTGGTTTCTCGAAAAAATGTGAACTCGCATTCTCGTTTCTTTTGCGGAAAAATGTATAACAGTAACTGCGTTCAATTGATCGTCAATCCCAAAGACCATCTGACCCAACAGCTACCGCTCTGACCACCACCGAGCATTGAGTTGAGAAATAGTTTTGTTAGTTTTTCCCCTTTTAAGAAAATGTTGGTGGTTGCTGTTGTTGCTAGCGTTGTTGCGGCGGCTGCTTTTGTTGTTGTTTCGTTGAGCGCATTACTTTTGGGTAACAGGATGAAACTGAGCTCAATGGATCACCCGGTCACCAGAGCGACCGACCAACCGATCGACCGCATACTGCAATTCCTTTCCTTTATCTTGTGTTGTTAAATAAGTTAGATTTTTTCTTTTTGTTATGATATACGATATAGTATGCGCTTTTTAGTATTTTTGGAGCTCTAGTAAAGTTAGAAATGCGTTAAAAATTTGAAATTAGATTAGATAATCGAGCAATGCACAATCGGTAGGTACGACTAGTACAGTTTGAAAGGATCCGTCGCTGGCAAGAGACCCAATAAAACATAAACACTTGGCGACCAAACGGCTGCATGCTCGGCTCAAACATTCTCTTTCACTTGAAAGGTTTTTGCCAGTATTTTGTGTATCGCGTTACGTAGTCGTGACACACAATGCGACTGTCTTTTGGTTGTTTTTTTTTTTTAATTTTGGTATTTGCGTTTGCTTGCTTGTACTCGTCGTATTTCCTTAAAAGTTGTACGTCGTGTGACGTATTGACTCCAATTAAGTTAAGGTTTTCAAAAGAAAACCCATTAAAGCATTTTACTATTAGAAAACTTACTTTTTCCTAAGCGATGATTTATAGTTGGGTCAATTTCATTATATCTCAAATACAATACACCGCATCGTATCACAATCGAATGCTGTAGAATCGAATGAATAATATTATCAAATTATAAAATTATAATTAAATCGAATGGTGTCATAAACGAATGATACCAAACGATTAAATCATTTCAAAATCTATTCAAAAATCAAAATTATGGAAATATCCCGGAAATCTCTTAAAGAACCTTGATTTTTCAATACAAAGAATAACTAAATTAACAAAGAATGCAAAGATTAACTAAATTAAATAGAAATAAGAAAAAAAAAACTTTAAAACTATTAAAAGTACCTACAGCAGCTACAATAAAATTAATTGCAATTTTTATGAATACTCGTACAATAAGAATAATACAGTTCAGTTGTAAATATCATACTGTCAATAAAATGCAATAAGAAATTATTAATTTAATTAAATTATGCATTGTATGCACTGTATGCGAATTTAGCAGAAAAATTTATCTTTAAAATTGGTTAAAATTGTTTAATTTAAATGAGAAATAATAACCCTTATTTTAGAATTCTATATTATTATTAACAGAAAGAGAATCATCAAATATATTGTGGCCAAGAAGCATTTTCTGCCAACACTATTCGTCGTTTGGTGTGGAATTTTGTTGAGCACGGGACAGTGAGAGATCGTCGACAAGCCGTTCATCAACGCCCAAGACGTTCCAATGAACAGGTTGAAGCGGTAAGACAGAGTGATGCCCAGAACCCACATATGTGTCGTATCGTCAACGCGCCCGCATTTTGTCGTCAGTGAAACCAACTTGCGGCACATTTTGAAAGATGATTTGCATTTGTTTCCGTATAAAGTGCAACTGACTTAAAGAATATTGCCGACAGACCATTCACGTCGCTTGGAATACGGCCAAACAGTCACATACCGACATAAAAGATGGCGCACTCTGTAGATCAACAAAAAAGCACTATACACTAAAGTACAGAGCACAGTTATGACAGGTCGTCTTTCGGCCTTGATGGATAAATTTATCTTAAAAAAATTCGTTAAATAATCTCGTACATTCGTGCTATAACGAAAGCAATAACAATAACAATAACAACCACAATCATTACCTCGGTCAACCCAACAATACCACAATGGTAATAACAAGAGCAGCTCTAAAAAATACAAACAAATATAGTACATATTTCATTACAACGTTTTATGGTTATTATGAATAATCACTAAGAACGTCGTTAAAATTGAAAACTGACAACAAATGATACTAAAATTGAAAACTGTCAACCAGTTTAATTGAAATTTCCGCTGTAAATAAGTAAGAGAATGTACTTGTAATTACTATAATTAGAACACAAATCCCAGCAAGCCCTCAAACACCGACCAGACCACCAGACCACCAGACCACCAGACCACCAGTGACCTCGTAAGACCATGAATAAGAAATTAATAGCGTCTTTTTAGTACCGAGACGTGACGACTACTACTTTGTCGCAATTGCGTGGATTGTTAAAATTTAGTGTTGCAAAATCAAGAGAGTTCTTTTTATTACTTTTGCTATCTCTCTTGGTATCTTTTGACATACATAGTTAGTACCTACATATTTTCATTTTTGGGTCAGTTCATAAAAAATGTAGAACAGAATTTTTATAAATTCGTGCTTCGTAAGTTCGTAGCAACAATTTAGTAGTAACAATTTAGTAGTAACCATTTAGTAGTAACAATTTAGTAGTAACAATTTAGTAGTAACAATTTAGTAGTAACCATTTAGTAGTAACAATTTAGTAGTAACAATTTAGTAGTAACCATTTAGTAGTAACAATTTAGTAGTAACAATTTAGTAGTAACAATTTAGTAGTAACAATTTAGTAGTAACAATTTAGTAGTAACAATTTAGTAGTAACAATTTAGTAGTAACCATTTAGTAGTAACAATTTAGTAGTAACAATTTAGTAGTAACAATTTAGTAGTAACAATTTAGTAGTAACAATTTAGTAGTAACAATTTAGTAGTAACAATTTAGTATTAACAATTTAGTAGTAACAATTTAGTAGTAACAATTTAGTAGTAACAATTTAGTAGTAACAATTTAGTAGTAACAATTTAGTAGTAACAATTTAGTAGTAACAATTTAGTAGTAACAATTTAGTAGTAACAATTTAGTAGTAACAATTTAGTAGTAACAATTTAGTAGTAACAATTTAGTAGTAACAATTTAGTAGTAACAATTTAGTAGTGACAATTTAGTAGTAAAAATAAGTAGTACTCGTATTTAGGTCATTTGCACTAATACTAGTAGTACATGTCGTAATACTTGGTATTTTGAGAACTGTTGATGTATGAAAAATGAATACTATTAACGCAAAGCTATTACCAAATTCTGCTGAATTTCGTCTGAAAAATAGTACAAATTATACTCGTGTAAATAAAGCGAAATTATTTGCTGTTAGTGCAACATCATGCTTCGATATGCTTTCGTGGTGCATACGCCATGATTGCGGTGCTCGGCTGGTGGTTGTTTGCAAGTTATGCCCATGTCCATGAAATCGGATCACGTTTAACTTGTGGAAATAACTCAAGGGCTTTCAATATAACAACTTCGATAATTTCACCAGCAGAGACGATAATGATTTGTAATTTTGGACACAGCAGCAGCAACAATCTGATGTAATAAATAATGTTGCATATCTGATTATATCTGATGCAATAAAGCTGTAAACTGTACCTAAATTTTAAAGGTTTTTACTAATTTAGATATTAAAAATCTTAGAGAGCTTAATGATGACAAGACCAAACTGTTATGATTTTAAGATTTCGAGGAAGAAAGTAATGGTTTTACAACAGTTTTGAGTTTAAAATATCGCCGATGAGAAGGGCGTAAGGGTTGAGAGAGAAAATATTACTGAGGAAGAGAGTTATGAATGAGAAGTTGTGAGAGTTAATGAAGAATTCTATGATGAGGGAAAATGAACATAACTTGAAGTTTTCTAATTGATTTGTTAGAATTTATGACAATATTCATTAAAGTAATCACAAAGTTGCAAAATCTTAAAATCCTGGCCAACTTCGGTGCTGCTAAACCGTTAATTAAAAAAGTTATTATAAAATTTTTTTTTTCCAATTCCAAAGCTTGACGACAAACTGGACGACATGAGAGTTATTGTTGGCTAAAATTTATAACGAGTGTGTACTTAAAATCATGTTCTCACAAAAAAAAAAAAAAATATGGAAAAATAAAAAATTGCTACATGTCGTTTAATACGATAGTTTTATACTATGTCATTTATTTGCACAATATAACGTTGCCAGATCGAACAAGAAACTCCAAAGATTTCCTTGCCACAACACAACAACAAAGGACCAGCAGCGGTCTTGTCTGTCCTCTCGCTGATTGGATAATAATTTTCAAGCCCGGCACGGTTTGGCTCGGCTCAAAGAACGATAAGCGGCCTACACACGCTCACCCGCTTCGAGTCAGTTCGCAGCCATGCCGTCATGCTCTCATGCAGGCAGGCAGTCAGTCGATTATGCAGAAAAACCTGCAGTCTGGAATGCGTGGTTCGGTCCTGCAATTAAGCCGTTGATGTGTCAGTAGCGCAACGTAACGTAACGTAACGTAACGTTAACGTAACGTAGTGCAGTGTAAGTTATTGACTTTCACATTTCGTCATCTTTCGGCACATTTTGGAGCGTTTGCGCCGACTGGGTCGAATGAGTTAATCTCAGCTTTCGCAGGCAATTAATTTTGTAAATTTGTAGTAAAACTTTATCTACTAGAGCGATTTGATGGCTGCCGCCGCTGTGTCTCGGAAAGTGTTGAGTGCCGATAAATTGAGAAATATTTTGAATATAAATATTCGTATTATGATCGCCTCGAGGCGACAACGCACAACCCGCATCGAGCGCAGACCCTCGTCGTTGATGATTGATGGCTGCTCCCGAAACTACTGTTTTGATGTATTTACATTCTTGCCTATATTTATACCCTCATAAATCGAGAGGAAGGGAGGGGGGGGGGAGGGGCTGGGGGAATTCTGAGTCTGAATTTCATAACAAACCATTTCAACTGCCGCCTTTACCGCCCTGAATATTGTCCAAATATCGATGTACAACAAGCCGTCCGTGTTCGTTCAATTATGTACTTTGTAAAAATGCTACAATAAATTGTTACACTGAGAGGAAAAAATAATCATACAGCTTTAGAAATTTCCGCAATAATCAAAAAAGGCCTTTATTATTTTAGATTTATTTTTCTTTTTCTTTAGAGATTTTTACTAGCTGTATTGAATTTCTTGCAGCTCAGACAATCTTCAAGTGCTTTGCTTTTTGTACAGGGTGCGCCATCTTTTATGTCGGCATGTAAGTGTTTGGCTGTATTCCAGGCGACAAGGACAGTCTGTTGGCAATATTCTTTAAGTCAATTGCACTTTATACGGAAACAAATTCAAATCATAAGTTTTCAACAACATTTTTACCCAGTCAGTTGTTAGTCAGGCAATCGGTTGATAAATGTTAAAGTTATTCAATGTTTACATACCGACATAAAAGATGGCTCATCCGTTATAATCTACAAAATTTATAAAAAATTGATTATCACCACATAATAATCAATAATTATTTAAATTCCATAATTATTTAAAAATTCATATTTATAGTTCTCCGAATCTTTATAGGTTTCATAGTCTTTCACAAGCCTTACAATCTTTATAGTCCTCACAATCTTTACAATTTTTATTGTATAATTTTGAACATCTTCATAATTGAATAATTTGCCCAATCTTCTCCCAAGGTGGTAATAATATTATTAAAACTGGTATTTATGCTTTAGAAATTGTGAACTTCTATAAATGTTTATTGTTTTTATTAAACTTGTGAGAACTTTTTTCAATGTGTTCCATATTTCTACAGACTTTAGTCTCTTTAACACTTTTAATACCAAAAATTCATAGTTCTCATAACATTTAAAAAAAAAAACGAGTACATGCCGATATACCAATAATTGCAATAAATAAATTTATTAAAATTGTTATTAAATTAATTAAAATTGAATTAATTCTCAGATGCGGGACATTTTCAACACTTGCCTGCCATAAAATGAAACCACTTTTAATTGAACTTTTAACTTGATTAATTGCAGTAACAATTAAAGTGAGTTACTTCGAGAGCGAACAATTTTATATAGCTACGAATATTAGGTTTTTTACGTATTTCTTTAAGCTTTGGCAATAATAATGCGTTAGTTTTTTGAAGAATTTAAAACGGTTAAGAGAAATATAAGGAAGAACAGAATGAAAAAAGAAGAAAAGAAAGAAATATTAATTTTTATTTTATCTTTTGATATGACGCGCTATGACTAATTCGAAGTTAATTTTTTTTTAATGAAAAAATTGCAAAAGAGGCTCAATTAAAACTCGCTTGGGATCAAATGACAGAAATGACGAATTTGTATCGGGAAAATCATGAAATAATTTTTTTAACAATAATTAATGGTTTTTCTTTATATGTTACAATAACAACTCTAACAACTCGTTTAAGATTTCTTTCAAATTAGAGCTTAAAAGCATTAAAGGAAATTATTTGCAATTAATCAATGAATATGCCAATTAAATAATTAACTTGTTCAATTCTTGTTGAAGCTATAAAATATTTTTACAAATTTTTTCACGCAGCATTTCAACACAAAACAAAAAACAACAACAACAACAACAACAACAACAACCACAACGACAACAACAACATTCATTAACTAATACACAGTAAGAACAAAATATGTACGAGAAGTTACTAAATTTATAAAAATATTATAGCATTACAATTTTAATAAAATTGAATTTTTACTAGTTATTTTAGTAAAAATAAAAATACTGCATTACTCGTATTTTTTACAGAATTTTACATAAAATTTACGTAAAACAAATTGAATTTAATTTTTTTAATTTTATTTTTTTTATTTAATTTATTTGATATTATTGTTTATCATTATTTAAAAAACTATTTTTTATTTATTTTTATATTTTATTGAATTTTTCTGTATTTTTTTACAGAATTTTAAATAAAATTTTTGTACAAAAAACATTTAAACAGTGTTTAAACTGCTTTTTTTTTGAGATTAAGCGGAAAGGAAATATATTGGATATATTCGAATATATTGGAATACAGAATATATTGGATATATTTCCTTAAGAAAAATAATTAGTATCAAAATAATTTAGTATTTCATAAATTTTTTGAATAAAATCGTATTATTTATGAAAAGCTTTTAAAGAGTATTACAAATCTTACAAAATCCAAGTGTTTTTTTAGTTTGCAGGAACTTTTTTCTTTCCGTGCACATAAACGGTCGTCTCGGATTAAACTGAAAACAGTGTGTCTCATATTGACAGTGTCTCTCTCTCTCTCTCTCCCTCTCTCTCTTTCTCCTTCCTTACCTCCTCCCCTGTCCCGTCTTTCAAGCAACGCCCTTTCTAAAAGATTGCTTTCTCGTTTAATATTCACAGATTCTGCGCATGTTTCGCAAGACCACGTCAAACAGCAACAAGTTGGTGATAACAGGTAATGCTGTTATTGGTCTCGCTTATCCACAGACAGACAGACAGACAAACTAAGAGATGGATGGCTGTATGGACAAATATTTGCCCTACCTGGTTGTTCGGGGCAGTAGCAGCGCACCAACCACCAACAAACGCAGCAACAGCGTTATAAAACCAACAGTCGTTAACAGCAGCAGCAACAGAGATGCATTTTTGCCAGTGCTGCCAAATTGTTGAAACATGCTCGAAATTAATGAATGGGCTGAACTGAATTAAAATGCGATACTAATAATAATCATCAAACTGAAAAGAAATAAATACATACATACTTACTAAAATTCACAGAAAAACAAATTGTGCCAACGAACAACAACAACAACAACACCAGCAACAACAACTCAGTATTCAGCGAGTCAGTCCTCAAATGGCGGGCAGCCCGTTCCAGCTTCCTGCTGACAAATGCGCTACTGCGTTTGCATTCTTTTCTTGGCTTAGCGAGCAAATTTGGCACCACTGCCGGCAGTATTACCGTTAATGCATATTCTCTTCGCGTCAGTTGGATGCGATTTTTGTTGTTGTTGTTGCTGTTGTTGCTGTGTTGCTGAGTTGATTTATGTGCGAGTATGAAATTATAAACCTTCAAAGTTCGAGTATGTTTGAAAGCGTGAAATTATTCGCCGTTGTTGTTGTTGTTGTTGTCGTTACCGTTGTTGTTGTTGTTGTAGTATTGTATTTTCACACACCACAAGCCGCTACAAGCGAATACTAAACGCTTTGGCAAAATTGCTTCCTTTTTTCTCAAATTTTCTTTTGTGAACAATTATTGCTGTTGGCATACGCTGTTGGCAACAGTTGCTGTCTGTTGAGCAGCAAAGCATTGAATGGACATGGTTACTTCATGTGGTCGCTACTGTTGATGTCAGTTTGTTTGTTTGGTTTGTTTGTTTGGTTTCTTTGGTTTAGCTTTTTTCGAGGCTCTCGAGATTGCATCTGTCGGTGCTGCTGCTGCTGCTGCTGTTAGATTTTGTCTTTGTTTACACGTAATTTAACTACTGTTTACACTAAGCGACAACAACAACAACAACAACTGCTGATTATATTCCCAATTTCTGCGTCTAAATGATTGCGTGCGTTACTCACGTTAAACACTAAAGAGAAAAAAAAAATTGACGGCTGGATTTTGCAATTTTGTTCTGTTTTGTCAGTCTGTTAAGGCGCCTGTCAGTCACTATCTAACTAGCTTGCTTATCGATCTGTCTATTATGTATTGTTCAGCCTTTAGACAGACGTCTAAAGACGTCACTTTAGTCAATTTAGTCTTTCTTTGTTACATAATGATACGCGAAAATTCTCGTGATTTTGTTTAAAATTCTGAAATCATAGAGATTCGAGAACGGGACAGGCTTTTGCAGCTTTTTGTATTAATATTTTATCAGAGAGATATTTTTCTCTTCATAGAATTCGTTTTTTTTTCACATTTTGAGTTAACAGCAGATTATGAAATAAAACAAAAAATAATAATTACGATATATCGAAAAATGACGGTTTTCGTGCGACTGTTTTTTTTTTCTGTCGTGAGTACTTTTTTGCATTTCAGTTATATTGATCCATAATTTCTTTCTTCAAATCAAAGCTCAGCTGCTTGATTGCATTCGAATGTATGTCACCGTGTGTGTGCACATAACGCATACTGTGCAAATTACTCAGTTAATTGAAAATGAAAGCATGAATGAACAAATGAAGCCACGAATGTATCAAAATGCAAAACTTCTTTGGTCGCGACGATGACTTCCGCATGACTGCGAAAGAAAATGATTGCTGTTGAAAATGGGCGACGGATAGCAAGCAAGTGCCACTAGTATAACAACAACAACAACAACAACAACAACAACAACAACAACAACAACCACATTCATAATAAAAACATAAAGGCGGCAACTTGTTATACCTGAATAAATAGAAAACTCATGCTATACGTTATATTGCAGAAGCAATCCGTAGAGAGGCGTGAGATTGAAGGGATTTTGGTGCAGCGGTGTGGTTGGGGTGATGAAAGGGGGGGATGGCGTAATCATCACCATCATGAAATGTGGCGCATTATAACCGAAATTGAAATACTCGGAGTCGTTGCCAGCATCGGCACTGCCGCCATCGTCATCGTCATCATCGTTATTACCATCATCATCACCGTCACTGTCACCGCCACCGTCACCGTCAATCGATGCGGCACGATTAGATGTGATGTAAAATGTGCCGCTGCCGCGTGACACGTTATGAAATGCAATGAATTCAAATGAAACGCAGAGCATTTCAACGCAAAGAAAAAGAAGAAGATAACAATTTTTTAGTTTGGCAACATAACGGATTTATTCGTAAGTACATACATATATACTCTCCGTCGCACTGACGTTAATTATGACAGCATAATTTTCGTTAACTTTCTGAGAGCATACTTTTCGTTAACTTTCTGAGAGCATACTTTTCGTTAACTTTCTGACAGCATAATTTTCGTTAACTTTCTGAGAGCATACTTTTCGTTAACTTTCTGAGAGCATACTTTTCGTTAACTTTCTGACAGCATAATTTTCGTTAACTTTCTGACATCATAATTTTCGTTAACTTTCTGAGAGCATACTTTTCGTTAACTTTCTGACAGCATAATTTTCGTTAACTTTCTGACATCATAATTTTCATTAACTTTCTGACAGCATACTTTTAGTTAACTTTCCGACAGCATAATTTTCGTTAAATTTCTGACACCATAATTTTCGTTAACTTTCTGAGAGCATACTTTTCGTTAACTTTCTGACAGCATAATTTTCGTTAACTTTCTGACATCATAATTTTTGTTAACTTTCTGAGAGCATACTTTTCGTTAACTTTCTGACAGCATACTTTTCGCTAACTTTCTGAGAGCATATTTTCGTTAACTTTCTGACAGCATAATTTTGGTTAACTTTCTGAGAGCATACTTTTCGTTAACTTTCTGACAGCATAATTTTCGTGAACTTTCTGACATCATAATTTTTGTTAACTATCTGAGAGCATAATTTTCGTCAACTTTCTGGCATCATAATTTTCGTTAACTTTCTGACAGCATAATTTTCGTTAACTTTCTGACATCATAATTTTCTTTAACTTTCTGAGAGCATACTTTTCACTTTCTGACATCATACTTTTCATACATACAGAATGATCTGAATTTATATCAAAAATTATCCAAAGAATTTTTTGAAAAGCTTTCGATTATTTACGCGATTTTCTTCTTTGTAAAACCATACTTTTATTTTCTTATCTAAACAAGCTTTACATATACGTCAAGTTTTTTTATAAACTCAGGGAAAATTCGTTCGTCTTTGTCTTAAAATTGATAATAGTGTTACCGTCGATATTACGATAAAAAACTTTTGAAAGTAAGAGCGCTTCTGGCAACAGAAATAACAGAACAATAGAAATATCAACAACTGCAATAAATAAACGGTAGCAGTAACAATTAAAAATTGCTGCAGTTGCGCCCATAAGGTTGCGCCGGTATCGCCACCACCAAAAGCAACAACAACAACAACAACAGCAACAAAGAGAAAAATAAACACACAACAAACAAAACTGACTTTTAATAAAAAAATATTGAATATAACGAGTATTGTATTTCAACAGAATAAATTTTGACAGAAAACTAAAATATCATTCATTGTCAAGTTGAAAATCGCGACAGGAATCGAAAAAAAAAATGTACTTACATATATATAATTTTTATTTTAAGGCTACTTGATCTCAGAACGAAAAATGAAAAACATTTTGCTGCTTCGAATAAACTTTAGCGTTTTAATGAAGAGAAGGAAGCTGTTGTGTACTAAAGGCGTCAGGCGCCGAAGGTTCAGGAGCAGCTTTCGGGTCGAATTTACGACGCCTTTCGACTGCAAGCCATTCCAATCATTTGACCCTAACGTTTTGCTGCTGATGGATATTGTACCGATCGTTGTTGTTTGTTTGTTTGTTTGTTTCTTTTACTTTGAGCAAAAGCAACAATGATTAACAGCTCTAATAAATTTATTCGGTTTGCTTTTTTCACCACTTTTAGCGTTTTATTGGCTGCAACAATTTTAGGTTATTAAATTATTATCAATTACACTTTGATATTCGCAGCATGCGGCACAATGTGCTCTTTTTCTGTGCGCCATATTTTTTCTTACAATGATTATAAACTTTTTCTCTTTTCGTGGCAGGAAAAAAAAGTAATTTTCAAGCTGCTAACCGAGCTGTCGCAAGGTCGTTCGTTCAGTTGGCTTTTAATAAATGAAGTCATTATTGTTCGTTCGTTCGGTCAATCGAACGGAAGGTTGGTCTGTTGGTCGTTGGGTCGAAAGGTCGGTCGATTGGTCGATAGATCAATCTATTCTGGTCGTGGTCGTTTCTCGCTGAACGCAATTATTTCGGACTAAGTGTATCGATTTTATTGTTTGCTTAAAAGCTGCAAAGCAAAACAAAACCAAGCATTCTTTAAGGTTTTTTTTTTTTGAAAAGAATTATACTCGTTTTATTAACTTGCTTTTTTAGCAAATTAGTACGTACTTCGTTTATTATAAATTATGGCCTTTTTCTGCTGGACTTTGCTGGAAACTCGCAACAATTTTCTTTTTTTTTTTCATATTAAATGAAGTAAAAAAACTGTTTATGGTTTAATTTTAAGAAAATATTTCAGTATTTATGAATTCATTTTGAAATTTCCATAAAAACTAAAACTTATTGGTGTTGAGAAATTTAGGTTTATTTAACACTCGAGCAGCATCATTCATCTTATCAGAAAATTATGAAAAAAAAAATTTAAATATTGAACAGAGCGACTGGAGCGACCACAACATTTCATTAAAAAACCACTTAAAGTCGCCAAACTGCAACGACAGCGACAACGACAGCGACATCGCAACGATTGCGATTAGCAGAGCAATGCGACACAGCAGAGTAGAGCACGACACGGCAATGCGGTACAGCAGTAGCAGCCATGAAGCTGTGCACCGCACGATAAATGAAGTGTTAAATGACGTCGATTATTGGTGCAATTAAAACAAGAACAACAAGCGCCAAAAACCGAAATCATAATGTTATAATGGCAATATTTCAATATATCGAAACCTGCTGTTCAGCAACTTCCAGGCGATAAAGAACACAATCGCAAGCGACAGAAGCGAACGAAGCGACAGACAGCGGCAGAAAAAAGCGACACCAAACTGTGGCAGGCGGTTTTCGTGATGATGGTCGTTATTCGTTATCAATTTTTCTTTTTTAATTATAAATTTTTACTTCAAATAAACAGATGCTGCGCTTGTTGTCCTTATTGCATAATTGTATGTGGACCGTTTTTTGTGGGACGTTCTATGTACAGCGTTTAATAAAATTACAAGAAATTAATTAAGTTTCTTACTAAGTACCATTTTTTCTTTTAAAATAATGCTGGCTTTCTAAAAAAAAAACAACACTCTCGTTTTCCGCGGAAAATCGTTTGAGTAACAATCATTCCTGATGAAGAGATCTTAATGATGCAAGAGAAGATAATTTTGAAAGCAAAAAACAATACGAGTATATACATATGTATTATTTTAAATATTTACGAATACCATCAACGGTAATACCATTGTCACTCTTTTTTTAATGTGATCTTAAATGATTGATAATCACTTGTCAGACGGTTTTGCTTGTATTGCATGAAAAGTAAGAGTGACATCAACGTCGCAACGACTTCCATTAATGTTGCTGACGTTGATGTTGCCGCCTGATTGTGACGATTAAAGTGACGTTGACATCGGGCTGCGTGCGAATGAGTGAAAATTGATTCGTGTGTTGACGAGGGTTGTTTGCAAAATTACATTTTTGCTTTACACAAAGAAATTTGATTTATGCACTTTGTGCATAATTTTCCATTGCAACGTTTGCAATGGAAAAACAATAACAATAATAAAAACAACAGCAATAACGGTAAGATAAAGTGCAATGAAGGCAAACTTTAGAAAAATTTATTTACCCTCAGCCGACCAGAAATAATTTTTCTTTTTTTGGGATTTTTTTTCCCCTTTGGCGGTTTTTGGTGGTCGCTGCTCCGGCTGTTTCTGCTGTCAATCAGCAGGTTACTAGCAATGCCGTGAGTGGATGAATGAATGACATGCTTTTGTTTGAAAACAACAACAACAACAGCAGCAATAAAAATAGTAGTAGTAGTAGTACGTAGCAAAGTAACAAAAATAAACTAATCAACGATGCATAATGAGCACCGTCGAAGGCATTACAAAGCATTGCCGATGCCCGGAAAAGTAATGCAAATGATAACAACAGAAAAGCCGAAGCAACAACATCCGAGTAATCAAGCAATAAATAGGCAAAATTTCAGTTTTTTATTATATAACAATGAAATTGCAATTTTTTTATGATCACTATAGCAATTTGTTTTTGTTGCAATTATTGTTGTTTTTAATGTTAAAATTATGCTTTGTTTGTTGGCATTTATTATGTTTGTGTGAACTGTCGCTTTTATAAATATATTTAAAAACAATACAGGGTTTTTTCACACAAAATTTATAAAATATTTTCTGTTTTGTTTTTCTGTGCCTTCCATTATTTTGCTCATTTCTGTCTTGCGAACGTATTTGTATGTTTGAAAATTTTTTAAAAAACTATTTTTAATTATATACTCGTGCAACAATTTTTTTTTTTTTGTTTTTTCGAAAAGCTGTCTGCTGCTTTTTATTAAAAAAAAAACATAATAAATAGTTGAAATATATAAAAATTCATTTTAATTTAAGGCCAACAGTTTTTGAAGCTGTTATTTTTCAAAAAACTGTAAAAACATTATTTTAGCAGTTTGCTTTTTACAACTGTTGCCTTTTTCAATTTAAATTTTTTAATTTTTTTAGAATTTTCGGCAATTTTTGAAAAATTTTGTTACTTTAAATATTGTAAAATTTGTTCACAGTCCCGAAAATTCTGACTTTATTACGTTTTTTATACAAATCTTTTTCTTATTTATAATTATTAAATTAGATAAAAATTATTATAAATTTTGTTATTTATAAAAAATGTATTAATTTTTTTTAGGATTATTTTAAAATTGTTGTATGATTGTTATCACACAATTTCCTTTCTAAAACTGATAAGAGCAGAAGAGAAAGCTCTGATGATTTTACGAAAGAAATGAAAGACTTAGGACACGAACGTGTTGAGGTTGCTTGAGGTGCTCGACTACTGGGCTTCGCCTCTGCCGGCAGCAGAGCAGCAGCAGCAGTATTAATAGAAGATTATTCGCACGGCTTGGCCGTGAAATTGCAAGTATAAATAAGTAAAGATTTCATGAAGCTGCAGTACGATTGTGTAGACTTGCACAAATTTTAAACATTCGTACCGCATAACTATTTAACGATCTGAGCGACGAAAAAGGTGCAGAAAAAGAAGTTGAAAAACTTCCTTGCATATATGATTTTCTAGACATTTGGTTATTTTGCTGGCTTGGAGGAGAACGGCAAATATATATTTTGTTTTTATAAGAAGCTTACTTTAGGTCTTTTGCTTTTCGCTGTTGGGTGTTTTGTAATTGAAGATAAATAATGAAAAAAAATCGGAGATAATGGAGAAGTTGACAGATTTTTCGGTTTTTGAATAATTGAAAATAATTTTATTCATTTTTACTATCGTTATAGCATGATGAAATGTTATTCTTTTGTGAAATTTTAGAAAGTTATAACGGTTTTTGTATATTTTTGAATTAAATGTTGTATCGTATTATAATTTTCTATTATTTAAAAATTTTATATTTTTATTTATTTAATAATTTTGATATTTTTCCATTTTCCATAATTTTATAACTTTTTATAACTAACAAAAATTTATTTACGATTAAAACAAAATTAAGCTGGTGTAATTATTTTTCCATTTATTTAATACTAGTTTTATTAGTGTTACGTTGGTTGTTTTTATTGTCGATGTCTTTTATTTTGGCAAACACTAAAACTCTATAGCTCTTACAATAAAATACTGAACCGCTTATACTAATTAAAATTTTACAGTTTGCGGCGGCATATACTTCCTGCAATCCTTGCTTTCAGTTAGAAATGTAGCATTTTACGACTTTGTATTGTTTTTTTTTTTTTTTTAAATTTTTTCTTTAATGCCGCGAAATATTTTTACCCTTAAGCGAAATGCTTTAAAAGCTCGAAGTGGGCTGTTTTTTTTTTTTTTTTGAAAAACCACAAGTAAAAGAAAATTCATTAAGCAGTACAAATCAATAAAACAAGGTAGAAGAGGAGGATGAGAAGGAGGTTGAAGAAAAGTGGAAAACTGTAACTAAATTGCAGCCAAACTGTTAAGTCTTAATGTTTACGGCCTGAAAGTCGATCCGCAGTCATTCAGGAATTGTTCAGAAGTCATTCAGGAGACGTTCAGAGAAGGAGAGCAGTAACATGAGAGCAGTAACATGCTTATACATTACGTATGACATCACGTTGTGCGCTCTGGTGGAAAGAAAGGGTGGGAAAATAATAAAAATATGGAGGTAAAAAAAATTTCTAAACGTAATTACAATTTTTTTTCTAGTCGTTTTTTAGATTCTTATTTGTTTATTTATAATAATATTCAAGACTTTTGATAGTTAAACGACGGTTAACAAATTTCCCAATTTCTGTTTCTGTTAACCCTTTTTCTACCAAGAAGCTTAACTAAATCAGCGCCACCCAAAAAGAAAAACCGACAATCATCATTGCCAGAAGAGCAAGGAAAATTGCGGAAGCTGAAACAAAAAAAAAAAAAAACGACTTCATTGACTTCAATTAAAATTCATTAAGAAATTGTTACTTGATTTCGAAAGTAAAACTTTACCATCGTCGACGATCTTTCACTGAATACGATTAACCATTCTGCGTTTTATATTGACGCAGAAATTGCAGCACTTCTCTGAAGGTGATTCCGTGCGTGTGTATATGCGCGTAAGTTGCTGCAATCATTGTTGTTATTTAAAGTTAGTCGCAGCAACACATTTTCCGTGTAATTTTTGATCAAGTGGAATGTAAGCTTTTAAAGGTGATCGCTGTAAGTTTAAGCGTTTCTGTTTTTTAAGCGTTTACTTTTTACGTGTTTTAGTGCTTTTTGGGATTTACTTATAAAAGTTTTTTTTTGGTTTTTATTACTTTTTTCGTTTCTTTCTTTACAAGTCACAAAATTTGTCTTATGGTATTTTTAGTGGTCATTGTTGTGGTTACTGCTATTTAGTTAATGACTTAATCTCTTGACCATTCATTCTTTCATTCATTTATTCATTCATTAATTTCAAAATATTGTGTGATGCATGAATGAGTTTGGGTGTGTGTTTTTGTGCTTTACTTACAACAACTTGATTGTATGAAGGTTAAATTCATTAAAGTTTCTTATAATTAGAGCACTTTTCTCAGTTATGCCGTAAATAATCCGAGGATTTTTTTGGACATTTTTTTTTTTAATTTTGTAATTCCAAGAAACTACTTTTATTTTGTTACAGTTTCAATTTCTCGTTGGTGAAAATATAACAGACCCATAGAATTTCAAAAAAAAAAAAAAAATTGAACCAAGAGTCGAAATATTTTTCAATTTTAAATTCCAAAATTCCAAAATCCCAATTATTTTATAAATCCCGTTAAAATCGTTAGCCTCTCTCGATGCAGGAAAGCTTTAGTAAGCGACTAAATGTTAGACAACTGCGTAGGTCTTGAAATTCCCGAAATATCGGAACCTTATGCGCGAGATTTGGTGAAGGCTGAAATTACTCGTTTCGGATTTTGCCGCGTCGGGGTTTTATAGTTCGGCATTTTTGAGATTTCGCTATTAGGCCAAAATATGTACCTAAAAGGTTGGTCGCATCAGGATTTTTTTTTTTAATTTTTTCGTTTTGGGATTTTGAATTCGTTTTCTTAAACAAATAAATTGTTTATTACTTCTTGGTGAAGTCCATTACCTATTAAAAAATACATAACTATAAAAATTATATAATACTCGTACGTTATTTTCCTTCTTCTTGCTTGTTTTTGCGGTTATTGTTGTTGTTGAAAAACACCATAAAGCAAAAGGAAAAGTATTCGATCTTATGAGTTTTGGTTTTACTATCGTCATACCGTAAAACCGAGCTATGCGATTTTTATGACTTATCGTTCTTCGGTGGCTGAAGGTGTTAAGAAAAGGTTGGCTTTGGCAAATCATAAAAATTCTAATTGTAAAACTATTAGTATTAATAATAATGTGGAAAAAATGTTAAACAAAAATATATTACAAAAAAGTTGTAGCAAAAACACAAAAAATGCTGCTGAGTAAACGCATGATTCAGCGAAGCCATGAACCTCTCTTTCGGCTCAGTTTGCGTGCAATGAATTGTTTTGTTGCTGTGTTGCTAGTGTTGTTGTATTCGTTGGCGATGGCAATCGCGCTGGTGGTATTGGCGGTGCTGTTCTTTTTCTGTTGTTTTTTTTGCTTAACATTTGAACTCATTGGCAATTAATTACATTTAAATTGTTGCATTGTTCACGCTTGATAAAATCGAGCAACGGATGTGATGAAGATCAACGAAGGCAAGAGCAGGAAACAAAACGAGAAAAGAGATCAGAGAACGAGATTCGAGTAAAATAAAATATAAATAAAACGAATAAAAATCTATTTTGCAGTTGTTTGAAAAAAGGCGGCGGCGGTGTATAGATGGACCGTAGAATGGTATACTTGCGTGTCGTTTCTTTGCTCCACTTCTTAATCTTATGGTTCGTCGTTTGGTCGGTCGGTGGGTCGGTCGGTGGATCGGTCGGTGGATCGGTCGGTGGGTCATTAATTGCTAATTTTGCCGTAATTATAGTGTTATTGTTATTTTTGTTGGCCCATTCGTTATTGACCTCTAACGTTAATAAAGGGACAGGCTTGGCGTTACCCATAGGCAACTACGATACAAGGCAACACTCAAGGGCCAGCTCGTCGGCCAAATAACCGAATACGTATACTCACACAGAAAATAACTTTTGTTTATTTAAAAAAAATATCAATTTTTTTTACATTTTTGTGCCGAAAATTTGGCCGAATTGTGTTTTTCTATTTTTTCCATATTTTCGAGGGCAGGTTACAAGATTTATCATTGCCCAAATGCCCAGGGCGCCGTGGAATAGGACCTATACGACGATCATAATCTTGTCGTAAAGCTCGAAATGCGGCCACAGCAGAATCATTTTCGTGTAAAATGCTTTGACAAAGTTACGTATTTCTTGATGGTGAAACGATCCATATTATTAAATGGCAAACCTTTAACTAAATAAATGCTTGTTCGGATGACACTGAAATTTAACAGCTGCTAAACGGGAGGGCTTTACTTTCCGTAACTCGAAATGGATAACCCTTTATTTTGAAGTTTTATTTTTACTTTGCTGTGGTTTTTACTCGTAATTTTCCCGATTTTTTTGTACTTTTACTATAGGCTTTTTATTTTATAAATTATTGTTTTTCATGTCTCTTATTAATTTAGTAGATTGTTAAATATTTCCAAAAATATGTATGTATGCTCTCTTGCTGTTATGATTTATTGAAGTTTTATTCTGTTTTAAAATTACTTTCAATCTTCTTTGCTCTTTCTTCATTTTCTTATTCGCAATCTATTTCTATTTTTATGGCTTATTTTCAGTATTTTTTTAAAACTGATTAGAATTTTATTAAAACTTTTTATGGATATTTTTTGAAACATTTATTAAAAAATTTTTACTTTTTTAAAAGTAAAATGAATTCATTGTTTGTCTTGATTTTTTAATTGAAATTGCTGCTGTTGTTGTTATTGTTGCTGTTGTTGTTTTGGCGGTGGTTTCTTCTACCTATGCCATTTCTCAAGGTCTTGGCAAGCAATCGTGACGCGTGGAACCAGTTCGGAAGCTGCGGACGGATCAGTGAAGGCGAACTCTGTTCACATCCGGTTACCGAGTGAACGCTTTCAATAAATTCGAATGAGTTGCGTTTTTAATGGAATTTCACAATTTTTTACTCGCACTGTATGGCTTTTTGGGTGTTACGGAGTAAACTGAAAGTAAAAGTGTTCGGAGCTCTTTAAATAATTTGATGTTAGTTTTAATTCGTGGCCATAAAAAACATATTTGAAAAAAAAAAGAAAAAGTGAAAGAATATAAAAAAGGAAATTAATGGATCCATCCCGTCATCATTTATGGGCTTTGTTTTAGATTTTTTCGTTTTATTTTTGCCCTCTGGTTTTGCTCTAATTTAGTATTAAATAAGAAAAATCCATTCCCATTCACCATTTTTTGTTTTTTTTTTTTTTTTTTTTGGGAAGCAAAAGCTCTCACAATGACAATAACAAAAATAACAATGGATTACGTGTAACAAAATTCAAATGATTTGAACTAATGGCTCATTTCCTCATGCATTCATTAATTCATTCATTCATTCATTCATTCATTCATTCATTAATTCCGTAAAACCGAAAACCAAGGCAAAATAACAACAACAAAACGAAAATATAAGCACCACGCCTTACTTAAAGAGGCCACAAGGAGCAGCAGCAACAGTCTTAGGCCGGAGGACGTTATTGCTGCGGTAACGATTTTTTGGTGAAAAGTCGTGCAATTTTTTGGCGATTTTTATTTCTTTTCAGCACTTGCCTGAATTTAATTAGTTTATACCAAACGATTTTCTGAAGTTATTTCATTTTAATTTGCTTTTTGTTTATCTTTGAACGGAAATCATTTCAGAAAATGTTTGGAGCGCTACGAGGGTGGTGAAAAAACGTTCAGGGCTTTTTTAAATTTCAATTTTTCGCAACAATTTTAGTAACAGCGAAGTTTTACGATAAAAAAGACACGCGCCCTGTCATTTGAAGATATTCAAGTAGTAAAAATTATTTAAAAATCAAAGCCATTTCAAAAATTAAACAATCTGAGCAGGATCAATTAATTTTATAGCCAGACGTTGATGAATCTGTAGAGCCTCAGCCAAGGTTTTTTTGCAGATTTTTCAAGACAATTTTACAATGTATAGAAAAATAATTATAGCATTATTTGTTATTATTTATGCATTATTTTATTTCAAATAAAAATAGCATTATTTTGGCACAGCTGGCTAAAACACGGCTTAGGTCAAAGGGCGCCAGTTAACAAAACCTCCAAATACATTTTTAATTTCAATTTAATAAGAATTTTAATAAAAAAAACGAATGATATCACTAAATTTTTTTTTTTTGTGCTCATGCATTATTTTTATTTTTATGCAGAACTTAATTTAGACGTATTTCATTTTTAGTAGCGATCGCGTCCGCTAGCGACTGCGTTAGCGGTAGCGGTGACGGTCTCAGCTGCTGCAGGCGCCAATCATTCTTTCGACTATCGTTCGTGGTCCAGCAGTGGCGAACTGTACTGGTGTACTGGCGATAATGGTGGACCCGGTACCAATTGCCAGTAGTTTCGTCAATCGCTAACGGCCACGCCCAGCCCGATCTAACGAATTCAGTATTTGGCGGCAGCTGTTGACGGCCGGGCGGCGGTTAACCAAAACAAAGTAACTGTTAATTCGAGTTATTTCCTTCGTAAGAGCAGAGCAGAGCCTTCACTGGTGGTTATGCGATGGTATGCGATGGTGCTGCTGCTGGCTGGTGTTGATACTAGTTGTTGTTGTTGTTGTTGTTGTTGTTGTCAATTCTGTGGTTGTTCTGGCTGGTCCTACTGGTTCACGTGCGGCGTTGAATTTTTAATGAATTCGCGTACTTTTGATTTAAGAGCGCTTGAGTACTATCATCATCATCATCGTCTTGGACGTACACTATGATGACGGTGACTGGTGAGGAGTTGAGAAAACCGTCTTGTTGTCGTGTCTAGTAGCCCGTTGTCGTAATTGCTGTCGCTGTGGAAGTTTTGGAACACATTCAAAACATGCAAATAAACACATTCAGTTAAACCATAGTTAGTGAGGCCGAAATTACCAGAGTCCGAACCTTTTATGGACGAATTTTATACAACATCTGAAGGTTTGCTCTTTAACTCTCGCTGCTCTCAGAATTCGCTTCTCATTGCTATTGTTTTGTTATTGTAGTCCAAACTATTCTTGACTATTTCTTAATCTATGGTTAAACGCTACTAACGACAAGAGTAAGAATAAATTCGTAGCAACAGACACAACAACAAAAGCCATTTTACCTATGAAATGAGGATTGGGCGGCAATCGGGGCAAAAAAGACACACAAAATAAAGCGATTAAAAGCATAAGCCGCCGTTGTCGCCGGCTGAAACGAGTTCGACAGCGGCAGAAAGACTTTGCTACCGAGCCATGTAGAGCAGGCCGTAGAGCAAAGTTGATAGAAGAGCAAGCAGATTTCCGGGCGGTGGAGATTTTTCCTAACACCAACAACAACTCGTGACGATTATGTCGGTTGGTTTTCCGACTGTCGCATGCGCAGTCGGTATCATTTCGTCAGTATCAACCAACTCAGTTATGGAGACATCAACATTTTTCCTTTTTGCTATCGTTTTACAGTGCGTGCATTTTTGCATTAAAAAACTCATATGAAAACGGCTTTTTGCGGTGTTTTTTCTGTTTCAGAAATTTGTTTTTTGTCCGCGCAACTATTCGCGGACGGACGGATGCAAGGTAAACTGCATATTTAGCAAGTAAAACAACAAACAGCAACAGCAAAAACGATTACAAATCTAAAAAAAATACTGAATTAAAATGCTGCAAAGGAAATTGCAAAAAAGAATTAAGAATAACTAAATCAGAAAAAAAAGGCCGCATAAAATATCAGTAGAAAAAATGGCCAAAAATTCAAATAATAAATTGAAAAAAAAAAAAAATTTTTTTTTAAAAAACTGCAAAAATGTATAAGGAATATTTTTTGAGAAGAAAATAATTAAAATTAAGGTTAACATAAAAAATAAAAATTTTTACTTTCTTTATATAATTATGAACAATTATTTTTTTATTATCTATTTATTATATAGATTAGAAATATTTGAAAATAAAATATTAGCAATTTTTGATTTTCAAATTTAAAAAGTTAAAAATTATATCAATGATAATAAATAGTGGATTATATAGTAGATTCAAAATACAATATATTTTGAATCAAATATTTTGAATAAAATATCTCACATTTATAAAAAAAATTATTGACACAAAAATACTGTGGATACCAAAAAAAAAAGCCTCAAACTACGATTAAAAATATCAAAATCACAAAATAAATTTAAAAACTGCTTAAAATATTGAAAAGTTATAAAATAGAAAAAATAAAAAAAAATTAAAAATAAAGTGGATAAAGTTAAAAATTACAGTATAAAAATATTTGTGATGAGGCTTAACAAAAAAGAAATTATCACCGAAACTGAAAATAATGAAAATATGAAAAGGATATTTATTTAATTATACTTCTAAAAAATCTTTAAAACCTTTAAGAATATCAGGTATTTTAAAAATTGTCAGGCTTTTAGAAGTTATTTGGGAATTTGATTGTACCATTTTTACCCTTTTACGAACTCTGAAAATTGTTTTCTTTTAAAAGACGAGTATTTTGAAATAAATAATCTCCCAAATTTCCTAAAGAAAATTTTCTCAACATTTAAAAACATTTTCTCAAAAAACATTTTCCCAAAACCTTGTGGACCAAACGGCGACAAGGTCTGCTACAATGCGGCTTCGCCTTGACACTCAAATCGCAGATAGCTCCTGATATTGGGCTCGTACAATTCGTGTGCAAATCAAAGATTGAAAGAATCTGGTTTTGAAAAAATCTCGAACGCATTTTTCGCATTTCGAATTCAGTAAAACAATATTCGATAACTCTGTCAGGGTCAGAGTCAGAACGAAGGCTGAAATCGTTTATTGAGAAGCGATAGAATAGAGCGATAAGTGGATAAATGGGGCCTCCCGCGTGGAGAGACCGAACATGCGTTGTTTGGCATTGTGTAAGTGTCGCACTCACGGTTCGTTACGCGAACTGGGAGACTAGGCTAAAAGTCAACCACCGGTTAATCACACTGGCCATTTCTCGTGGGCTTGAACGAATCGATAATCAATTCATGGTTAGTCTTTTGTAGTCACAACAATTAGATTTTCTTAAGTTAAAAATTATTACAGAAATTAGTGTTTATGAACGACTAAAAAAAATGAATTATTTCAAAATTATGCTGAAAATTAACTGTGACAACAAAAGAGGTTCCTAAACGGCCATAACATAAATCTTATGGTATGCATTTTTTTCTTGTTATGTTTTTTAGGAACAGAGTATTTTTTTACACACCCTTTTTCGAGAATTGTTTTATTTTTTTTCTCCAAAATTTAAATGATTTAGACTGATTACAAAAAAAAAAATCGATATTAATTTAACAGAAATGATAATGAAGCATAAATGATCATTATGATCATTTCCAATCAATTCCAATGTTTCCAATATGGCAGCTACTTTGGCAATAATGAGTATTGACAAGAATTCGCCATTTTGCTAATGGTTATGCTCATACCAACAAACTTCTTAATTAGGCGCGTTGGGCTGAGTGGACCGAATGGCCCGCCCACTTTTTATGGTGTTCAATTTATGCCACGCTCGACTTGTTTGATTGATTGCTGGCGATTTGCGTTGTTTCCAAATTTGCTCAGAATTTTGAGTATAATTCTGATTATTTGTGAACATGAACCGACGAATATGGTTATACTGGTGACGGCAGAGGCCAGAGGGAAAGGAGAACGGCTGTCGGCTGGACCGTGAGAGGGGCGGACGTGTTGATTATGCACTGACTTAAGCACTAGTCGCTCGTTTAGAGCTCGCATTAACGACTGAATACAGACATAATGGATTTTCATGAGCTGCTTCATGCGCTTTGAAAGAATTTTGAAAATTAGATTTTCAACGATTGCTGGTCGGGGACTTCCCTTAGCGAGGTTCTTAGTTTTGTCTTGAGGGAGTTTTTTAACAACGATGCCATTCACATTGTATTCTTTCAGTGGCGTCAGCGATTTCTACGAGTTTATGACAAACATCTCGTTTATGTACAGGGTGTTTTTTTAAGCCCGATAAATATTCAAATGGTAAAAAATAACACAAAAAATTTAATTTTAATTTGCGACAATTTTGCTTATTAACAAGCCCAATGCGACAATTTTGCTTATTAACAAGCCCGTTAAGCCATGACAGATGGACGATTATGTGCGTCATAAAATTCACGAAGTCGTCTATAAGTTGCTCGAATCGACGACTGATTTTCAAAGTAAATTTGGGTAATTCGGTAGCGTTGTTCAAGCACGAGTCTATTCATGATGATTTGCCAGACTATACTGAACATATATAACAACAAGAGCAGTCAGAAGGACAGCTTGTATTGACAGTTGTTCCTATCGAAAGTTCTATCTGAACTAAAAAAACACCCTATTGACATGAGTTTATTTCGAATATTAAACATCGCAAAAGCATCGTGATCATATTAAAACTCTCTCTCTCTCTCTCTCCCTCCCTATCTCTTCCATGCTTCACCTGCAGACGCACTTGATTAAACGTGCCGAAAATCATGGCACTTCATTAATTTGAACGAACACCTAACGATTAATAATTTTCTGCTAATTTCATCTTAATCAGCTGCAATTATTTTAAGAGCCTCTCATAAAATGTTCATTGATTTTTAATGCTGCAGCATCAGCTACTTCTGAGTGCTGACGATTGATACTGAGCGTTTGACCTGCGACTGCGATCATCACAGACTCTCGGGCTCAGAGTCGTTGGGCCCGGATGCTATGGCCGACTTCAGTTACTTACGAGTAACACGAAGCAACAGCTAACCTGGTTTTTTGTGTTTTTTTTTTGTGTTTTTGGGAATCAATTACTACCTTTAGCTGCTGCTGTTTTTTCATTGTTGTTGTTGTAGCCGGCACAACAAGTTGTCGGCATAGACAGACCAGAAAAAATGTTAATAAATTCAGAGGATTTACAAGTTTACGACTGTTTTGCTGCGGCAGCATGCTCGAGAAGGCAAGAAAGGTCAACAATGTCTATCATTAAATTTAAGCGCAAGCGAAATCAGCGATTTCTGAGCATCATTCATTCATTGAATGCTGCTGATAGCGCTCGCTCACCAGGAGGATGTTTTATTTTAATTTTTCAAAAATTATATACAGCTAAAAATTTTTTTGAATTAATTTGGAAATTTATTGGGAATTGGGAATTTATTTTCTTTGCTGAATTTTACGGTAGTCTCTGCTCGAGCTACAAAATCTGTCACACGGCAGGAGACTCTTCAAATCTCAAGAGTACTATACAGGAATATTCGTTCATAAAAATTTTCTATTTAATTTTTTCGTGGTACGAAAATGGTTTTATGGTGATCTTTTTATGGAGATTAGAATAATTGAATTGTATTGGATTATTCTAATCTCTTACAAAATTTATTTCTTTAATAAAAAATATTAAAAAATTTATAATTTTTAAATTTTAAAATTTTGTATTATAAATTTTATATTTAGCAATACTTGCTTACGTAAAAGTGCATTGAAAAAGATTGATAAATCAAATCAAAATCACAAATTGAGTAATATTAAAGTCGAAAAATCCAAAATCGCTAAGAGAACCTCAATCGAAAATAAAGGGTGTTTTTTTAGCTTAGATAGAACTTTCGATAGGGACAACTGTCAATACAAGCTGTCCTTCTGACTGTTCTTGTTGTTATTTATGCTCAGTATAGTCTGGCAAATAATCGTGAATAGACTTACGCTTGAACAACGCTTGAACAACAAATTATCCAAATTTACTTTGAAAATCAGTCGTCGATTCGAGCAACTTATAGACGTTGTTTTATCGCAACATTTTGTTTAGCGATGAGGCTCCATAAACGATGAATGCGAATAAGAAATTAAAAAAATGAGAAACACAAAAACAAAAATACGACACACTATTACGACACTTTCTTTAATTATATGCCACACATATGTATGTACATACTCGTAGACAAAGAACTCGTCGTTATGAAGAGCCCTTTTCGTGCACTTCATCAATTTGAATCGTTTGTTTGTGGTCTTTATGTCCCTCCCCCTTCCCCTTCCGCCTTCAAAATGCCCCGCCTCTTGCAACCTCTAAAGCATTCTTCAGTGTTTATCGGCGCAAAAAATGGCTATCACGTCATGAAACGTGATTAGGTTTAGTAGATTCTTATTTTTAAACTATAATCTGGTAATTTAGTAAATCTGCTGATCTTGTGAGTGAGTATTAACCTGTGCTGGCATTTCTTTTGTTGTTGTTGTTGTTGCTTGGCCATGCGTCATCACGAGTACACTCGTAGGTTGCTGCTGTAAAAGCGGTCAGCATTTGAATCGACCCAAAGGCAAAAGCGGTCCGCTGTTTAGCGAGTACCTTTGCTCTCAGCAGAGAGCAATTAAACTTAAAGTATTGGTAGTAAATTAACTACAACAACAACAACAACAACAACAACAACAATAGCAGCAAAACAGCGATTGGCATCAGCGATTCGAAAAAACATGGCCATCAGAATTTATGGAACAAGAAACAATCTCAGACAATTTGAGTTATACATTTTCGAGATTCAAAGAACGAGATACGGTCAAAAAAAAAAAAACAACGCAATCATAACGATTTGGCAGCGCGGTAGGGATTGTTTGACTGATCGATCAGTGGCTAAATTTAGGTTACCATAATTTTTTTTTTCCTAAATTTGACATGCTTCATTGCGTATTGTTAACTCGATTACTTAAGATCTTGCGGCTGAGGTTGCTTATAACTGCCTCAAAGCAGTCCAGCCAAGAAATTAAATCATCCTTAGCTGAAATCAACACAGTCTTTCTCATTGCTCGCTTAAAACTCTGACTATTCTTAGTTTATATGGTCGTAAGCTGAAAGAATTAAAACAATTCGATTTAGAATTCATTTGAAATTTCTGCAATAGTTCGACAAAAATGACACATTGCCCGAACTCACGAACTGTAGCATGGATTCGAATCATGCTACCATGCCATGATGTCATGACAATTGACAACTGATGACTATTACGACTTGTTTAATGATTAACGTTTTGTCAATAGATCTGTAGCAATATTGATCTATTATAATAAACGTATTTTTATCTAATTTTTTTATGCTTTTTATGTGTTTTTTTAAGGCGGATGCCATTGCCAACCGGATATCGATTATTGCAGGAAAACAAAAACAAAAAATAGTGAAGAAATTAATGCCGGAAAATACGTTACGTGCAGAGTAAAAACGTCAATTAGTTGTGTCAGCAGTCAGTGGTAACAACAACAACAACAACCACCACCAGTGTGGCACTATAAAATATTCAACAGTCACAATGAGCGCACGATATCAACAAAAATAATGACTACAATAACAATTCGATTGAAATGTATAACTTGCAATAATTATTGGCATTTTTTTACCGCTGAAATTCTTTGATATTTCTTCTCGCCTTGCTTTGATCTTGATTCTCACTTACTGAGTTCTATACTCATTGTTTTTTGCTCCGGCTTCTGGCTTCTTGCTTCTGGCTTCCATTCGTTTGCACTTCTTCCATGCACTTCTTTGCACACTTCCATTCGTTCTTACTTCTGGACTCTGACTCGTGTCTCACCGGAGCCGTTCACTTTACATGAAAGCATAAATAAACAAACACACACACACACACACACAAACACCCCCCCACATTTTAACAGATCATATTTCATTGATTATTGGCCTTTTAGACGCTAAAACGCTATTCTAATGACTTTCAAGCAACGCGAGCTTGAAGTCGGCGCATGTACATACATACATAAACATATGTGTACACACTTGCAAAATATACATATATGTGTGCATGTGTATGTGTACTTTTTTTATCATACATTCCTTCCATGCTCGTTCGTGAATTGAGACCAATTTCTCTAATTGTTTTAGTGAGACCATTATAATATCCGTTTAACCGTTTGGTAACTAAAGCATTTTATTTGTTAAAGTTTTTTCGGGTGATTTCAATTGTTTAGTATTTTATCAGCTCACATTTACCTCCATAATAAAATACTAATCGATAAACGAGCTCAGCTCTCAATCGCGTCTATTACTTTAGGATGCCAGAAAACTCTGGTTAGCTAAAATCACGCCAATCCGTTTGTTACTGGCTTAAAACATTTATTATAAAAGAATTAACAATTTTAATGAAAGGTTTTTTTTTTTATTTTTTGGGGTAAAAAAGAAACAATAGCTTTTGATTTATTTGAAAGACGATACCATCCATCGTTTTTGCGCTTTCGATATTTAGCGAAATGTGAATGGAAATGGTTTGAAATAATTTTTGCAAGGTTGCCGCATTTTAAATTGCAAAAGATTTGGAAAGAAAGCGATATTTCGACGAAAAAAGAGGCACACCCACACTCAAAGTGTGGCTCTACTGAACTTGACTTGACCGTACTTTTGGCCCATATTGTTGAAGATTTGAAAGAAGGCGTTCATTTTGGTTGAAATAAAATTAATGACAGACCGCAAAATAAAGCATAGCATCATAGCAAAAACCTTAAATCATAGCAAAAACCTTAAATCATAGCAATATTATTTTTATATAGTATATATATATTATATATTTATTATATTTGTATTTTTTATATATTTTTATCATTGCAATATAATCTTGCGAACATTAATTGCCGCAATTATTCGATTGCTAAGGTTGAAAAAAGTTTACCTTTTTTTAAAAATAACATATAGCAAAAAAATGTGCATGCCTTCTTTCCGTCCTTCATTGTTCAGGCGCAGGCGCTCTCAACGTGTTCACTGCTGTTCTGAATAAACTGATTTATAAAGATTTTGTGAGTTTGCATGCGGTAAAAAATTTGTTTGCTGATTTCGCGGGGTTTTTTTTTTTTTGAATTTTTCTCTTTTCCGTTTTGTTTTTTGTCGACGTTTGTGACGGCTTGTAAATAATTTTTGCATTGGTTTTTTGGTCGCTATATTCTATGATATGAATATGGACCAGCCAAGAAGTCGTGTCTGAGATTTTGTGGTCACCAGCATTATTATCATCATCATCATCATCAGAACGCCGTGGAAAACTATCAAGTGTTGAGGAAACTGAAAAAAGCACTGAGCGCCAGCGACAAAAACAACAACAACACGGCAGCTTCATACCAAATTACGAATGAATGTGCCAATTACGACAGAGCTAGTGCCATTCGCCGCTGTTTTATCGCCAAGACAAAAACTAACAAACGTCGTTCGTCGCGCCGCTGGTGCGACGCGTGGCGTGGTAGGAACATTTATTTTTTTTCCTGGTAGCCGATGATCGATATCGTCGACTAATTAATTTGAAACGCAGTTGGTTGAATGCATTTGGTTTTGTGCTCTGTTTTCTATAGATTTATTGTGTGTCCACAGACAATGAATATTCATTCACTAAAGAAGAAATTCCAAATTGAAAAAAATTATATATAATGATTTTTTTTTTATACAATAAACCTGCACGATTTGCTTGAGATCGTGATGAAAAATGAAATTTTGTTCCTTTTCTTATTAAATTTTTTTATTTAATTCTTATAAATCTTAAAAAATGGGTTTGTGCAGGTGGATTTTCGGGAACATTTCTCAAGTTTTTTTTTGTTTAAATTTCCGAAAACATTTTAATAAACGAATTTCGAATAATTTCACAAACTGCAATTTTGCGATTTTATTTTTTTGCAAAACGATAATGGAACAATAAAAAATATAAAATAAAAAATATACATATATATAAATATATAAAATATAAAAAATATATTCTCTGTTATTTATATTTTCTGCATAGAAACTTTATTCTGATTGAGAGATTTTATGTTCGGCTCTTCTTCATTTCAGGCACATTATTCCTAAAATAAAAACCACGCAATAACTTTATCTTAAGCGTGACCATGATGAAAAAAATTATAAATTTAGCATGACAAATTAATGAATTCTATGTATTTATGTGTTATATATATATTACTATATATTTCTATATATTACAAAATTCGTTCAAAACATGTCAACCATTTTCGTAATCATGATTTGAAAAGATTTAATCCATTAAGACTACTTTTTTAACACTTTTTCAAGTGTTTTTTCAAAAATTTTCAAAAAAAAATTTAAATTAGACATTGAATTAGCTTCATTGAGGCCGCACTTTTGACTGTCAAAGAAAAGACTCGTCAAAACGTACTTGTCCGTTTCTATCGGTATTGAAGTGACTGCAGCGGCCTGACAAAGCGTAGGGCTCGATAACAATTTATTGTATCATAAAAAAATTCGTTTAAAGTGATTTGAAAAATTTAACAATGAAAATGACCCTGAATAAATTGATCTCGGCTTTGTAAGTCACGCCCCCGCTGGCTCTCCCTCTCAGCGGCTGTCTGATTATAACATTCCATCATGTGGAGTAAGAGGAAAAGTTTAAGTTCAAAATAAAAACGCCGCCGCTCTCTTTATTTTGGATTTATTTTCACGAAACAAAACACAAAATATATCTAATTTTAAGACATAGCAATAAAGTCCATTGTAGAGCATCGTCATTATCAAGAGCAATCAATACCAACGACAGCAAATTCCTTTGTTGAAATTCCTCTGGCCAACCAAGTTTCTGCCTACCACCAATAACAACAACAACAACAACAACAACAACAACAACAACAACAACAACAACAACAACAACAACAACAACAACAACAACAGCAGCAGCAACAACAACAAAAACAACAACAACATCAGCAACACCAACAACAACAACAACAACAACAACAACAACAACAAAAACAACAACAACAAAAACAACAACAACAACAACAACAACAACACCAACAACAACAACAACAACAACAACAACAACAGCAACAACCACAACAATCGAAAGCGCGGAAATCGTTACGCGACACGGCAGCTGCTGCTGCTGGTGTTGCTGCTGCTGCTGCTGCCGATCAAAACTGAATAATTCAATAAACGTTATTTGGTTTGAATAATTTTACTAAAAAATGCATTAGCGTTGGCAAACACTTTGGCAGAAGCAGAAGCAGAAGAAGATGGAGAAGAAAAACTTGGCAGCAGATTTCTTAGCGGGCGTTTCGGAATTTAAACCTGAATTCGTTAAAGCGCACAAAAAGCCAACAACTCCAGCAGCCAAACACTAACAAAATTTTTTTGTTCGTTGCAAAAAAATGCATAAATTTAGCTTAAAATTAGATTTTAAAAAAAATGCATCAACAACATTAAACAACAACAATAACAGCCGGCTCTAATTTTACCAAGATTTATTGAAAAACTTGCTAAACGCAAAGCGCAATATGTTTTGACTACGCACCGTTTAGTCTAGCAGCCAGGAGTAACAACAACAACAAAAACAACACCACACCGCCACTACAAGAACAACAACAGCAACAACAACAACAACAACGTCATGCAAAGTCCACGCCTTACGGTCAAAGCAAGGCAAAAACAATTCAAGTCCATTGAAATTGAATTCAGATGCGTTCGATCGATGCCAATGAAATCAGGTGCGGCGCGACACGGTGGCGTGACTTGGCGACGCGACACAACTTTGCGGCAGACACGCATGACGCGTCGGCGACGGGGTGGTTGTTGGAGGAGGGTGATTTTGGTACACTGAGCTTGTGACACTCTAAACGACAATGCGTTCGTGCGTTCTGAGCTGAACCGATTGCGTTTTTGTGTGTCTTTTACGAAGAGAGCGAAAGAGCGTGCAGCGCAGCGGAGCGTTTAAGCGACGCTTTTATGGTTATGGTCGAAAGGAAGGCGGCACACTTTTTTTGTTAAGTGTTTTATCGATCAATTTCTTATTTTGCAAGCGATTTTTATTAGCGATTTTGGCACTGTTCACGTCGACACTTTTTCGACGCAGTGCCGTTTAAAGCGTTGCTGTCAGCGCCGAGTCAATTGTTGTCACAACAACAACATTTGCCGTATCAACTTAAGCATTGTATGATACCAATGACGATGAGTATGACGTTGAGCCTTGACGTCATATTGTCTTATCGCCTAAATAAATAAAAGAAATCTCTTGCAGGGCGACAAAAAGGTTTAGAATAACTATATTTAATTAATTTCTATCGAAAAATCAAAAAAAAAATTAAATTTGTTATAATAAGGAAATTAAAAGACAAAAGAATATACATAAATATTAAATGTCCAAAGAGTTAATATGATCATTATGATAAAAAAATAGCTTTATAAAGGGTGTTTTTTTAGCTTAGATAGAACTTTCGATAGGGACAACTGTCAATATAAGCTGTCCTTCTGACTGCTTTTGATGTTATTTATATTCAGTATAGTCTGGCAAATCATCATGAGTAGACTCACGTTTGAACAACGCTACCAAATTATCTAAATTTACTTTGAAAATCAGTCGTCAATTTTATGGCGACAATTTATGACTTTGTCAATTTTATGGCGCACATAATCGTCGCTAATTTTTGGCTTAACGGGTTTGTTAATAAGCAAAATTGCCCCATATGGAGTGACACGAAAGCACAAGAGACTCTACAGACTCCATTGCATCCAGAAAAATGCACCGTTTGTTGCAGACTTTTAAAATCAAATTTGGCGAAAAGTTGATTTCGAGAAATTGACCTGTCAATTGGCCTCCAAGGTTGTGCGATTTGACACCTCTCGATTATTTCCTGTGTGGTCACGTGAAGTCACTGGTTTATGCTGATAAACTAGCAACAATTGACGCCTTGGAGGCCAACATTATCCGTGTTATTTGTGACATACGGCCAGTAGTAGTCGAAAAAGTGACTCAAAATTGGACGTCCAGAATGCACTACGTCAAGAACAGCCGCGGTGACCATTTGCCCGAAATAATTTTCAAATGTTAATGCCATGTCTTGATCTTTCGAGTAAATAAAACAATTTTAGTAGATTTAAATTTTTTGTGTTATTTTTTACCATTTGAAGTTCTATCGGGCTTAAAAAAACATCCTTTAGAACCTTTTTGATGCTAGTTTTGTGATTGAAAATTTAGTTAATACCAAAGAAATCCACTTTCCATTGATTTTCTTAAACCGCAAGGAAGAACAAAAACTTTTAACCGGCAAATTTCTATAGCGCCAGGCGGAGTCGGAGCAAAATCGTGACAGACCGGCACAGAAAATTCGCAGCAAGTCCAAGCTTTTGTAACAAAAAAGAAATACCTTATAAAAAATATTTAAAGCCGGCAAAAATTCCTTCAGGTGGTGCTAAAATCGCTTTAGTCGGCGACTAAGATCAAAGTCTAAGACCGTTTTAGGGCAGTTGTTTTATTTTCAAACTATGATTGTTGGAAGAAAATCGTATGCCTTCATGTTAATTGAACACTTCCGTTTTCCCTTCTTTTTCGCCGAAGCGCCCTCTCTCTCCGTTTCCCCGCCCATTGGCCTTCTTTTGCCACTCTTTCAATTGATAATCAACTACTTTAAGCATTCACTCAGTATTCAATTAACTGCCAGCGTCTCAAATGAAGTCATTCAAGATTTTTAACAATTTTATTGATATAAAAAGTCTTAGCATTGAGTTATTTAGTGACTGAGCTGCACTTACCTGCAGTTTTAATGGTGTCTTTATGGGGCGAATTGCAGGCATTACTTCACAGCTCGCATAGCTTCTATGGAAATGGCGGTTGACGGCGAAAGACAAAACTACAGCAAAACCATAAAAACGAAAAAACCAAAATCCTGAAAAAGCTGGCACTAACAATTAATGAACCGACATGGCAAATTGGTTAGCTGGCCAGCTTCGAGTTGACGAAACGCTGTGCAGCGTCAGCCGTCACTGCGTCAGAGTGAAGGGTCTCCCGGGAGGAGGAGCAGGCGAATAAGGAGGAGAATGTGTTTCGAGGGGCGAGGCTTGAAGAATGTCTACTGTGCTTCCTCGTTTCACTTCGCTATCAAATCAAATAGATTGTTAACCGACGTTAAAACCTCAGACACCGTAACGCTGCCGCTGCCGCTGCCGCAGCCATCAAAAACATTACCATGAAAAAGACATCAACTTTAATTTGAAAGAAAAAGCCAGAAAACATATGAAATATCTAAAATTTTGCAAGAAGTTGATCGAACAGGTTGATCGAACGAAACTTTAATGAAGTTATTGAGTGTTGTTGATTTAAGGCAGTCCTCGTTTAGTCGCGCCATAAAAAATATTACATATTCATTTAGTTTTTGAAAAATTGTAAGCGACGTTTTCGATTCGAGGCCGGTGTTATTGACTGACTGCCTGACCGACCGTTCGACTATGTCATTTACCAGCTCTATCTGGTCTGACCACTGACCTCGCTACAATTAATCTTGTAAATCTGACAAAAAATAAACAAGGTATCAGTTTCACTTTAACAAATCTGTCACTATCAATTTCTTTAAATTTTTTTTGGGTTTTAAACAAAATTTAAAAAGATTCACCATCCATCTCCATCCATCTCCATCCAGCTCCACTCAAATTCTCTCTTGTAGTCTTTGATTGATGAATGACGAGTACTAATTGTTTGATAACGAGTTTAATTAATTGATTCAGCGAGTTCATTCTTGACTTTCCTTGTGTTCATTCTTCTCTTAGTCACTGTTTAATACTAATGTACATCATTATAAATGAATTTATTTCGTTTATCGGTTATTACACACTTCTTTGTTGCATTCAATATTATGCAATATTATATTAGTAAACGTCATAATATTCATTTTCAAATTCATCTTATCAAGCATCATAAGCATCATAAGCTTTTGACAACAGATCATTCTTGACATGTAAAGAACTTATTGAAGAAAATTCAACAGAATTCTTCTGACCTTATTTTTTGATCTTAAAAAATGGTAGGTTGCGACCGTCTACGGGCCAATATATGTATATATATAAAAGTAATGACAAACTATTGAGCCATAACTCGAAATTTTAAACAGATCTCAAAAGCCTAACCCTGGCTTCCAATAACTTTTTGCCCTTTTGGCTTATTTTTAATAAAACTAAATAAATTCAAAAGATCTGGCAAAAAGACACGAGTAAGCTAAAACTTCTCGACTGAAGTATAAAATCAATGAAACTATGATTTTAAAAAAAAATTGTTAGCGCGAAAAACAATCGATAATGAGATAAAAAGCGAGAGCGAAAAAAATTATACAGTTTGACCCAGAATTTGACTTAGAAATGACATGACTTGTTATGTATTTTATTGACAAAGACGACCAGAGCACGAGAACTTACGGCCGGAATTTACTCGTTATCGTTTTTCTCATCTCTCTCTCCCCCATACGCCCCCATCCGCCCCCATGGCGCTCTTTTTGTGATCATTGTTGTCGCTTAATTTTTTAGTTTATTTTTTTGGTTATTTTTTTTGTAATGCGCCTGATCACGATTCTTAAGCTGGACCAACAAAACAAAATAGTGTATCGTCTATGAGCGGCTAGAGCGGGCGTAGAGCCGTTATGGTCGAAATGGTCGACTTTAATGGTCGCCAGAAACCGAGCAATTAAAAAAGTGTTTTTTGTCTCTTTTAACTGTCTGTGATAAGTTGACGTTTTGGTTCGTGGTTGGTTCTTAAGTTGGTTCTTTGGTTGGTTCATCTGGTCGCTGCTGGTAGTTCGGTGGCTGTGATTGTTGTCGCACACGAACGATCATGGAGAATCATGCCATTCTCAAGCAATGAGTAAACAAATAGAAGCACAAAATAAATACACAAACAACTGCTTTATGGTTACTCTTTAGAGCTCGAACTGTGGCTTGCACACGAAAGCAAATTTATGCCGGATATCGACCTGAGAAAAGAACGCTCGATCGTTTGACCGTTCAGTCGTTCGATCGTTTGATCGCCGGATCATTCGATCGCGAAAACGCGACTTCTCCATGAAGCGATGCGTTGCCTCCGCGGTGGCTCGTACTGCTCGATTGTTCGCCAGGTGTTGAGCGGTGCAGTTGCGATATGTTTGAAAATTCAAATTAACTGAATTAATCATGGCTTTTAGTCGATGGTATCGCGATTTTATCGACTCAACTACAACAACTAGACTAGACAGATGCTTGGCAACTGAACTGAAACCATGAAGAGAGACGGAGAGAGAGGGAGAGAGGGGTACCATGCCCATAGTTCTCATCACCGGTTAGTTGATTAATTTTATTGTATTTATAAAAAATGGCTTTATTTACTGAGTTAAAGGTTCACGTGAACAAATGCTGCATACTCAACAATATTTCGAGACTATTTTAGGTTTAGTCTAGTTCGGTGTTCCAGTTGCTTTTGTTTTTTTCGGTTCCTTTTAGCCTTAGTCAGTGTGGCCCTCTACTCGCCTCACTCTCGCTGATCGCCGGTACCCAGAACCGCATGAGTCGACTGCGTGAAAGTCCCACAAGCAATTATTGCACGAATTCGGTGCATGTGGCACGACATTTGCTCTGACCGATCGATCGATCGATCGCATTCTGAGCGCGTTGTTAATTTACTTTCAAGAAAACCCGCCGAACATGACCGACGGCATTGGCTTCGTGTTGGTGTGACGGTGAGTGCTGAACAGGAACCGAATAGTTGGAGACCAGCCCAAGCAGCAGGAGTTGTTCTTGCAGCACTGCTCGTTACCGCGACAATCTCCGGACCTCTGGACCACCACCAGCGTCTGTCTCTAGAACTTGTGGGCGTTCAGCTAACGTTTGGTTTGTTTGTGCACCAAAATGTTACGTCGTCGTGTCAATACATTGCATACCTACTTTTTTAATGGTGACCTCGTTGAGCTTTTGCAAAAAATTTCATTTTTCTTACAATTTTGAGCATTCAAATTTAAATTGAGCATAAAATTGATCGATATTTTTTAAAAAAAACCTACGAAAATGCTTACAAATCGTTTTCATATTTTATCGAACAATCTATAGTCCGTTTCCGTTGACATTTTGAAAGAGTTATCATTAATTTGGTTTGTTTTAATTTCGAGGTATTGATTGCTTTGAACAATGTGTAAAAAAAACATTGTTGCTGACATCTTACAGGTTTATAATTTGTTAGAGCCAGCATTCATTCATTCATTCATTCGCCGATCGATCCATCGATCTATCGATACGCAAGCAGCTGATGCTTAGCTGTCATTTTGCAATTCAATTATTCAGAATTAAGTTGCCATCATTGATTTTTTTGCCCTGTCAGACGACTTTGTATAAAACGGCAGCTGCGCGCGCGCCGTACTAGTATTTTTTTTGACATATCATCGATGATTTGGGGACCACTTTTAAGAGTGGCCTGATCTGATTTGGCCCGGCTCGGCCCGCCGTATGGTCTCTCGCATTTCTGAGCACTAAACTAGTGATAATTGCAAATGAAATCGTTAAACATCAACAACTTTTACGTTGAAAATCCTAACGACTTGCAAATGAAGTCAATTTAGCTGCTGAAAGTTAGCTAAAAATATGCAACGCCAACGATTTTTGACTCAAACAGGCCGAATTTGTTAGTAACCAACTGCAAATACAAGCGTGCGGAAAACCATTCTGACTATGAAGCGATCAGTTAGCGATCAGTTGATCGGTTATTGGTTAGTTGATTTTAGCAATTAAGAAAGTGATCAACAAAATCATCGCTACAGTAAGCGATCAAGTAAACGCTCATTTAAGAGATCAATCAATTGATTTCTCAATCAATGCATTGATTGCTCAAGTGATCAATTAAGTAAGCATCAAATCCAGCTCCATTAAAAAGTCACCAAGGAATAAATGTTTAAATAAATCACCGAATGACTTTACCTAAATAAATAAACGACCAAACGAGACCGCTACTCACCAATCGATGATAAAAGAATGTGTCACCCCTTAACGATCACCAAAAGATATTTCCTTTGAATAAGTCAGAGTCATAATGCTTAACAGTTAATCAATATATCTTTAGTTGACGAAGTGATCGAAGAAGTGTTCATCTACGTTAAATAAAGCAGCGCACGAGTATAATCCATCACTCATCAACCGAGTGATCGCTAAGCGCTGAGTGATCGAGGTGATTACCAAGCTTTTAACTTTGTAAATTCAAGCTAAAGGAAACAATTGTCAAAATGAGGACATAATCCGATTGACAAAGAGGTGATAAAGTGACAAAATTATTCACATAATAATCACCTCGTTGACCGCCAATAATCAACTGATCGGGTAATCGACCAAATGGTCATTTCACAAATCGAAACGACTAATTGATCAACCAAGCAATCAATTCACTAATCGCTAAACCAAATTTTGTCTATGGTGCATGACAGTTGTTGAGTCGGTGAAGTCAACTAATTCGGTGAATGTGCCCCTCACTGTGCCCGTGTGTGCGCCCATCTGTCTGTCTCTCCGCCTGTTCGTCTGTCTGTCTGTCCGTGTGTCTGTCTATTCACCTTAAAATTGATTTATGCCACCACTTAGTGTTTATTGTTATTGTTAATGCTGTTGTTTTCGGCCATAACCGGCACTCTGGTGGGCCAGCTGACCATTATTTAATTTAATTATGTTATCCATCAAATTCAAAACCAAAGCGATGGTAACCACTATTTAGCATATATTCGTAGAATATACAGTATTAGAGGCCATGTTTTCAAGAAGTTGTCATGGATTCGGTTTAAAGTGTGCCCGTGGTGTGGAATAAAAATAAATGTACATTCTCGAGTGTCAAGCACAAGACTTAAGTCACCTGAAAAGCTATATTATATATTATATTGAAAAAAAGCTCGTTTTGAATCGGAATTTAAGCAAATCGGGCCATTTAATGATTTGGCCATTCGGCCATAAAGTGCCACGAGTAGTTTATTTAGTTTGGAGTTAGTAAATTAAATTGTAGGTCTTTTATTTTCTATTCGTACCAAAAACAGAAAACAAAAACCTGCCTGCAGCGATCGAAATTGCTTTCAAAACCTAAAGAAACCACCGCCCAATACGGTAGAAAGGGCAAGAAAGGTATCATTGCGAAACGCTCAAAGTGAATTCAACAAGATTGACCGAGTTAATGTTTCATTAATAATGAAATGTAGGTACCACTTTTGTTATGGCGGTTTCTTTATTTTGCTTTTTGGTTTTTTCAACTTTGATCCCATTCATTTTTCCAAACCAAAAAAAAAATATCAACATTCTTTGCATTATTTTTGTTCCATTATTTTTATTATTTTTTTTTTATTTGCACTTAATTCACATTTTATTCGTTTCAATAGATATGGTTAATTTTGGTACGAGTATACAATTCAAACCTTTCACAACAAACACAATTGTCTGGAAGGTCTACGATAAACGATAAAAGCACCCGAATTGCGGAAGCTTAAGCTCGATTGTGTGGTGAGTGTGAGTGGTCTGTGTGTGTGTTCGAACAGTGTCTGCAGTATATTGAACAGTATACAGTATATATAAAATGAATGAAACCAAAATTCACTTTGGGTTGGGTTAATTGCTTTTTAAGACTATATTTTTCAAATACTCTTTGCAATATCGGTTGATACTCTTTTTTGTTGAATAATTACTTGTGTTCTCTATCTCTTTTTCTCTTGATCTGCAATAAATACCGCCAAAGACTATTTTTATGCGTTCAAAATTGTACCTTTCATTTTGCCTCTAATCGCTTTGGTAAAAATACCGACATTTATTAATTGTCATTAAGACACCAAAAATAGAGGAAAAAAATGGTGACCAAAATGACCAAAAATAAGTATATCATAAATTACTTTTTCAAGTTCTGTAAAGTTTTATAGTACCATTGAAAGTATAAAACGGATGAAAATAGGATGAAAAGTAAAGGAATTTTATAGAAATTTATGCAATCAATATCAATGTTTATTTTATAATTTTTTCAATATTTTACACTATTTTCATATTTAACATATGAATGTACGAGGTCATATTATTTTAGTTCTTAATCTACAATAACATCACACGATCTTGTTGCCGGTAACTTAAGATACTCGTATCAATTCTATGACTTTGTTCTAACCTCAAATTTTTATTGATTTCGAAAGTCAGTCAAGTATTGGAATGCATCGAGGTTACTGCGTGACTCCACAGAAAGTTATGACCATTGTTCGTTATGCGTTATTCTGTCTGTTATCGTGAACATTTCGCTTGTTGGCAGACACCTGAAAAATCTTACAATTTCTTTCTGGTCTGTTTTTCAAGAAGGAAGGAGAAAAACGTATGGCAAAGTGGTACACTTTGGCGTCAAACCATGGGAAGCAAACCTTGATACGTTAGTACGATTTATGCAGCAATGAAATTCCTCCGTTTGACATGGTCATAAACACAAATCATAATATAGTATACTTTATGAGGATCAGCTGATTTGCTGAGCAATGAAAAGCCAGCAGTTAGCCGTATTTGAAGAATGTGCAATATTTATTGAGTCAATAAATGCAATTTATATGCTTTGATGATGCCTTTGCTGTGCCGCTGCCGCTCGTCGGTTGCTGCTGATAAGGCGACCGACAACGCTCTTCGGCGTTATTCTTGATGCCAAAAATATTTTGGAAATCTAAAGCCATAAATTTAATATTGCACTGATTGCCGAGAGGCGTGTTGATGCCGTTTCCGGGGTTAATTGGCCTGAGAAGCTGAAAATTAAAATATGAAAAATTCTTTTAAAGAAATAGTAAATATTTAGTATGAGAAAATATTGTGCGGTTACATAAATATACGAATATTCAAATAGTTTTCTCATTAAATTCAAATAGTTTTTTGTAGTATATAATTTTAGTGCATTGACAACTACAGAGCGTTGTAAAGAACACTTTGTAAGCTAATACCTGAACCTCTAAAATAATTTAATAAAGACATTAAAAACATCTTGGCTGTATACTCGTACATTTGTGGTTCCAAAGATTTTACAGATTTCATTCTAGAGAATGTTCAATTTTTTTTTGAAATAGGTCTGCCTTAAATCAAGCATTAAGAAATACCAAACGATACGAGTAGTATCATATTTTTAAAAGAATGTGTAAAAAGTCAATACATGAACCCATCTACGAGTATATATTCTGATGGGCTTAATGAAGAGCCTCAGAACCAGCTGTTGCTGGTTCGTCTTCAAATTTGAGCATGTTAAAGAAATCTGACTTTATTTGCCGTGATTTTTTAATGAGAAATATTTCTTTCGCAACCAAAACGTATACTCTGGTAGCCTGTATTTAGTGAATCCTAATGAATTTAATAATACTGTAAATCCTAAAATTAAAAGTAGCTTTTTTTCGGTGTGGCGTCAGTCTGGTGCTGCTACACCCACTAAGTCCGTACATAAGCATTGCATCTAAGCATCGAAAGTTTAGTGGTTCATAAGGCTCTAATTAAGATATATTACTTACGAAACTCAGTGCGACACATTCAGCGTTGTACGTCTCTTTTAACCAGCATCCAGTTGACCCAATTTAAAACTTGTTAGTCGGCAAATGTTTGGTCGAGCGGTCAAACTGATTACTGAAGTCGTGCTACTTCAAAAAGGGATCGTCGTGTTTTGAATGAGAAAAACAAAGAAAATGAAGGAGAAGAAGATGAGGAGTCATAGTCAGGCTCCTTTAAATCTAATATTAACACAATGAACTTTAGTTAAATGCAGTTTACCGAGATAGAGTAGTAAAGTGTAGGGTATAAAGGGCAGTCACCAATTCCATTGCGTACAGCTGTTACCTTCATTACTACTAACAAAGTTTTAGTACTTTAATCTTTTGTTGTTGACTTATTAAATTAAGAATTCATAATAGATTTTTTGCCGATTTGGTGCCGTACAACTTGTCACAATTTTAATGATGTATGTTATATTACACGGTAGGTACGTTTTCGTGCGTTGTAATGAGCAACGATTTCTGATCACGTATGCGATTACAATCGCACAATCGGTTTAGGTATTATTTATTACAAAATCTGCCAATTATTGGAATTAATTTCACCATTCAATCGATTCCTGTGCAAAAAGAAGAAAACAAGTTCAACATTTTTGACAATCGTAAACGCTTTTAAAGTAATAATTGAAAAAAAAAACGTTTTAAATTAAAACGTTGCAATTATATCATATTTTTGCGAAAATATTCCGGTATTTGTAGTTGTGAGGTGCGGAAAATATGTTGCTATAAATTTATTGAGTGTCTAGAATAGTTTCGTTGGTGCTACTTTTACGATTTTGGTATCCTTTCCGCCGGCGATTATTACCAAGTTTATTACAAACTCGCATAAGACTCGTATTACATTTACGATATATTAATACACGTTATGAATATGGTTTTACACTCTGGTTAAACTGAAATATTTTATACTTATTTTATTGATATTTTTAATGATCCGAATGATACGCTGAATGATACACGACGTTATGAATCATTGTTTATGCCATAAACTTTTAAACCTTATAGTACAGTGTTTATTTAAGCGACTGCACAATGTCTTGGATTTTGCTGAATCCAAGGCTAGCGGCTCGGCTCGGTTCTGTTTGAATCATTAGGCTTAATTTCTATTGCTATTTAAAGCTGATAAAGATACGCGATTTTGATTTTTTTATTATTTATTAAACAATTTCAAATATCAATGTCTTTAGGCCAAGTAGAAATATTTGATAAAATATAAAAACGCAGCTGTTTTTATATTTTAAAAAATAAAAAAAAAATTATTATAAAAATAAAAAATTAAAAATTACATATCTAAAATATAAAAAGAAAACGCAGTTGTTATCTGTTAATGATACCAAGCACCCGATATCAGTATTTCTCTTACTTCCGAACATCTTTAGCGATAAATTTAAAAAAAAAAAATTTTCTTTTGTTCCTTTACGTTAAACGAGTTTCTGTTATAAATTCTGGATTTTTTACTTAATCTGATTTCCTTTTAAAAACTACACAATTTTTTTATATACCGCAACCTCTATAGAGAAACGATTTGATAAAAGGCCGTATTGTGATTTTTTATTGCACATTTATTGAGTTTTAAATACTAATCGCTCCTAATACCAATATCCGATATCGATATCAAATTCATTCGAGATTCTCAACATCTTAAATACGTAACACGATCTCTTTTAAAATACGCAAAATCAATTTTAAGTTTGTAAATTAAAATTTTTCCTTTATCACTATATCAAAATTTACAGGTATACCAAGTTGTTGTTGTTGTTGTTGTGGTTGTTGTTGCTATATTGTCGTTGTCTTTACTTAACTGTTGTTATTATCGTCTTTTCAAGGCGAGAAACCAAAACCAACAATTACTTGAATTTCCTTTTAAAATTTTATTATAATACGAGTACAAAAGGTTGTTGTTGTTGTTGTTGTTGTTGTTGTTGTTCTTTTAATTGGTTAAATTTTATATTGTCGCCGTTTGTTGTTTTTCCTCGGTGTTGTAGCCTTTTTGGAAAACGTACGGCTGCAGATTCCGCAAAGATGCGGAATTGCTTCTACGGAAAATGGCTGAGCGAAGCTGGTGCTGGTGCGTCAAGCCGGGTCCGCCATAATCTACCGGCGCTGCTAATCCAATGTTGCTTGGTTGAGCATCGCAATATCATAAATGGCGTTGCCTGTTGTTGCTTCGTTGCCGGTTCGCTATTATTTCATTGCTTTGTCCGAATAACGCCGCAGCGCACACGCGGTTTTCGCCTGAGTTTTCGCCGAAGCATAGTGTTAACAATATTATTAGCCACAATACGAGTACTATACTGGCACTAACGGCAAAGGCACTAAGTTAACAAGCTTTGTGTGTTTGCTCTTGGTTTTTCGATCGATAAGACTTCTTTCGCGGTGGCGTTAAAACGAAGTGTAACAACTTTGCGTGTAGTTGTTGTTGTTGTTGACGTTTTGGGTTTCGCTGTTCGGTCATTTTATTGTTGTTGTAGTACAATTCTATTGCCAAACGAGGTTATGCGTTATAACGTTCCTTTTCTGTTTGTTGTCGCTTTAAAAAGTCGAAGGTTACGTTATTTTACTTCTCTTTCAAATTTTCAAATTTTTTTTTTTTAATTTTTAAGGAACTTTTGGCTCGAGAGAATTACAATACTCTCATTATACCTAGGATTTCCTTATACATACATATATCCTATATATATATATATATATAGGTTGAGCCATCTTTTATGTCGGTATGTGACTGCTTGGCCGTATTCCACGCCACGTGGCCGGTCTGTCGGCAATATTTTCTGAGTCAATTGCAGTTTATACGGAAACAAATGCAAATCATCTTTCAAAATGTGCCGCAAGGTGGTTTCACTGTGCCAAAGTGGTGATGGCGCGGTGACGATACGAAACATGTGTGGGTTCTCGGTAATACTCTCTTATATCGCTTCAACCAGTTCATTGGAACGTCTTGGGCGTTGATGAACGACATGTCGACGATCTTCCACTGACCCGTGCTCAACAAAATTGGACACCAAATGACCAATATAGTGTTGTCAGACCGTGCTTCTTGGCCACAATCGATTTTCGGCGATATGCACGACTATTTTCAATGCGTACAGCGTCACTATTTCGGTGCGTTGTTACTGTGTGAAACGATTCATGGTTAAGATTGTACTTAATTGACGTTTCAATAACATCTATTCTATTCAAGTCTACCTAAATTAATGTTATTCAATATTTACATACCGACATAAAATATGGCGCACCCGTTACACGTACATATATAGAATTTCTGAGTTCGTTCTTATTGTCTAATATTTTTTGTACATTCGTATGGTAATTAGTGCATGCACGTAAGAACTATCGTACCTTAGACACATGTCGTAGCTCAACAAGTTACAACAATCTCCACAGTTAAAATAATTCTTTCTTTAACATTAACGATTTATTAATGAACGGGAATTGTTTCAACATCTCACCTGCTTGATTGATGGATTAATTGGTGGCAGCATTGACAGAACGAACGAAACAGATAAACTCCACAATAGAATCAATCTATGCTTTTGTATGTTCTCGTGACTATCGATTGTTGCCATTCTACGGCGCAGCAGTTGTTGTTCTGGCTGTTCCGGTTGCTGCTGCTGCTGCTGATGAATGGCCGTAATTTGTTCAAAATATCATTATCATTATTAACAAATTATCATTCATTTCGAATGGTTGAAAGGCTCAGTAAAAAACGCTAAGTGACCAGTTTTAAATTTGAAACTGCTGCTGTGGATTCTTGTAACGCTTACAAGAAGTTTGATTGACCGAAAATTAAATTCGAAAAAAAACTGCAACGTCAGAAACAATTGACGTGGTGATTTCTTATTGAATTCTCTGAAGGTTTTATAAATTTCGAAAAATTTTACGATATTACAAAACAATTGAAATATTTGATAGTAATTATGTCGATTGAAAACTTGGAAATTTCCGAAGAAAATATCGATCGATATTGAAATTTTTCTTTAGTAAAGCATCGCAAAGAAAAAAAAAATATAGACTGCAATCTTTCCTCTTTCTGGATTTCGGCATTTCTTCATTTTTGATTGCATAATTTTTTAGATCAAAAATTGAATTACAACAAACATGAATTATCTGAAAGAGTAGTTAACGCTTCTTATAAAAACTCAGAAATTTATTTACAAATAACTACAAAAGATTGAATAATACAAAAAAATGTTAATTTGATTCCCACAAACTGGTTTTTTTCTTTTGATTTGAGCAACAAATGAAGTCATCAAATCTGCCAATCAAACCAATTAAAGAGGACAATGGCTTAAAAGTGCTCAAAGCTCCTGAAGTCAGAATGATTGACGTTAGAGATGACATAAGAAGACAGATGAAAAAAGAAGAAGCTGGCTGAGGGACAGCTATTAGAAGCATAGAAGAAGCACTAAACGAACGAACGAACGAACGAATAAAGGGATGGACAATAAACGTGAAGTTGTGGACGCAATTTGATTCTGAGCTCGTGTTGGCCGCAGGAACTCACTGCTGCTGGCGGCTGATACATTCATTCACACTGGAAATGCAAATTTTAAATGACAACAACAACAACAACAACAACAACAACAACAACAACAACAAAGCAAAGCAAAGCAGAGCGATCGAGCTAACAAACAAAAAAGGAAGAAAACAAATGCAAAATAACCAAAAATAAGCAAACACACAGGTACAGAAACAACAACAACAACAATAAGAAAATTTTACAAAATATCGTATTTATAACAACAAACGTCATAACGAGACCAACAACAACAACAACAACAACAAACTACCGTGTCTCACGCTAAACGAAGTTAGCGAACTTTTTAACGAGCCGAACTGAAGAGATCAAAGCAAGATAGTGCGAGTATTTCTTTGGAAAGCTCTCGTTATTGTTGTTGTTGTTATTGGCATTAATATAGTGTAATCGTCGGCGGTTCTCCAAACAGTTGATTCCTACCGAAACCGATAACTATAAATGATCTAATGAAAGCACTTTAATTTAGCGAAAATTATTCATTAATTATTTAAAATTTTTTTACTCTTGTTTTTTGCTGTTTATACTTCTAATTATGTATTAATCTAGGGCCGTTGCTACTGCTACTAACTGGCTTGTTTTGGTTGATACTGTTTTTGCGCTGCTGATTCGGTACCAGTTGATGGTGTAAGTAGATTTTCGGGTTATGTACACACTCGTACCTCGTACCTTGGGCTCATGGGTTCCTGTCTGCGTGCTTGTGTGTTGCTATACATATTCATACAAACACCATATAAAAAGTCAAACCTTTTTCTATTGATTTTTTATTTTCCATTGATTTTATTTAAAATCATTTATTTATTTATTTATTTATTTTTTCGCCATTTTTGGGTTTTTTTGCATTTTGCATAACTTCGTGATTTACTCAATCTGGGCGCTCCACGGACACGATTTAGTAGAGTGCTTTTTTTGTCTGCTTTTATTTTACTGAAATTTTTTTCTTTATTTTTGTTTTTTTACAAATTTTATTTGTGCAAAAATTAGATTTTTTGGTTCGCTTTTCGATACCATTCTGCTATTCGTTACCTTTTTTAGAAGGCTTTAATTTTTTTGGTTTTTTTTTTTTGATCTTGTGATTCTTTTCAGTGGTTTCGTTTTTAGTGGTTGTTTTTTTTTTGGCAGAATTCTAACAAAATTTAACGGAATCGCATTAAATTAGTTACGCTTTAGTTAATTTAGTTGTTCTATTGTTTCTACATTTTTATGTTTTAAATAGTTTGAGGCAGTAACGGTTTTTCTATTTCTCTCGATTTTTTCAATGCATATTTTATTCTTCGAATGTGTTTTGGTTGGAGGCGTTGACAAACAATCGTTTGTCTCTTACCACTCAAACATTTACCAATAATTTTTTTTTTTTTTTTTTGTGGTGCTAATGTGTTTTTTTAATGCTATGTGATCATTTTGGCGTGTTGCACTTGAATGTTGCAATGTATTGTCCTTATAACGATTATTATAAATATTATTATTACATTCTTCAGCCCTCATTACTTCGATTTCGTTGATTTTTGAGATGATTTTTGACTCATTTAATGACCATTGTAACCATTTTGTGTTATGTAACGCGTGCGCCATCTATTATGTCGGTATGTAAATATTGAATAACAAAGAATAATTGATTTAACATTTATCAATTCATTGACTTGAGTTAACATGTTCTTCAAACGTCAATTCAGTACAATTACGTTTAATAAAGTACAATTAAGCAGGAAAAACTCTTCACACTGAATTAACGCGTCGAAATAGTGACGCTGTACATTGAAAATAGTCGTGCATCTCGTCGCAAATCAATCGTGGCCAAGAAGCACCGTCTGACAACACTATATTGGTCATTTGGTGTCCAATTTTGTTGAGCACGGGACAGTGGAAAACCGTCGACATGCCGTTCATCAAGCGGTAAGGGAGAGTGCTACCGAGAACCCACACATGTGTCGTATCGTCATTAGCCATTAGCATTTTGGGGTCAGTGGAACCACCTTGCGGCGCATTTTAAAGAATGATTTGCATTTGTTTCCGTATAAAGTGCAATTGGCTCAAAGAATATTACCGATAGAACGTCCTAATCGCTTGGAATACGGCCAAACAGTCACATACCGACATAAAAGATGGCGCACCCTGTACATACTACATACAAATAGACGGATAGCTAGAGACAATTAGAATCTGATTGTGCTAAAGTTGAAGATTGTGGCAAAATATTTGGTTAATTGAAAGTTAATGGTACACCAACATATTCTCTGTCTTTTACCTTCGCTCGTTTTTTTTTTATCCACTTTTTTATCCAATTTTTGTTTTCATTGAAATTGGAAGAAATCAATTTTAATAAAAATTATGGCCATTGTTTCCCACGCCACGAACCAAGAACCCAGAAGAGAAAAAAACCACACGGAATCACGGTATCTTAATCTCGAAGTTCTGTTTATTTTCGAAACAATTACGATTACGATTTGTTTTGCTGCAGTTTTTTGTTCACGATTCTTTATTATTTGTCATTTAGTGCATAGCTATTCTTTGTTTTTGTGAATAAAATGTAGGTCATAAGCGTCGGAGAAGAAAAGAGAAGATTGAGAGAGAGGGAGTGCACGAGAGTGTTAGTAGATGAAAGGCCTTGAGGTCGCCGTTGAGGTAAACTCTTGAACCAATTTGACTTTGTAGATTCAGTTGAATTATCGTTTCTTTTGTTGAGCACACAAACTTCTTCTTCGTGTCCACGGCATGGCCTGGGACAAGTCGTCAATCGTGGGAGTTGTGGACCCTCCCCCCGCGGGAGTGTCCACCCACACACAAGAGAATCATTCTAAAGTGCCATTTTTTATTTTGTGATAATTTACGATTATGGAACAGTTTTAATTTTTATTATCCATAATTCTTATTTCTTGGCTCTTAATGGATTTCGGGGTCGTTTCGAAAATATGATTATTAGCGAGTATGAAGCGCGGGTCTGCCGCAGTCAGACTCAAAGGCGTAGCCAAAACCATGGCACCTGCTGACGTATGATATATAGACGTACTTGTATAATAATACGCTTAAGGGCAGTATGTTCTTAGAATATTTTCAAACTGATATCATTCCATCAGTTCAAGCAAACGGAAAATCTTAAGGGTTTTTTATCATTTCGGGGAAATTTGAAATTATTTGATTAATATTGATGTCTCGAATAAAATGAATGACAAAATTTATCACTACAAATAAGAATATCATCCATTTTCAATATACGATATGTAGTCGTATATATTTTTATTTTAGCATTTTTTAAAATGTCTCTGCTTTTTCTCAGTTACAATAAAATATACGAGCATTTGAATAAAATCGGTGAAAACATGTTTGTGGTGAACGGTATTTTCTTTGCAATGATTGCAAAAACTATTAAATAAATCAAATATAGATAATTGGCAATACGAAAATACGAACGATAATAATTAAGATACGCTTTAATGCTGTAAATACGACGTACTGATAATGATAACAATTTAATATTAGCTAAGATAACATTCCTTGACAACTGATGACGTTTGTGATATCGCTTTTGTGGTAAAAGTTGTTGTTGATTTTTAGCCTAAAATTGAATTAGAAACAAATTTTTATTAATCGAATTTCAGAGAAAAAATTAATGGAAAGGTAGTATGGACTATGGACTATAATTCAGAGAAAAAGTTAAGAGTACAAGCCTGTAGCCAACTCTTCTTCTTACCTGTCATTACTTGCATAAATTCTGAAAAAAACCAAAAATATTTAAAAACAAATTCTGTTTATCTAAACTCTTTTTCCAACAACACCAACAACATACCATCAAAATCTACGGTTCCTGAACCGTCTGCATCGATCTCTTCGATAATCATATCCAGTTCATTCTTGGTCAGTTTGTCGTCGAGCTCGTGTAGAATGTCGCGAAGTGTTTGAACCGTCAGGTAACCTTTGCCCTCCTTATCATAGACACGAAAGGCCTCCTTCAGTTCGCTGGCCAGCGCGGTGGCGTCCTCCTCCACTTCGACAAAACGGGAGGCGAGGACACAGAACTGGCGAAAATCCAGCTTGCCGCTGTTGCCTTTGTCCACCTCCTTGATCAATGCCTTGATCGCTTTATCGTCCAGTTTCTGGCCCAGGATCTCCAGTATGGTCTGTACATCGGAATGGTCTATGTAACCCTTTTCATCATGATCGAAGGCTTTGAAGGCATTGCGCATAACTGCAAGGAAAGCACAAAAGGACGAAGAAAAAACATATTCTGCGGTGAGTATGTATGTGTCGTTAGAGCCATGATTACTGACTGGTACTTACTTCTCAGTTGTTCCTTGTCATACTCTGGTTCGGCCTGGTTCCCAAATCGTGCATGAAATGAATAAATTAAATTTGATTAGTTTCTGCCAATGCTTCTTTTTCTTTTTTTCCTTCCGAGTTATAAAAATTTTGTTGCTTGTTTTAGAGAAAATAGAGAGAAACGGGCATGGTTAGCCCGTAACGAGTACAAAGAGTATTTATTTCTGTGTGTTTTTGGGATCAGAGTCGGTTCGACTCGATGGCAAGTTTTGATCTTAAATGCGCTGCGTGGACGAGTTTACTTCGGCTAAAAATATGCAATCATCAGTGAATGCTTGTTGTTGTTGTTGTTATGATTGCTGTCGTTAAAGTGCTGCTGTTGTTGTTGCTGTTGCTATTGCTATCGAGACATCTGTAGATTGGGCAAATACATCCCCATTTATTAGCAATTAGTGGCTTCAGTCTTGAGAGAGTGGCCCAATTTTTGCGTTATACTCTGCTCCTCTGTGCTCCGCTCTACAAGTGGTACCGCGATTACCGGTGACAAGACGCTATGAATGCATTTGAATTCTTTTCATTGCTGCCATTGCTGCTACTCGCACGATTTAAGCGATACTAATTGATTGTTTTTCTATATCTTCGCATTTTCATACAGTTTTCTGCGTGCACAAACAGAATCTTGCACGTTGGAGATACTCAGTGGCGCAGTGAAGTGATGGTTAATAATAGGCTCGACTTATGGTTAGTTCACAAGATTAGCCAGATGATTATGCAGATGATTATTTGATAAACATTTTACAAAGTGTGTTTTTTTAGCTTAGATAGAACTTTCGATAGGGACAACTGTCAATATAAGCTGTCCTTCTGACTGCTTTTGATGTTATTTATATTCAGTATAGTCTGGCAAATCATCATGAGTAGACTCACGTTTGAACAACGCTACCAAATTATCCAAATTTACTTTGAAAATCAGTCGTCGATTCGAGCAACTTATAGATGACTTCGTGAATTTTATGGCGCACATAATCGTCGCTCATTTTTGGCTTAACGGGTTTGTTAATAAGCAAAATTGCCGCATATAGAGTGAGACGAATCCACAAGAATCCACTACAGACTCCATTGCATCCAGAAAAATGCACCGTTTGGTGCAGTTTACATGCTGGTGGCATCATTGGACTTTATTTCTTCAAAAATTAGGCCGGAGCTCGCGTTACCGTCAATGGAGATCGTTACCGCACCACGATCAATGATTTTTTATTTGAAAATATGCATGACATTGATCCAGACGATATGTGGTTTCAAAAGGATGGCGCTATCTGCCATACGGCGATGACAACCATCGACTTATTGAAATCAAAATTTGGCGAAAAGTTGATTTCGAAAAATGGACCTGTCAACTGGCCTCCAAGGTCGTGCGATTTGACACCTCTCGATTATTTCCTGTGGGATCACGTAAAGTCACTGATAAACCAGGAATAATTGACGCCTTGGAGACCAACATTATCTGTGTTATTTGGGACATAGGGCCAGCAGTACTCGAAAAAGTGACTCAAAATTGGACGTGCAGAATTCACATTTTCTAATATTAATGCCATGTCTTGTTCTTTCGAGTGAATAAAACAATTTTATTAAAATTAAATTTTTTGTGTTATTTTTTACCATTTGAAGTTCTATCGGGCTTAAAAAAACACACTTTACTTTATATCAAATTTAAAAAAGAGAACAAAAAATATTCTTATTAATTCTATGAATTCTCAAAGAGACAATAGAAAAAAATTATATGTTAAATCTGGTTGTATATATCATACAAAATAAAGCGTAGAAGAATTAAAGGCTCTCAATCGTTCTTGAATACTGAAAGGTTATTGTAATATAAGTAATCAGATAGAAAACGGTCGATTATGGTCGATTTTACTAAGAACTAAAACCATGTTAACTTAAAAGACAAAAAAGTGGTACAAAAGAAAGACAACTTTTTGACCTTTTTTTTAACAATTTCTATAGAGTAAGAATAAAGCATGAGTTAAGAATATCACGCAATTATTTTACGTAGTATTAAGAGTCATTGTTAGATTCTACAATATCGGCCGAACTATGAATATTGAAACCAATTCGAATCTGAAGATTTTTTCGTTTCGATTTTTTTTAGTTGTAACACTACCAAACATCCGTAATCAATAAAGTATAGCACATTATAAATAAATTTTACAAAACAACCGGATTAGATAATACTTTTTCCGTCTCTCGCCTTCAAAACTGGCGCATTCAATGTAAACGGATGATCATTTTTATTGCCTCATTCCTTTAATAATTTTGAAAATATTTGACAGCTTCAAGGAAGTATGAATATTGGATTGAAAATACACGAACTTATATACATACATACATACAAAAAATTGAAATGAGTAATTGCTGTCGAAGATTATTAACATAATAAATCGTAGATAATATAATAGTTATTGAACGCAGAATATTGAAATCTTTTCTTTCGTCGAAGACAGAGAATTTCTTATGACAGAGACAGAGAAAGCGAATCAGAAGAAGAATTTTCATTGAATTTTCATTGAAACATCTTTAAGTTTTTGAGAACGAATTTTTAAGAATTATTAAAATGACAACAAGCACTCTTGAATTCTGAACTCGGAGCCAACTCGTTTCAACGCAGCCACAAAAAGTGTAGAAATTTGTACTTTTGAAGACCAACAACGAGCTAATTTTGAACAAGTAGACTCGAATTAAGACTAAACTCTCTTGAAGTATTTCAAATGACTCCAAAGGCTTTGGAAAACTGAGTCAAAATAAAGGAAAGAAGGAAGGAAGGAAGGAAGGAAGGAAGGAAGGAAGGAAGGAAGGAAGGAAGGAAGGGAATTTTTTCCGTAACGAATCATATTTAACGTACGTACCATTGTTCAATCCACAAGTATCGTCAGATAATCCGCGGTGCTGATGATCGAGTAATCCTTTATTAACAAAAAAACCTTTTGATTTTTTAAACTGAAAGAAAATTTAAAACCGAAAATGTGTTCTTTTTGTTACTTTTTTTTTGTTACAATATTTTCTGTTGCTCTATTTTTCAAAACTAGTGCGTAAGCATCACACGATCAGAATGAATGATTAAAACCGTTTCGAACGATCTTGCCGACACGTCTTCACGGTGTCGAACTTAGATAATCACTCGTGAAGCTTTGCTGATTTGAATCAATTAAAAAATTACCTTTCGATCAGATCAGATCAGATCAGATCAGTTCAGATTCGATCAGTTCGAATCGAAGTCGAGTGAGCGTCTAAAAAGTTCGCACGATGGTCGGCGACCAATACGATTGCCGGACAATCGGCAGGTGAGCGACAGAGATGGCAAGAGGATACAGCAACGTATGTACGTACATATGTTATATATGTATGCATATGCTTCTAATGTACTGCGTGTACTTCGGTATTTGCAACAGCAACAAACGGTAACAGCGACAGCGTTGTAAAGGAAGAGCCGAATTTTTTAATTAATAGCAATACTTGGGGGATCAGGGCGCTTCTGGTGCTGTCTTCGTGGAAAGAGCCAATAGATGTTGTTGTTGTTGTTGTTGATGTTGTTGCCGTTGTTGCTGTTGTTGCAGTTGGATGGTTGAGCAACTGAATAATTGCCATGCTCGTCACAAAGCGAAGTCGTTCCCAATTTGTTTTTCGTACTTCGTTGTTGTTGTTGTTGTTGTTGTAGTTGTTTCCTCTTTAGGTTTCCTCTTTTAGAATCGGCACTTGTCGTCGCTGATTAAATGATCAGTTTTCTAGATGAATTGATTAAATTAATTAACATCTTGAGTAATTTAAACGACTGAAGTCAAAAGCGTTGCGTTGCGCGCTGCATTCTTTGTGGCTCCTCAGAGAGAGTCACAAAGTCCCATACCATACCATACCATTTAGTATAGTAAGAAAAAATAACCACAAAAAAAACCACTTTTTTGATTTAAAAATAAATACTTAAGAAAGGATCAATGCATCATCTCCATGCAACTAATTGTTAGTAAACGATACACCGAGAGAAGCACATAGAGCGATAATGTGTACAACATAAAAATAATAAGATCTCCATATTGAGTCATTTTACTTTGAAATCCTATTAAAACATAAAAATAATAAACTTTTTTCATAGAAAAATCTTATTAATTTTGTAAAGAAAATCTTATTGTCTTGAAATAAAAAGTTAATTCTATTAATTCGTGATTTTAATAAGAAATTCCCCCATATTTTTTCCCCCAGAAAATCATGAAATCAACGAGTCTGCTTGAAAGTATGAAAAATTCTTATTATTTACTTGTTTTAATAAGAAAAACTTCTTATATATAATATCGTCGATCTGCCCAAAACTTTGTTAGTAATATTATTGCTCTTAGGTTATATTCAGATCTATAATTCGTTTAAATATTTTTTACCTTGGCGTTGTTTATAATGGACGATCTTTGCTTCTCAGTTGTGAGTACTTTTGTCTTTATATATACAATATACTTTGCAAACAAATAACAAATAAAAGCATATTAGTTTTCAGGCTTTACTCATGAAATTTTGTGTGTATTCTGATTAATATTCTTGAAATCGTGGTTTAATAAAATTAAATAAAAAAAACATAAAGTGTTCCTTTTATTTCAAAAAGACTATACAAAACAATAAGATTTTCTTATTTAATTGGAATTTTATTAAGATCGTCTCTATGAAAAACAGTAAGATTTTCTTATGGAATTGGCATTTTAGTATGACTGTCTTTTTAAATTTTAATCAGATTTTCTCTATGGTTTTAATAATGCTTTCTTCTTGGATGAAAAGCATAGAGAAATCTGTTGGGGCTCTGTGTATTTTGTATATATGTATCTGTGTAAATTGATAATGGTTTGTATGGTGATCTTTATCCTAATCTTTCTTTCAGTGATGATCATTCTTCATGATTATTTTGTCATTTTGTCTGCCAGCAACAAAAGCAGGCCCACACTCAGGCATTCATTCTTGTGTCATATTGAATTCATAGACTCAACTTAGGCATGAAACATCGTACATACAAATCGCCCAACATGCTGCAGCAACATGTCCATCATCGCATCATGCATTCGCACGATCAGCCGCCGATTCGTGTGATGCGTGTACGAGTATACGAGTACTATCTATCCCTTCTCCCTTCGCTTCCTTCGCTTTCTTAGCTTCTGCATTTTTTTTTTTGTTATTAAATGGACGGTCGGTCGGCCATTCTAATTTCACGTTAATTAATTTCATACATAAAGGCCAAATGTAAACATGTCATGCGAAATTAATTTACTCAGTCGTTGCGGAATTATAAACTTACGAAATTTTCGTGAACGTAGTTCTCGTTTTCGCTGTTCGACAATTTAACCATTTCGTATTCATACCTGTGCCACCCTGTATTTCGAGCAGCCTGTGCTGTGCGTACACTTCAATCCATCGTTGACAAATGCACGCGCTACGATATTGCATGCAGATCGGCCTATGAAATGATTTATTCCATTAGTCTTGATCGAGGAGGATTTTAATGAATTTTGTCTCGAAGATTCACTTCGGTCTCTACGAACTGCTTGTGATTGCACTCGTATAAGTTTGAATATTTTTACATTTCTACATGGGATCGTCATCATTCGATTTTTAGCATAAGTTTGTCATAAGAGAGAGAGAGAGAGAGAGAGAGATGGTAGCGATTATCACGCTCAATTTATATATACGGGAATGATTATCGAGGGGATGAATCGAATAATTATTATGCTAATTAATTAATGATTAATTTTTGATACTTGAGATAATATGTTTAGGATCGCAAAGCTCGTTCTTGTTGAAAATGCTTCTAAGTGCAAGTTTCACAATCTTATTCTTCTTTTTATAGCTTAAAAACCTACAAACTTCTTATTCAAAATCTCTATTAATAATTGAAGATTACCTAAAGATTAATCTCGAATGGTTTTCTGAAGCAATTGAGACTGATTCATTTAGATGACAGTAAGAATAATGAAAGATTAGTTCAGAATATTGGCCATTTGTAATTGGCCCTGACGGTTATTTTTATCGGAGGACACAGTAATCTTCTCTTTATTCTCCTCAATCTTAAACGATCAGTAAGATTTCATCCAGTTCATCTTTTCTTTTTTAGTAAAAAATAGTAATAGTTTATAGTAATCACAGCCACTGTCTTTGGTATATATTTCGGGCTGTTAATTTTATAGTCAATATGATTACCTGCCAAAATAAAATAGTTATACTTCTATTGGAACTGCTCTCGTGAGGACCAGTTCCTTTACATAAAAAAAATTCACGATTTTCTTTATTCAAAAAATCTATTTAAATATTTCTTCTATTTATATGTATTTATATCTTATTTCTATGGCAATAGCTTTCATTGGGTAGTATATGCCCTTGTATTTTTGTATGCAATGTACAGAATATATACGAAAATATATATGTATATATGTACGATATAAACTATATGTTATGTGTGGAAAATTAGGCAAAATTATAAAATTTTAAATACGATAGAAACATATAATTATGAAACATTTTGATTATAGTTAATAAACTCTAAAAGGTATTAATTCAAGTAACCCTAAATAATATTTAATCGAGAAGAAGAAACTAACTGTAATGGAGTAACTTGTAGCAAACATTTTTTTTTTTGATTGGTTACTTTTGTTATAAAACGATAACACGAAAACTATTTAAGAACATTTTGTTTAAGAACATATAACACGTAAACAATAACAATAAAGACACAACGTACTCATAACTCATAAACTAATGGCCATAATTCAATACGTGACTTCAAAACGTTAACAATGAATTCAATACGAAACCTTGCGAACAATGCGCGTAATATTTAAGAAGTCTTCAAAAGTCTTATGAACTTTTTAACAGTTAAGCAAGCAATCAGATCAACCAACGTAAGATCCTGCTTCCTGATGCATGATTATAATAAAACTACATTAAAAACAAACAAACAAACGGCGATACCAACGAATAACAATAACAATATCAACAATAATAAAGAATTTCAATAGTTGCCATCGTTGTAACAACAAGCTGACAAGCACCTGCCAAGCACGTTGCAAAGTTGCAAAAAACTTAAATCAGCATTAAATATTTTAACATTTTACAACTTATTAGTTTTCTTGAGTTTTTCAAAAGTTTATTAAAATTAGTTTTCGTTTTGAATTTTTTACTTTGTGTAAATAAATATTTTTTCCATTTTAAATACGAGTACAATACAATCGATTATCGTCTAACATAATGTCTTAAATGTACTATGTTGGTTCTGAGAGATTTCGCGGTGTATTTTTGGCATAAGGCATAACACGTGTGGAGAGAGGAGCGAGGAGAGTGTAAAATAGTTGTTGTTCGTGTGTGAACTCGTCCCTGCTGGCCGACTTCTGGTGGCGTCTTAATCATCGCCGCCAGTCATCACTTCCATGAATTCTGTAAAAGAAATTCGTAGTCAAAATACCAGAATATGGTCACCATCAACACTCACCATCGAAATCGACGGTGCCGGAGCCGTCCGAATCGATTTCTTCAATCATCATGTCCAGATCTTCATTGGTCAACTTGTCGTCCAGCTCGCGCAGGATCTCCCTCAAGACGCCGGTTGTTATGTAGCCATTGCCCTCTTTGTCGTACAGACGGAAGGCCTCCTTCAGTTCCGCCATCATCGCTTCGGCATCCTCCTCGACGAGGAAGCGTGCCGCCAGCGTCGTGAACTCATCGAACTCGATTTGGCCAGAGCCATCCTCGTCCACCTCCGCTATGATTTCCTTTAGCATGGCGTCGTCCAGCTGGTGGCCCAACATGCTGAGGATGGTGCCAACCATGGCGGTGTTGATGTAACCGTTCTTCTCCGGATCGAAAGCGTTGAACGCATTTTGGAGAACTAAAGAAGAAGAAGGAGGAGAATAATTAAAGATAGAATTAAATTTATGAATTGCATAAAAAATATGCAATATAGCATCATATTTCAATAATATGCCAAAATATGCAACATAGCATAAAAAATATGCAATATAGCAAAAAAAAAATGTAGCAAAAAAACAACGACTTTTTACTCAAGACAAAACATGATAAGGTGAGACTTTATTGTAATATTTTGGTGACTTCGGTAATTCTGATGCAATCTTTTCTTTATTTATTTGCTTATTAGTGAAATTACGAAACACTGAAAAGCAAAAATAAAAAAAAACCAACCAAAATGGTTAATGGTTGCGCACATTCAGGATTCGATGCGCTCAACGGTTTGAAAAAGTTTTGCGAACTTTTTGCCAAAACAGCAGCAATAAAAAGAGTTGTATAATGGATGCTGCTGCTGTCAGCGTTATTAATCCGATTTGACACAAAACCGATTTGAAGTGGCTGAAATTGGATCAGCATCATTTGAGCACAATGGGACATGTTTATGCAATGAATGTGCAAAATGTACTGAATAGACAAAATGTAGGCGACATTTTTGTGCTGCGCTTTTGTCTCGAGGAAGCTCGATGCGTTATTAAAAAACAGCAATTTTTAAGTATTAAAATTTTTACACAAATGACAAATCCATATCATCCTCCTTCGCTGCGAAAAATCGCGTAAAGGCACAATAATATTGTACAATTTTATGACGTCTTATGACATCAAAAAAAAAAAACGTCGCGAAATTATGAAAACAGTTCACAGCTATTTTTAGCACTGTGCAAAATAGTATGTTCGTCGCACCGTCGACAATCTACAGCGAAGTCACGACGAATTATACCACTTTTGGAAATGTTTTTTTTTTCGATTGTGGGTTTTTTTTTTCCATACTAAACATTTCTTTTTAGACTAACGTTGATATATTTTTGTGTTATGAAAATTGAAAGTAAGACGGTCGCATTTCTTTGCAATTTGTTTAGCATGAAATTTTTAATGGTTGTTGCTAACAACAGTCAACGACTATCTGTCGTTGCTCTGAGCTTTAATAACATAAACACACGCTTTCACACACACACACGTGTACACATGCAGCATAATACATATCTATTACTATTCATAAGAACGATGCTCTGTGCATATATTTCTGCGTTTCTTCCTCTGCGCGTCTCCATCTCGGCGCATCTCTTTCAGTGTATCGTATCGGTCTATGTGCTAAAAAAGTCTGTGTGTGCCTCCGTGCATTTGATTCGTGTCTGCCTGCGGGACAGCCACTCGCTGTTTGTGTGTTTATGTGCTTACTATCTCTCCATTATGGATACATTGATACATTGATACACATTTCTGACGGTCTCTTTCTCGTACAAGTACTTCTCTGCACGTATCTTAGGTTTCTTAGTAAAACCGCTGCCGTTTTATTCCGGTCTCTGTGTACAGCTGTTTGCGTGGCACCAGACCGCCCCTGTCCATTGCCCCCATCCATTGCCACAATTCGACTGGGACCAGTCGAAGTCATTATTAACGGTAATGTTCTCCTTAAATCACTCGAAATGGGGTGAAGAGAACGAGTGAAGGGGCTGGTTTGTAAGGGAACATGTATTGCATGTACCGTTTGAAGTTGTAAATAATTAAATAATTTAAATTTTTTGTTAATTTGTCTAAAATATTTATTTTCTCTTGACTTCCATTTTTTATAAGGTATGAACGTCGGTAATGAAGTGGGTCTGATGATTAATGTAGAAAGGATTAATTGCATAAAGGATAAGGGAAAGGATAAGAGAAGACATGTGAGTATAATCTTAATAAAAGAGTCGAAACTAGTTTTGAAATTTGAAAATACTTTTGGGCCATTCGTTGTTATCACACAAGTTATCACGCAAATTATCACGCAAACCATTATTTTCACATGAGCGAGGATCGTTTGTATTATTGAGATTTAGTAACATTTCGAGAGTAGCTCGATGAGGCCATGACTGCCTTTTAAGACTTAATATAATCAAATAAAAAGCGCTTAAGTTCTACAAAACTTACGTGCAATTTGTTCCTTATTCAATTCGTCCTGTAAAAAGGAAAAAAAAATATTAGCTAATTAAAAGATCTATGGCGTAATTTTCTTAAATTGATAATCAATTTATTCTTTTTAATCTTTTAATCTTTTAATCTTTAAACCTTTATAATGGCTACAATAGAAAGAAATTAAACCAAAATAGGAAACGTCCCGAACAAAAGCATTCCTGCGCCATGTTAAAGGATGTTAAAACAAGGAGAAAAATTAATAAAAAAGAAAATAATTAAGAGATTATTCACATTTTATTGAGCTTTACAATTTTTTCTTAGCGATTTCTTAGCGACAACTGTCAACGAAATTAAATGTCAAAATGAGGATGCTTTGACCTTTGCACTCAATAGAGTCTATCAAAGTAAATTTCACAAATGAAAACAAATTCGCTGATCTTTAATAAAAAAAATCGATTTATTTTTTCCAAGTTAAGGTCCTTGACCTTGAGCAAGGGTTAAATGTTTCCAGCTTTCTCCGTTTACTCACCGTCATGATTCCTGTTGTCAATTTCTATTCACTTTAGTTTGATAATATGTAAGTTTTCGGAATTATCGAACAGGATAATTCCAGGAAAAAGGAAAGTATCGAACAGGATGTACGCTTAAGCGTTTGTAGCCTTATGCACGACGAACAAAACTGACAAAACTGATCACTCGAACGTAACGTAACGTAACGTAACGCAACGCAACGAAAGACTCAGGCTAAGACTTCGTTCGTGATCCTTCGCGTTCAGCGGAACGTTTGACTCCGTTGACTCGGTAGAGACGATAGTGAATTATTTTCCAATTAGTCGCTGAAGAGTAACTAAATCAAGCTCAAGAGGAAGCAGATCTCACGAGTGCAGATTTTGCACGATTGCGGAAACGAAAACAACCGCGCCGTGGTAGAAAGGAGCAGTCGACACACACGCACACACACACACACACAAGTACGCACACCACCGAAACCACGCACGGATGATGCGAACCGCTTCTCAGTTCGTTTCAAAGCCAAATAATAATTTTAACGCCTCGACATGCACAAAAATGTGGCTGCTGCTGGCGTTTGTGCAGCTGCGGTGCGATGCACCTTCAAAAATTTCAGTTCGCGTTAGAATAATTTGTGTGTACGCTGGGGCGCTGGGGCATGCTGCTAGCCAGGCGTTGGCGTCCGTCGCGACGGCGTCAATGCAGCGTGGCAAGAAGAGATGGGTTCGGGTAAGGCAAGAAGAGATATATGAATTCTTCGACGGTAGGTACATACCAACGAAGTTCATTTGCATGAGAGTAAACGTCGGTTTAAGAGAGATTCGGTGCTTCAATATAACATAAGGCTGCTTTTGTTGTTGGTATGTTAATACATATTTAGCCACAGCCACACTTTCAGTATTGCCATATGTTGGATTTGAGATAATGCTAATCATATATTGTAAAGGGTGTTTTTTTAGCCTAGATAGAACTTTCGATAGGGACAACTGTCAATACAAGCTGTCCTTCTGACTACTGTTGTTGTTATTTATGTTCAGTATAGTCTGGCAAATTCTCATAAATAGACTCACGCTTGAACAACGCTACCCAGTTATACAAATATACTTTGAAAATTAGTCGTCGATTTGTTGGAAACAGACCCGTTGTTTTATCGCAAAATTGTGTTTAGCGATAAGGCTCATTTTGGCGAAAAGTTGATTTCGAGAAATGGACCTGTCAATTGGTCTCCAAGGTCGTGCGATTTGAGACCTCTCGATTATTTCCTGTAGGGTCACGTGAAGTCACTGGTTTATGCTGATAAACCAGCAACAATTGACGCCTTGGAGACCAACATTATCCGTGTTATTTGTGACATTTTCAAATGCTAATGCCATGTCTTGATCTTTCGAGTAAATAAAACGATTTTATTAAAATTAAATTAAATTTTTTGTGTTATTTTTTACCATTTAAAGTTCTATCTGGCTTAAAAAAACACTCTTTAGTACGACTATAACTGAAAAGGTTTAAGAGTGACACGAAAGTGCATAAAGTGGACTGAATATACCAAAAAAGTCCTGGTCCGCGAAATTAGATGGGTTTAAGGCGAAGAAAGGGATGTCTTTAGTTAAGGTTTTAAGGAATATGTAATACTTGGTCTTTAAAGTCCTTTGAAGTGGGTAAAAATATAAAAAATATATGTTAAGTTAAGAGCATAATTTAATTATAATTTGCTACAAATTATAACCCAGAATATGGCAACTCTTTGCGGGACCCTTTTGCCACTCTCCATGGCAACGTATTAGAAAGCAGAAAACAAAAAAAAAAGCATAAGGCCACCGTGAATTAGCATGAGTGCACTGCTGCAAGGCTACTGCGCGAGTGGTCCATGCCTTAACGAAGGGGCGTCGGCGGCACTCGAGCGGCGACATCTTTGGCTACTGTCGCTGTTGCGATGAAGACGGCTGGCTGATTTTTTTTATTATACTTTTCATATTTTCTCTTTGCATAATTTTTTTATTATTAATTTCTTCCACTGCAGTCACTTCGTCTCTCTCTCTCTTTTGCACGCTGTGATAGGCGTTATGTGATGATTGAAGGAAATAATGTTAGCGATGCTAATAAATTTCGGCATTTCTTCCCGCAGACAATGATGAAGGCCGCTGGCGTGGTAATATCTTCTACGATGTTATTTTTAACGCAATATAGAAAGACTATAATTTTTACAGTTGTTTGTCTCGATTCCTATAGTTTTCGAAATGCTCTTCTCGCGCTCTCTGCGAAGGGTTGGTTGGTTGGTTATGGACGGGCGGTGAGAATTTGCCATTGGTACGTTACATGGCCATCGTTCGGAGACCTTCATTTGTGCACTCATCGTTCGTCATCATCGTTCGTTGAATTTATTGCTGTTTTCGAAGGTATTCGAGGCGATATTTTTTGTGAGAGGTTTCTCGGTTCTATTTATGGAATCGTGGTGTCGCTTCAAAGCCAAGAATTCGGATGCTATTCTTAGGCCTGGTCACGTTGTGTCTACTTCTAGACGGAGTGTGAGGCATCAACAGGTGCGGGAATGCCACAGAATGCGTGGCCCGCAGTCCGACGACCAGATTTAGGGCAATAAAACAATTCGCCATCAAACGCAGTGCAGTCTTTGGGCCATAGAGTAGCTTGCTACGAGTGTAATTCCAGTCTGGATTAGCTGAACTACTATTTGGTTTTATTAAAAAATAACTCTTTTATTACAAAGTGATTAAATATTGTCAACTTAGTTTTTTTTAATGTTTAGTGTTCTTTTGAAAAAATTCAAAAAAAGTTCATATGAATAATTTTCAAATTTTCGTACACTTTTCAGGATTCTTTATAGCTTAAGGATAATGGAATATCGGAATATAATCGACATTTAAGAGATACTCGTATGTGTATTCAGTGAGTGCATCGGAGAAACCATTTATGGACATCGAATTAATAGAGAAGTCTTGAATGGTGATGATTTGGATGGAACAGCTAGATTCAGCAGATCTTTCGATTATTGACACGATAGGCAAAAAATCGAGATCATAAAGATTGTAGGGCGTATTTGATTTTCAAAATATTGAAAAAATTATTTCTCTAAAATAACATTAAGATGAGTATATTTTAGAGAAATAGACTTATTCACTTTCAAAATAAGTGGCTTTTACCTACTGATAAAGACAAGATATGATTTTGTTTAGGATCGTTATGATTACTTTAAAGTCCAAAAAATATAGTCGAAAATTTAGACTAATCCGTCTTTTAGGGTTTTTATCAGACGGGCCGTCGTTTTTTTTTTGAAAATCCGCGGACTTAAAGGATAACAGGCTTAAATGGCTCCGTGGACTTAAAAGATTTTTAAAATAAACGAATTTTTTCAAAATTTGATCCGCCCTTTTTTTATAGACCAACCTCTATTAAGAAACCAACCTTTCCAAAGCAGTGTAATGGAAGACAGTCAAGATTCCAAATTATAAAATTCCGAAACGACAAAAACCCATAAAAATTGTATAATCCCGAAACGAAAAAATCCCGATGCGAGAAAATCCCGAAACGAAAAAATCCCAAATTTTTATTCCCCAAATGAAAAATACCGAAATTTTTTAACCATGGCAAATTTTTTTCAGCTTTTTTTACAATGGCAAAAAAGCAAAGTTGTAATATCGACAGAATTTTGTTGTCCGAGAGTTATAATTCTTGCCACGGCCGACGACCGCCACGCATCAAGACTTTTAATGGGAAAATACTTTGCATTATCCAGAGAATTTTGTTTTTTGAGGGTTATGATCAGGGTTGCCTCCTGATAGGGGCTAAATTGAACTCTGCTAATGGTTTTAGTCTGTTCGAGAGACTGGAAAATACCGAAAACTAGTTCATTAATTTCGGGATTTTGTCGTTACGGGATTTTGCCATTTTGGGATTTTGTCATTGGGGATTTTGTCATTTCGGGATTTCGTTATCAATCCAGTGCAATTGGTTAGATTGTGCTCAATTTCGTGGCGTGAATCTTGTCCACTGTTGTTGTTGTTGTTGTTGTTTCCCCTTTAATTTTATCTTAAAGAGCGTTTGATATAACTTCGTTTGTCTCCGTCGATGATCAATTGACAACTATACAACTTTTGATTATTATTATATTTTATAATCATACCATTCTTTTACACTGAAAGCAATACTCAGTACCGCTATCGAAGACCCAAAAAATTTAACCCATATAGAACTATTTCTAATGGTTGTCACCCCATTTTTTAGACCAACTGCCCATTTTTTAACGACTGAAGCTTGTCTTTTAATCCATTAATGGATTTTATAAGGACTATTTCCTAGGATTTATTAATTAAAAGACCCACAATTTTCAGATTCGAAATGATGACCATAAATATGGGAACCTTATCATTTGGTATCTAGTTAAATATTGATACTATTTTCCGTGAGAGTTCATGGAGAGGAAATTATGTCTCCGACAGAGAATTTGGACCTTGATCTTGACATTCTTGACATTAGATCTTGGATCTTGATCTGGCTTCTTCTCGCAGTAGTTACAGGAAGCACCTACAAATCGATTACAAACTTCCGATTATTCTTGGGACACTCTTGTTTTCCTTTCTGAAGCATTGTAGTCATTTAATGAATGGATTGAGACCACTTTATATTTTTCTATACGCCTCACTTTAAAATACAAGCATGTATTGTACTTACCATAGTTGCGTTACCCATTTTGTTTGTTGTTTTTTCTTTTGTTGTTCTTCGAAAGCCACAAAATTAAAAGGTCACTATGTCGTAGAGTCAATACAATAAATGTATAGAATGTTTGGATAAAGTGAAGTAAGGTTGTGGAGAGAGCTTGATCGGTGATGAAGAGAGCGACGACGTCAAAGGAGTCTTTGTGCTTGATCTGATTTGATTTTCAGGAACTGAAATGAACTGAAATGACAAATTCGCAGTTACTTTTCAGGCGTTCGCTCACGGACGTCTTGCGAACTTCTCCGTTCCGTGATGGTGGAAAGACTGATCTGGACGATGCTGGCAACGGCGAGGTGTCCACGTCAAAAGTGACAGCCACACCGGGGCCGATAGATGCGTTGACGGTGCCAATCTGCTGATCGTCAATGTTTACTTTGGAAAACTGCTATAATTCCATCGTCCACTCCCTCCCTCCCTCCTTCTAGGCCGTTCACACTCTCCGTTCGCGTTCCGGCCTCCCGCGCTTTCGATTCGCATTCGGAAGAACAAATACATCAAGAAGACGAGTAAAAAATTAAAACTATTACAGCAACAGCAACAACAAACACAAAAACAACAACAACAACAACAAGAGCATTAAGTATTATTTTTCATGTGCAGCTTCTGGGCCAGCGTTGCCACTCACTCAATGGGCCAACGGGCCAACTCAAGCGAAATCATAAAAAGAGACATTTCGACAGAAGTCAAGAACTCTGCGGTGGTACACAACAATGTGCACATACATATATACATATATATACATACATATATATGTACGGGTGTATCGTTTGGTTCTCATCGCCTCCGGCAAGTACGAGCCACAAAAAATGCCAGATAAAAAACCAACCTTAAAGAGCAACCACTTCAGGGGCTTTGAGGGGGGAGCGGGAAGGCTGTGAGGGGGTCTAAAAAGACGTCAAGCAACCTGCTGCTGCTGCTGCAGCGCTTTTGGCCCGATAAATCAGTCGAATATGTCTAGCCGCCTCCGTTGCTGCGCCACATGCGAGAGCAGAAAATCCAAATGATGCCATTGCATTCGATGTGGGCAAGATGCAGCGCAATGCATACTATCGACAGAATATTTTCATATTTTTATGTACATTTACATACACATACGTATCGTATATACATACATATAATTATATACTATTAGTAAGAGCTGCGAGAAATGAAATATCTTCTCACCCAAAAGCTAAAGATTTATTTACTGCTCATTCCTTCAATCATTTGTCCGTGACTCTGACAAAATCACTCAGCGTTCGACATCACCAGCGTCATCAAAGGGCGGTCTTTCGACAAATATTAATAAATTGATCGTCAAACGACGATCTTGTTTGAGCGAAATTTTCAAAGAGATCAACGCTGAGAGATCCGGTGAGAATCTGACAACCGTGAAGAAGTCGGGTGTATTTTCAAAAACCCTCGAGAAATCTTCTTGAGAAATCTTCGCGAGAAATGTGAGGTCTCGACATTTGAACTCAAAGCGATGACAGTGTTTTATCCTCTTTCACTTACGCACAACATCATAGTTTGGGCCTCATGCAACAATTTTTGGCGATGGAAAAATTTATTTATACAAAAATTCAAATTATTAATGATAATTATATTAAAATGTCTATCTCAAATTTTACTATTAACACATTCTAATTGATGTGCGCCCACGAAAACTTTTTGCCGAATTTTTATTGGTTTTTTTTATAGTGCTTTAAAAAAATTTTCTATGACTAAATAAACACATTTTGAATTGTCATAAAATTAGATTAATATTTTAACAGATTTACTTGGACGCTGCGTAATTATAATTAATCATCATAAATCATGAAGAATAAGTCTTGTCTTCTTGATGAATTTCGAAAGTATGGAGAATGATTTATGAAGTTTTAATTAGTATTTAGTAAAACGAAAGAAATTTAATAAATTATATCTGACAATAATATAAATATGGTGTATAAGATTGATAATTATTTACAAACTGAAACTATCATACGATATATAATTAATTATAAGAACATTTTAAATAAAGGATCGTCTTTTTGATAACTTGTGATATTTTTATTCCTTCATTCGCTAAAAAAATACTGTACGATTAATAATGGGTACATGTTAATAAAGAAATAGCCATAAGTTGAGAAAAATAGCCAAAGCGTGTAAATTGAATGGAATAAAGCGAAAAATTGCAAGGAGTTATAGAAGACCTATGAGGCGTAGAAAACCACCAGCTACGCTTACGATAGACAATTACTTTTAAAAGCTAAAAAAAAAACTATTTTATATTCATGTTTCAAGAGAAAAGTAGAAATTTTGAAATTGTAATTTTAAATCGACAAATTTAACGCATCTCAACGCGTTTAATTGGCGTTTAAAATCGCATTCAACAAAAAGTCGTGTAGACTTAAGAATAGAAAGATTAAATAATTTAAGGATTTTATATTTAAATTTATTTGGTTTATGTGATAAAAGCGATGGATGCATTTCCCAAGAGCTGTTTTATTTTTAAATACTTAAAATTATTAAATAATAATGAAAAAGCGATATAAAAGAGAGATTATAAAAGAGTGTATTGTAAAAAAGCTTATTTGTAAGAAACAAAAAAAAATTCTACCAACATAATTTAAGCAGTTTAAGATAATCCCTTTTAGATAACCTTTGCAAATGATTTATTTTTTTCATTTCATTTTTTAGCAGCTTTGAGTCGCAGATCGTTCAAATTGAGTCCCATAACGACAAACATACATAAGTCGCACTTTACCCAATAAAAGCCATATGTTTATATGGTCGTATATACTCGTTGTACTGTTTCTCGTATTTAAATACAAGTGAGCAAATAGCAAGTTCAAGGATTTTCAAAACAATTAAAGCTGATCCTAAATTAGGCATAATAAAGTATCGTATATGCGAGTACATACAAACTTATATCTATTAATAGCTTATCGCGTAAAGGCGAAAAGCAACAGCCAGTCGACCGATCATCAAACGAGCAAATAAACAGTCGAAGGTATTCGTAGCCGCTTTTCATGTTTTTCTATAGTTTTTATAGTATTTTGCGTTCAATCTTTTTGCCAAAAAACCGAAATCGTAAATATCAAAAGAACTGCATTCGTCTGATCATCGACTAGAAAAGTGCAAGAGCTACCGAATATACTATGTATGTATACGCGCACTAAAATTGTAAAATCTATTTTTCTTCGAAATCGACACGAATTTCGGTAGTCAAGGAAAAAGTTTCTTCGTTTGTTTTTTTTATATATTTCAAATCGATTTCAATTGTTAGCCAACATTTGGCGAACTTTTGATACAGTCATTCGGCAACGTAAGGTTGCAACGAGTTAGAAATGAGATATAAATAAAGATGGCGCTGAAGTCTCTGGGTTAATGGTTTACACTTATAATAGATTTTAGCAAAGGTTTCGAGTGTTAAACACAACCAATCATCACCAAGTTAAAAAGGAGACAGAAGGAGAAATAGATTTATATTATATTAATTAAGGTATACCATTCGCTATATATCATTCGCTGAAATAAGACCGAGAGTCAGTGAGATCTATGCCTCTAAAATTTTATTGGGGCAAAATTCCAGAGCTAAGAAGATGATATTAGAAGTATTATAATTAAACGAGACGACTTGAGGGTAGAAGAACGTTATCGAAAAAGGCTTGTCGCGAAATCAGAGAATGGTACTCAAATAATATGGGATGCGTATTGATTCAACCTCAACCTTAAAGAGTTTGTCTACTGATTGAAATGGATTTAACCCTCACAAGCTCAGTATTTAAGCACGTAAATATGGCTTCTTTAAAATTTGCGTATTTTGTTGCGCATGGATTTTTGAAAAATTATTTCCTCGAAGATATGAGAACAATTTTTGTACTTAATACTCTTAATAAATATTCGAAAAATTTTTTTTTCAAAATATACTTTTTTAATATGAAGTTTTTAGGCTTTTTTCCATATAATACCTACAACGTATTTATTAAACCGGGTATGTACTGAGCGTTTTAGTTATAAAATAAACCGAACGTGTGAGGGTTAATAAATCGACTCGCAAAAGTGTTATATTTTAGGAAATTTCAAGTTTTTTGTTGAAAAATGCTTTCGAAATTTTTACCAATACCTATCTTTTAAAAGTGAGAAATCCTTGTAAAAACTTTGTAATAGCAATTTTTAAAATCATCTCGCTGCTTACTTGTTGACGACATAGTATGTTTTCTCTACATAAGAACTACGAAGACAAGGCAAAGATCATGGGAATATCTATTTATACGCGGTACATGGTTGCATCATAGCACACCAGAAGCTTTGCCAACATGTATCATGTACTATGTATAATTTTATTTCTGTTATTTTTTGCATAAAAACAATAAAGTCCTTTCAGTTTCTTTTTTATTGTTAAATACGTTTTCGTTTATAACTTAATTTTTGTTACAGCATCGTAAGCAAACGGCCTTTAGCGATACATTATAAAAATTCTTCCGTTGTATTTTTAATAATAGGTGATAATATATCCCCCAAATACATATTGTATTTTGGCAGTAACGCCAAAAAGCGTTTTTTGAAATATTTTAAAACATATTTTTGTTAATTTACAAAGTATTAGTATTCGTTTCATGGCAACTTCCTGATGGCCGAGAATGTACTATATGGGTTCACACTCTAATATTTATAAATTCTATTTTATGGTCTCAGAATTATAATGAAAAATAATGAAAATGACGGAAAATGTTTTGTTGGTTATTTTGAGGTCCTGGCAATGAGTGAGAGTATTGTTATTGTTGTTTTTTCGTATTTATATGTATACGAGTTTGCAGATTGATTATAATTAATCTATAATTATACACCTTTTTTATATAATTAATAGCGCTCTTCTACGTTTTCTCAAAGTTTCTTCTCTTTCCTCTGTTCTTTTCTCTTCTCCGTCTTCTTGACACTCTTCTTTCATAGACTTTTGAAACCGCTTCAGCATTAATCCATTGCACATACTTACTCACATGCGTTTTGTTGTTGTTGTGGTTTCTGTTGTTTTTGTTCGAAGTTTTTGGCAACAACAGCCGCTGTGTCGCGTCGTTGCACCCCGAGATCGCAACTATTTTCGACCCAACGTTGTTTGTTGCGCATTACTCGCGTGTTAAAAATAGTCGCGCAAACTGAAGTGTGTTATTTTTAAACGAATACTTCTTCGAAAACGACTACATTATGGTTGTGTGATATGTTTTTAGTTCGGTGGCATCGCGTGAATGAAATCGCGTGGCTGTCGATGTCTTCTCTGGGTGAGGAGGCAGCGACGCGAGCGACTCATTGCTGGGTTTGTGGAAATTGGCGACGGCTTGTGGACGGACATACATATTTGGCGGCAATTCGAATTGAAGCAGTAAGACGAAAGTACTCGTATTATGTACGAGTATGCTTTTGAAGAAAAATTTATAAAACTTGTACTTGGGCAAAGCAAAATTAAAAAAAAAAAATTCCCATGACACGAAAAACAAACAAAAATTTTCATGAGACGAAAAATATGTATTATAATATATGTATGTATGTAACTGCGATAAAAATACACACGGAAAAAATACAGATCCGGAAAAGAGTATTACTCTTACTTCATTCTTTCAGAAAGAAGATGACGAATTCGACAATTTTAGTAAATTTGAAATATGTATATTGGATTATTAAACAGCTATAAAGAAAATCTCTCACTTGATAGATGGTATGCGTACATTTCTATACAGCTACGAGTATATTTAATAAATAGAATTGACACAATTCATACAAGCTTCGATTCATACGAGATTCGTAACACCAATAGAATGAAAGGTATTTTTTAATAAATTTTTAAAATATAAAATATATTTTAAAAACGTTTTTATTAGTAGATAATGATATATTAAGCATAAACTAACCATCCACGACCACTTTGAGGCAATCAATTTTAAAAATTTACATTTATTTGACAGTAAAAAATATTTTTAAAAACGTTTATATTTGACATAAAAAAGTATTTTCAATAAATATGTCAAGAAATGTTGAAAAAAATTCGTTTATTTCAAATTTTGAAACATTTTCGTAATTTTCGTTAAACTTTAAGTTCGTTGTAAAAACGTTTTATATAACATTTTTTTTATTGTTTTTTCAAATTTTGAAAAATTTTCGTTAAACTGTTTGGTTCTTAGTAAAAACGTTTTATATAAAACGTGCCAAGAAAAGTTAAAAAAATACGGACGTTTTTTCAAATTTTGAATAATTTTCGTTTAACTTTAAGTTCGTTGTAAAAACGTGTTATATAAAATTTTTTTTATTCGATATCAAGTTTTAATAGATTTTTAAAAAATAAAACATTTTTTTTTTCAATAATCTCGCAATAAGAATTGCATGCAAAAATATTTTCCGCTGAATTATAAAGTTTTGCAGAATGTCTAGATAAAAACTTTTTATTTATTAAAGCTTATCGCAATAATTTTAAAATAAAAAAAAAGCAACAACAAATACTTACGATATTTTCCATGACTTTTCGTTCTTAGAGCAAAATATAAGCGAAAACATTAACAAATTTTTAATTTTTTATTAAATATTCGTCAGTTAATGTTGATTAATATTACAAAATACAAACATATCATAATGCATATATATCGATAAAAAAAATATTTTCTCCAAAATATGCTCTGGTACCAAATGGGCCGTAAGGATGATGTATGGAATTATCCACAATTTACTTTTTACAAAAGTAGATGCAGATTCCAGAAGTACGGCTCTTTTCTGGCGGTACTTTTTGAACCTTCACCTACTTTTGAAAAAGAAAAGAGCGCATTCCCTCTGTCCACTTAAGAAAATTTACTCCTTCTGCCTTGCGGCTCTTGATATTTCACATTTAATTTTGTAAAACTGGCAACTGACCCCGAAAAGTCTTACTCAATTTTTCATGCAGCTAAGAGACCGGCTAGGAGCCCGTTCTTACGATTGGGATTTCTTGATTTGGCCTTCATAAGGGTCTTCTTGAGAGCCAAACCAGCAGAACCGTTCGCCCCAGCTCCGCCCTTGATGCGCACCAACTTGCCGCGCTCCGCCCGATTTTCCAGCAGACTGGCATCGATAAAGCTAACGACCACGTCACGATATTCCTCTCGTAGGTATTTCTTAGTGGTCACCAGCGGACGACGCGTTGGTTTCATCTGAGACCTAATAGCTCTATTCACCATGGTTTCGGTCTTTAAGGGTGTGCGACTGCAGCTTTCTGTGGGCGGATTTGAGCTGGTATTCGGGCTGAGCTCCGGCAGGGATTTCTTATAAATTGAACTTTCGGCCGACGGTCTTACCATCATCAATTTCAGAATATTCGTAACTATATATAACCCGATTGTGGCGGAAAAAGAATTTTTTTTCTTAGAAAATTTTCAGCCTCTTCAAACGAGCTTTAGAATATTTTTGATGAAAATTTCAGGAACGAGTTGATAGAATATCTGTCGAAAGACGCAAATGGTGCAGGTGACTTATTAATAAATTTATACATAGTAAAAGTTGTACAAGGGTTGTCAATTTGCGCCCTTCCGAGGTTTCCGATTTCTGCTCAGCGTCCTTAGAGCTTCAAGCCGCTTTCATAGCCGGTTTCCAAGAGGCTTAGGCAGTGGTGGCGGTAACGAGGGGCTCCGTAAGAGGGCAGAGTAATTATTTTCTACGCACAGAACGGCACAATCGTGCCCTTTTTCGAAGAGCTTCGGAATTTCTCGGGCTGAGCGCCATCAGCAGGTTCTCGGACAAATTAAGGACTTTCAATGTTCCCAGCAAGTCGGTGAAGGCGTCGACCTCAACACTGCTAATGTTGGCTTTCCTTATAATCAAATGCCTCAGATTGGGCGTTGAGGTGAACAACTCCTTGCGCAGCGGCCCCGCAAAGAAATTTTCACTCAAGTCCATGTACAGCAGATTCTGCAGAGCGCTGTTACCGAAGAGGCTTCTATTCGAGGGCACAGGAAGGTGCGCATTCAGACGAAGATGCGTCAGGTTCATTGCCTTAATCATAGCTAAGTATCTATTAAATTTCTGAAAAAACCGTTGTCCGTGCTTCTTATCGACCAGAAAAAATTAATAATCTGCGACATACTCGATGCGTAGTTATTGATTTTTGTTATCAATATGAAAGTCAAATCTATTATGGATACCTCTGATTAATCAATATATCTTTTAAGTGATAAATGTTGTTTAGCATTTATAAGAAAATCAAAATCAAAAAGACCTTTTTTTAGTATTTCTCAGAAATTCCTACAGATAATGACTTTATAATACTTTTATAATTGTCTTGAGATTATATATAAAAATATGATCTTAATTCATTAGCGTTACCTTAATTCAAAACATGGTTTATTTATGGTTTTGTCTTCAGTCAAAGTCCTCTCTTGGCACAAGAAAGTACAAGCTTCTATATCCATTAAACCTGCTGCTCTATTCAGGTCATATTGTTCCAAAAAAAGAGTCAAATATTTAAAGGATTGACACGTTCGTTAAGTTTTCTGGCAGGGTTGGATGATGATGATGATAATGGGTTTTCAGAATGGAAAAAAGACACCGAAGTTGGCACATTGCCAAAACCGGTTCCTCTCCTAACCAAACTTTACAAGGTATGATGGAAAGCCGCTGCAAGACCCAACACGTTTTCGACATTAAGCTGCTATTAGTTATTTCTTTTCTACTTCATTCAAAATATCAACATTTTATATAAAAAAGTTCATAACAAACTTTTTCTACTGCCGTCTACGTACCTTTAAATAACTTTTCGTTTTTGGTTCTAATTATAGGAACGTATAAAGTCATTACAGAATTTAAATTTGTAGTTATGGATTTGTTTGTTTAGTGATTGTTGTTATGTTTTCACCCTTCCTTTGGATCCTTTGAACATTTTATTTCTAGAAAGATTGAGATTAAGAATGTCTGGCATGAATGAAGAACACTATTCCCGAATAAGCCCAACTCTATCTTTTTATTTCTGATCATTCAATTATTATTTTTAAATATTTTACAAATCTCGTATATTATTGCGGCTTTCAATCAGCGCCGCTTATGTTTCATTCATTGCCGTGATTGCCTTGAGAAACGCTTCTCATCTTCAGGTATTGCTGGCAAAGAGTCGTTGGAAGACCGTTTTCCGCGGCTCGGCATTTTTGAAGAACTCGCCGAAGAAGAACTACAATCTTTAAAATCTTCTCAATCAATCTTCTAAAACCGCTTCAATCTCGGTGGCGATATTGACAATCTTTCCATTGAAGCAAATGATTTTACAATTAATGCGAACGCAGTTTTGTTGCTTCTTGGCGAGAACGGTTAGGATGTCCGCAGATAACCTGAAGGTTATAAGAATCACGCGTTTATTACGATTATTATTAGGAAGGGCTTGCATAAACCACGTGATGGTTTATTTGTCATGTAGGCTTTAATGATAGCTTTCAACCGTCATTTTCTGGATTTCTCATTTATCGGTCTAAAACCTATTCCAGAATTTCTTTCATTAGAGGTCAAAGTGGCCTTCTTTTAGAGACAAAAGTTTCTTAGAAAGTTTCTTGAATTTGGAACGTAATTGTCACGGATTCGAGTCATTGTCAATGTGGCTATCTTTTAGAGACAAAAGCTCTTTAAAAGTTTCTTGAATTTGGAACGTAATTGTCACGGATTTGAATCATTGTCAAAGTGACCTCCTTTTAGAGACAAAAGCTCTTTGAAAATTTCTTAAATTTGAAACGTAATTGTCACGGATTTGAATCATTGTCCTTTAAAAATTATTTTACTTAACTAAAATCTCAAAGTTCGAAATGACGGAGAAAATGCTTAACAGAGAAAAGTGGCCAACACTCGATGATTGATAAAAGCATACTTACGACAAATTTTAAAAGTCATTCTTCAGGTCCAGAGAGTGATAGAATTTAGCGAAAATACAAAATAATACAATTCTCAAGATGGACCTATGGATTCTTTGCATTTTGAAGTTCAGCGTCACTAACTGTCTGTCTTTTATTTTTGGTGGTTGCTCTTAAATTCTTCAGTTCACGCTTATTTTAATTACACTATTTTAATTCCATGCAAGTAACAAGTGTTACTGCTCTTACAATTTTTACAAAAAAATACAACAATTTTCAACAACTGAAGTCATCACCTTCCTCACACTTACGAAGTCCAAGTGTTACTAAGAGAAAGACCGTGTGCGTATACTCGTGGATAAGGATATTCCTACGATCTGTTTTTTGTTTTGGGGCGAACGCTTATCAGTGCACTTTTTATATCGTACGATACAGATAAAAGTTTATTTAATAAAACAATCAGCTGTTTTTTGGGAGACAAGAGAGATTTTGAAATGTTATCAGAAAAAGAGAGCGAGAGAGTGAGTAAAGGAGTATGGGTATGGCAGATAAAAACTCCTTTAATTGGTTATTATTATAACGATATCCTCCATTCCATGATTGTACTTTTTTTAATGAATTAATAAATGAGAACAATTTCTGTGTTAACACTTTTCTCACAGAGAAGTTCATCATAAGAAAGATTCTATTCTAACCAAAAATCAAAAGCATATTGCCCACCTTTAGAGAACTCTTTCTCTGAAGAGACTAAGTTATCATCTGCTGAGGAAAAAAAAATTAATTTGGATTTCTTACACCTCTTTTTATTTTGTTTTTCTTTTTCAACTTTGTTTTCGTTTTTCTTAAATATTTTTTTTTTTTCAAAATTAGTTGATAAGTAAATTATTAATTGTTTATATTTTATCCAGCCATCGTTTATATTTAGTGCTTAAATAGAAAAGTTTTTTAATATTTTATGAAATTTATATAATACGAGTATTGTCTTAAAATAAATTTCTTCATATACATAATATTTTTATACCTCGCAACATTTTTTAAAATTTTACTGAATTTTCACTTAATTTATTTTTTTTTTTTTCATGGATTATAAAAAAACTTCTTTTTAGTTCAATTTGACATCAAAAATAAAAGCCAGAATTACAAAATTTACTTATTAAATGTTTTTACCATCTAAAATTTTATTTTTATCATAAAAAAATCAATAAAGTCATAATTATTTAAAACAATAAATAAAAAGTATAATATTTTTATACAAATTTTTATTTGAAACAAATAATATAAAAAACACATAACCATTTAAATTATATAATAATTTATTTAATATATAAAAATTACATAATATGTATTGAATTTTACAAATTAGTTGTTATACGTTTTTCTAAATGTTAAATTAAGAAAGATTTTTTTTTTTGGTAAAAAAGAAAAAACTTCTTTTTTAATTTTGAAAAAACTACTCTTTAATAAATAAAGTGTTCATATTTTAATATTATTATGAATATTATTTTAAGTTATTAGTCTTAGTCTTGGTCGTAAACTTAGTCTTAATTACATGCTAACTCGTATTTCATAATCTCACATTATAATAGCCTTCTAGTGCGTTGTTCTTGTTGTTGTATATAGATTTTTTTTTTGTAATTAAAAGAAAAACTTTTTTTTATTTCCTATTATTTTGCTTTAGAAAATAGAAAAAAAAAATATATATTTCAAAATTGTCGATAAATCTTGAATCAATTTTAAATGAATGAAGGATAATGAACAAAGAATGATTTGGAGAAATTTCATGCAAAGTAAAATTTATACTTATAAAGAAAGTTTACAATTTCTCAACAAACGAATAATAGAAAATATGTATAAAAACTTAAATGTTATGATGATAATATATATACAATACATTATTTTTTTTTGTTTTTTTGCTTTTAATGTATAATATCTATTATTTAATAGTGCAAATAATTTTAATCTTTCGTCACATTCTTACTGGAGTTTTATTTTTTCTAAATTTTCAAATAATTTCATTTAAATTTAATCTTTTGTTTCCATATACCATATGCCATATACTATGTGTATATTTATATATTATATGAATATAATATCGAAGTATTCGTGCATTTAAAAATATACTCTTCTATAGACATAATAAATTATTTTGGCTATTATTTTTCGTATTCGTAGTTTTTTTCTGGATGGAGCTTGACTTGGAATAGAATTGATTTCCTTCTCGTTTTTACTAGAAGCGGAATCTATTCTGATATAGTTTTACATACAGAAATGAATTTACACAAGAATTGAATTCCTCTACAATTACAAGAAACTTAAGAGTATTTTTTAATAATTATTCTTTATTCTTTTGCTATACACAATAGTTACTTCGGCGTTGAATTATGTTTGATTTTACAAATTCATACATAATTTATTATTACGTGCCTTTAGTGAAATATTTATGGAAAAAATTGTGTTAATGCAGTGTAAGTAAGTTCTGCTATCCGTTTCAAATAAAGAATCAGAATTGATCCATGATGCTGAATTCACACAATTAACATTTATTTACAAGTATGCTCTTCAAGTACTTTGACGCACACCTCGCACTTCACTTGACAACACCAATGGAATTTGCAGTTGCATCGCTCTCGCACCACGATATTTTTCGTATTGTAGCCTCGTCCGCAGCAGAGGATGCCGCAACCGTCCAGGCCGGATGATGTTTTGTTGCAGATACGCCCATGCGTGCCTGCAAGGTATAAAAGGTGGAAGGTGAGTTTGGTAATTATTTTACTACGTACATAATTATATATTCCCCATTTCGCCAATTTCACCATTCGAGTAGCTAAGTGCTCACAGTTCGTACCCACACCACTAATCATTTATAATGCAGTGATGGTTTTGAACCGTACTATCTGCTTTTCAGAAGTATGGCTTGCGCTTGCACTGGAAAGTTTGTTTCCGATTAGGTTTCTGTCTTAGAATGCAGACTTATTTCAGTGACTTCTAAATTGAGGCTGCTGAAAATTTTAGCAATTGCACTTCTATCTCAACTTTGGGAGCCTTTACAGGGGCTCCGTAATGTACTTTTTAGAACAATTACGCATTTTCGGTGACATGTGTAGGTACCTACCGTACAGTACCTACCGTACGTACATTAACAAAATACTTTACAGTACCTACGTACGTACAGTACCAAAATAACTAGCGTTCGTTATTCTAAAAAAAATTAGACTTTTCTAAATATTTTAAAAATCTTCAACAAGTTGGCTGCCGTGAGCAGCACCGTGATGCTCGCTTACGTTCAGCTTGGTGTGATTTTTTGGGCGTTTGAGCTAAAATAGTCTGCTATTTTCCTTAAAAGCTTACATTAAATACGCACTTCGAGCAACAGAAGTTTGTGGTTTGGTATTTTTTTTGGTGCGGTACCAATTATGAACAAATAGCACAATAATTATATGTTTTTTTAAATTTTATGTGTCATCAAAGTGTGTCATCATTACGCCATATAATCGATAAGTTTTCGTATATTTACGCTTGCAATAAACTCACCGGGCCACTGTAACTGACGATTGTGACGGCACCAGTCGGGACTGTCCTCCAAATACACCAAATCGTGCGCCGTCGGCACCTTGAATTGCGCATTTTTGACCTGCAGCCGGCCGCGTTTATTTAATTTCACTTCGGTTGATTCTTCGTATTTCTCACGCAAATAATCACCTTGAAAATGCAGAGACCACAGAAAGAGAGGGAGAGAGAGATGAGATGTTTTAATGTCATTCACGTAGCAGACATAGTTATCGTGAGAGCAAAGTTTATATGTTCTCATAATAGCTCAAAAAATAATACATATTAATACGATTATTGTTGTACGTAATTTATTAACTCATCATCAATTTCTTAGCAAATTCTTTTCGAAATTGAATATTTAACGACACGTCGGTCGTCGGTTTTGATTGATGTGACCCCATTTTTTCTTACCGATTTCCCGAAGCGAAGACAGCTGTTGCCAGCACGTTATGAGGCTGCAGGAACCGGAAACGCCATGACACTTGCACGTGATGCGCGTTTTCTTGATGACGGCCTGAAAGTAGAGCAGTCGATTGATTTCAATAATAGAGACGTGTTTGTTCTTTTCGAAGGCAGTCGCCAGCATCGAACGCAACGAAAACAAACAATTTTCGTTGTTCGTTCAATGGAGGAGCTGCTTGCCAAAGTTAATTAAATGCATGCGATACCAACTCAAATTGATACAATTACAATTATTTGACGGTTGCGAAGGAAAATGTTATAAAAGTTTTGATGCGTGATGCGTGACGCGACACGACCGCCGCGCCGCGTATTCAATGCAATCAACTTCTGATTGATCCGTCCGTCCGTCTCGCATGAAAAACATGTCAGTCAGTTGTTGTTGAGAGAAAAGAAGCGGGACGGAATGGAAACAAAGAGGCAGAGTGGTTGTTGTTGTTGCACTTGGTTGCATTTTCCTTCTAAAAGGAAACTAAGTGATTGTCAATTTTATTGTCATCGAAAAGAGTGAGCAGTAAAAAAAAAGCTGCAACGACAATCAAGGAAAGAGCAGCAACACCAGAAGGAGGGAAGGAAGGAAGGAAGGAAGGAGGAGATCACAACAAGAATAACGATAACAATAAGACAATACAAATTCGTATAAAGCAATTGAATCCTTAGCAGTCTCAAGCGATTGCATGCGTTTTGTTTTGCCGCAATCTTGTTTCGGAAACAATCAAGCTTGGCTTCGACAAAACACGCCCCTTTGTCGTTTGCCGCCATGCTCTTCCTCTAGTCACCGCCATCTACTCATTCTAAATGTCAAAATGACTTTCAATTTGACATTCGAGCAAAGAAAAAGAAGAGGAAAATTAAAAAAAAAATTCTTTGACGGTTTGTCACGCTTAAAATCATCATGAAGCGAGCGAACCCGTTGCTGTTGTTTCGACGTTATTGTTGTTGTTGTTGTTGTTGTTGTTGTTGTTGATGTAAATGGCATTGCTCTTTTTGCTGTTCGTTGTTGTTGTTGTTCTTTTTATGGTATTATTGTTAGAAATGTTCTCGGTCTTCTGTGTGTGTGTGTGTTTTTGTTGCTTTTTGCCATTTCTGCAATTGCAAATTTTTTCTCCTCCTTCGAGAGATCGAAATGCAACCGTCTCTCTCTATGTACGCTAGTTGTGGTTTGTTGGTGGTTTTGTTGTGGTTAATGTTGTTGTTGTTTTAGTTGTCAACTGGCTCTTCCCAGCAGCATTACGTTTTTATGGCTCTTCACGTTCTTGCCGTCTGTCTCTTTCAAACTTTTTTAAAGTAACTGCGGTTACCGATTGTCGTCTCCATAGATTCGGTCCATTTGCGAGCTTAGCACTTGCCGGAGAGTGTGTCTGTGTGTGTGTGTGTGTGTGTGTGTGTGTGTGTGCAATTGTGCATTACTCTTGCAAGTGAAAACTGCTTGCGAATGCTCGTCACGTAAGTCGTCAATGACGTAAAGCGCGTTCGTCCGTAAACCGTTTAAACATAATGAGCTCACTTGGAAACAATCAAATGAATTAAAAAGGACTGCAAGAAATGAAAACTAATACAGATTTATTAAAATTAGTTCTAAAATTTTAGATGTTCGTTTCAGCATCAAAAGAGTCCAAAAAAGTGAACTTAATTTTTCATATGATTTTGTTTCATTTTCTCCCTATTTTTCATTTGTATTCTCTTATTCTCAATTCTTTTGAGTTCAGTTTGAAGTATTTACTCGTATTCATTACTTTATATTTATATTAATTATTTTTAAATTTTACTTAGTTTTCTATATATTTTTGGGTTTTATAAAATTCATATTTAAAATTCTTTCGATATTTTTTCTTTCAAGTTTTTAAAATAAAGTAAAATGAATAGACTAAAAACTTTCATAATTCAGCTCTCATTAATTAATTTCGTCTTTTTCTGGCTCGGGTTAATTTGTTTTTCTATTAATTTATTAGATTAATATTATTAATTTAATAAATAATTAAATAATTAATAATAAATAATAATTAATAAATAATTAATAATAAATAATAAATGGATAATAATAAATAAAAATTATAATAATAATTAATAATTAATAAATAATAATAAATAAATAAATAAATAATAATAATAATAATAATTAATAATATAATAAATAATAATTAATAATAATTAATTAATTATTAAATAATAATTATTAATTATTAATTAATAATTAATAATTAATAATTAATAATTAATAATTAATAATTAATAATTAATAATTAATAATTAATTATTAATAATTAATAATTAATAATTAATAATTAATAATTAATAATTAATAATTAATAATTAATAATTAATAATTAATAATTAATAATTAATAATTAATAATTAATAATTAATAATTAATAATTAATAATTAATAATTAATAATTAATAATTAATAATTAATAATTAATAATTAATAATTAATAATTAATAATTAATAATTAATAATTAATAATTAATAATTAATAATTAATAATTAATAATTAATAATTAATAATTAATAATTAATAATTAATAATTAATAATTAATAATTAATAATTAATAATTAATAATTAATAATTAATAATTAATAATTAATAATTAATAATTAATAATTAATAATTAATAATTAATAATTAATAATTAATAATTAATAATTAATAATTAATAATTAATAATTAATAATTAATAATTAATAATTAATAATTAATAATTAATAATTAATAATTAATAATTAATAATTAATAATTAATAATTAATAATTAATAATTAATAATTAATAATTAATAATTAATAATTAATAATTAATAATTAATAATTAATAATTAATAATTAATAATTAATAATTAATAATTAATAATTAATAATTAATAATTAATAATTAATAATTAATAATTAATAATTAATAATTAATAATTAATAATTAATAATTAATAATTAATAATTAATAATTAATAATTAATAATTAATAATTAATAATTAATAATTAATAATTAATAATTAATAATTAATAATTAATAATTAATAATTAATAATTAATAATTAATAATTAATAATTAATAATTAATAATTAATAATTAATAATTAATAATTAATAATTAATAATTAATAATTAATAATTAATAATTAATAATTAATAATTAATAATTAATAATTAATAATTAATAATTAATAATTAATAATTAATAATTAATAATTAATTAATTAAATTAATAATTAATTAATTAAATTAATAATTAATTATTCAATTAATTAATTAATTTTTATTAATTTTTATAATTAATTTCTATTAATTTGTGCTAATGCTGAAATGTACAAATAAACGAAATTTTTGTTTTTTTTTATTAATTTTTTTTATTTGTTTTTAATCTTTACAATTTCTTATTCTTTCTCTGTTACTTTTGCTTTTGATTTTCCTACTAATTTTTTTCCTTTTTCTCTTTTAATTTCTATATTATTTTTATAGTATTTTGTTCTTCTTCTTCTTCTTCTTCTTCTTCTTTAGACACAGCTTTTCTCTTTTATTCAATTCACTTCAATTCGCGTTTCTCATTTCTTTTCAATTAAACTGTTTCAAATTCCTGTTTTCTATCTTTTTCTTCTTCTACTTCAACTTAAATATTATTTGTCATTATAATGAAATTTGGAAATTTTCTGAAATTAAAATGAAATTTGAAGAAAATGAAATTCTCTTTGATTTCTTTAATTCCTTCAAAATTGTGCATCCTCTGTCATTCCTCTTTAACAAAAGTTCTGAGCTCTTCTGGGTACACACTTCTTTTGGAGGACCTTTTTTCCTATTCCCCGTTTCCTTTTTTCTACTCATTTTCTACAAGTCTGCAGCTTTCATCTTGATCTTTTGGTCCTTCTCTGTCTGAACTGCTTCCTTCTCATGAAAGAGTATTAATTTTTTGTAGTCTCTTCCTTGTCGTTCATATTCCACGAAGAAGTTTCTTCAGCTTAAAAAAGTGGATGATGATACGAGTAACGAACGGACAGACAGACAGACATACGAATGAATATAGAGACAGATAAGCATAAATTATTGCTTCAATTTGATGCGATTGTGTGCGTGCGTGCGTGCGAGCGTGTGTGACAGTTCAAATGTCGTGTGGTTCGTGGAACAACTAAAGCAACGAGCCAATATAAACACAAGCAATCACGGAGACTCACAAAATACAAAATACAAAAAAAAAACGTATCCCGCAAAAATGTTAAATCTCAAAACTTCATCAAAAAGGCAAAAAACATAAACATTTCAAATAAAAAAAAAAAAAAGAAACATCCAAAAAAGCACAACAAAAACAAATGGCGACTGACTGCAAGTGGTGCTGCCGCAGCCATATTGCATATTGTTGTATCAACAATCCGGACAAAAGCAACAGCAACAACAACAACAGCAACGAAAACAGCAGCATTGGCGCAAAAAAAATTAACCCGAACCATCAGATTCGGCGATGGTTGCCAAAACGGAAGTCAAGCAACGAATTTTGGTCAATTTTTTGCACCACATGCATGATAAACTGGCTGAAACTGTGGCCAGCACCAACAACAACAACAACAACAACAACAACAACAACAACAACGACGATCAGAACAACAGTAACAATCCGCCAAGTGAAAAAATCATAACCGTAGAGTAAACATAGTCGACGGAAGAGGGACAGAGACAGAGACAGACACAGAGAGATGGATTTTGATCAACAATTTGGCGACAGTTTATCGGCAACGTATGCACTTAGAATGCGAACAAAAAGCGTAGCAACAACAACAACAACAACAACAACAAAACCAAGAACAATCAACTCCTTTGTCAACATGATTGTATTGATTTGGTGCTGGCCATTTTTGCTCTTGACAGTTTCAGAAAGAAGAAATTTTTTCAAAAAAAATTCTCCTTCAACGCGAAGGAAAGAGAATCATCGAAAGTACAACAAAAAAGTGGTGAAAAAAAACTATAAACGTTTTATTGAAAATAAAAAATAGCCCCTTTTTTTTGTCTGATACAATAAAAAAATTGAAAACTCTTTAATGCTAAAACTTAGTTTTGGCAAACTTTAATTTTGAATTTTTCATAAAGTAATATCATTCACGCTAAACATCAACATTTCGACGTTTAGACGAACGACAAAACGACGTTTAGTGTTCTATGGCGATATCACCAAAGAAAAAAGGAAGAACATACAAAAATTTTTAATTTTAAAAAAAAAATGGCATAACAAGGATCAGCGAAGGAAGATCAATTAAAAACGTACAAGCAGTAGAAGACTTGTTTAAATTATCCAATAATAACTGATATTTGTATCTACATAAAGTTTAAATATATCTATCACAAGTGCGCCTTCTTTTATGTCGGTATGTCAACATTGTATAACTTAAACATCTGTCAAAACCGATTGACTTGAGTAAACATGTTTCGGAAACGTCGATACAGTACATTTTGCTTCACACCGAAACAACGCGCCGAAATAGTGACGCTGTACATTGAAAGTAGTCGTTCATATCGTCGAAAATCGATCGTGGCCAAGATCGATCTAATGATTAGATTTAAAAATCTATATATAGATCTATAGAGAAAGTTGGAATAGATTGACTGTAGAAGACTTTTTGGAAAAAATAAATTCTGTTTCAACGAATGTGTATCGCAGAATAATAAAAAATTGCTTAATGCCAATAAAAATGTTTATATTAAACAGACCGATTTGAAGATTATTAAACAATATTAACCAAATAATTTAAGAGTTCACATTTTTTAAAGTTTCGGGCAATCTCGGACTCCAGTCTATCAAATTAATAATGAAAAACTTCAGAAAAAATTAGAAGAACAATAGAAAAACGTCGTTCTTTTCTATATATCTTTTCTATATGATAGATTTGTCGTGTTCATATGTAACGAAATTATTATCGTGACAAAACTTCTTGACTGCAAGCCTCGTGATCTAGTCTCGATGGAAAAGGGCTATTTCGTTATAACGCATGATAAAATCACGAGCTAACAAACCACATTCACATTTCGTTTGAAACATATTGCTTTTTACACACAATTGTTATCTTTAACTTTACAATCGATAACTTACAACTTGATGATGTCATTCATTCGATCATGTTTTTGGGTGAATGAATATCATTCTATTATCTCAAGTTATGCCTAAATCAATATGCAAACTGTGCAACTGTGACGACAGTGGCAACGGTATTATGGCCGCAAACCAAAATTTGCTTAAAAATGCATTTAGGTCTGATGAAGTCGAATTTATAGAATAGAAACGATGTCGGCCGACGACAGCCGCTCCGCCCGCTATTCAAAGTGGCGCTATGGGTGTGTGGGTCCCTCCCTACACCTCCCACACCTTTCGCGTACCAGCAGGCTTTACGTCTCTTGTTTTACAACGTAAATGGCATAAAACTTGACACCGTCAATTAGTAAATGTTGCAAAAAGGTGTTCACCGAATCTGGCTTCAAGAATCTTAGCTAATAAATTATGGTGAGTGGCAGTAACAGGCGGTAGGCAGCAACATACTCATGTCAAATAACAAGAAAAAGAAAAAAGAGATTTAAAAAAATCCAAAATATCGTAAAAATTCATAAACAAATCAAAAGTACGGGCACGGTCTTAAAGAGATTCTGTACGTATTACGTTATGATAAAAAACTGTCGCGCAAGCACCAACAAGTTTGTTTGTTAACCATAACACCAAAGAATGTCAATAATAATATTGATAAGAGCAACAGCAACGGCCCAAACAGCAACGGCCCAAACAGCAACAGTCCAAACAGCAACAAGAATAATAATAATAAAATAATGACAACAATACCAAAATCTAGCAACCTGTTAACGTTTGCCGATGTGTTGATTGCCCGCCCGTCCGTTCCGTTCCGTTCCGTTCATTCTCTAACAATCGATTCAACCCCGAATGAGTGACGTCACTGCAGACAGACCCGGAGTAATTAAGTTACGAGCTGTGTACATAGTTTTTAGGTGTTGTTGTTAGTCTGTGTCTTGGTATTATTGTCACTTGTTGCTATTAGATATCGCTGGTATCGTTTTATATGATTATATCGATATCAATTATGTATATTAAAGACTATAGAATATTTTTTTCGGAATTTAGTCTTTGCTTATATCGTTTTTGTTGTCATTGTCGTTGTTTTGAATGCTTACAAAGTGATTATATCTATCTTACGTAAACTTCATTTACGTACACTTCGCCTTGTGAGCGACCGGGGGTGCCCGGGGGTCGTTGGTGGCGGGGAGGAGTGGGATAGTTGGAGATTATGGTGTTTTTAGAATTAATCCTTTCTTTGTGCAAAGATTTCAAAGGCTTTGCGACAAGTCGCAGTGAAGGAAAGTATAAAGCATGAATTTCAAAAAATTCAATTAAGCAAAATCCAAGGAAATTGTGTAGCTGCAACAAAAATCGTGCAGCAATAGTTAACCTAAATTTCCATCCATATCCATCTCATCCCAAGCTTTAATAATCTTCACAAATTTAATGAAATTTTCAGATTTTATGAATCAGTAAAATTTTAATTAGACCACAAAATGAAAGTAATTTTTCAAAATCAAAATTACTTGAATCAAAATTCAAATGATTGAATTCAAATTCAAAAATTCAAAAATGATTTCAATAATTTTGTTTTTAGTAATTTAGTCTGTAAAAATTAAATTTATCAAAATGCGAGGAGTATAATTTTTCCAAAAAATAACAAACATGTTATAATATTTTCTATAATAACAAAAATCAATTTGTTAAGCATGCTATATAAATTTACATACATACTTATTATAACTTTGATATATTTTGGTTGTTTTGGAAATTGAAAATGTTAACTGATTTTAATTTTATTATTATTTTATTATATTGTAAATATATCCTTGCGGATTTGAGGAATTATTAGCATTTTATAAAATGTACGCTGGCATTCTGTAAATTTGTAATAATTAAAAAGCTGTATATTTTCTTTTATTTTTCACCGACTGCAAAAATATTCATACTTATGCTGATTTTTTACCATTTATCATTTTATTTGCTCTCAATTTGAAATTGTAATTAACTGCAGATTGATGCGAAAAATTCAATTAGAACCGAACCAATTAATTTACAAATTCAGTAGATACCGCACAAACTGAGGCCAATTTGAATACGGTTTTTTTTTTTTTTTTTGCCATGTTTATTTTGACCAACGGAGCGCGCTGCTGAACAAAAATTATTGAATTTCCAAATTAATTCCGTCTATTAAATCGTTCATTAAAAGCAACAAAAGCCGGTAAAAAATTGGCAACTACACAAAAAGAAACAACTACGAAAAGTCACAACCACCAACAGCTAGAGACTCACCCGACGACCAGCTTCGTTGTTGTGCAAATTCATGAGGCTGCGCGCCTTCGACGCGGCACCATTCTTCCATTTGCCGCCAGCACCAGCAGCACTACCAGCACCGCCGCTGGGGCCCGGTGGACCCACGTGGTTCGGATTGTAGGCGGCAGCTGCGGCGTTGTCCATGACAGCACGCTGATTCTTGCGCTTCCTCTTTCGGCCTCTTCCAGCGCCAGCTCCATCCACGCTGAAGACTTTTGAATTCATGATCTCGCGATTGATTTTCTCCTGCGGGTACATAGAAGAAGAAGAAGAAGAAGAAGGAAAAACTTTGTTAGAAAGGATTTACAACAATTTATCATGAAAATATTTTAGAGGAAAAAAATACTGCGATGAAGAATTTAATAAAATTGAAAAATATTGTCAAAGCAAAATGACGCGCGAAAACTGAAACATATTAACAATAACAACAGCAACAAGAATCGGTGCGACAGTTTGACGTAGCAGCAGCAGCAGCAGCAGTTGATGGATGACAAAAGGAACGAATTAATTTCAAAAAGTCTAAGATTTCATGCTGTTGCAAACGGTTGTTTGTTGCGGGCGAAAAACGCGAGTAACCCCAAAAATAAGGGAAGATACTGTTTTGAAGGACATCAAAGGACATCAAAGGTAACTACTTGTCATTAACGTTTTCTTTTTCAGTTCTGTGGATTTTCAACTCTCTTCACAGCACGATGTAAAGTGAGTAATGAAGATTGTTGGACTTCTGCCGTTTTAGACTTCAATGACCATTAACCCGAAGCTCAACCCGGTGCCAAGAACTGACTACCGAATTCTAAGAAATTCTGTTAACCGATTCTGAGTAAGCAAAAAATTAATTTGCACGGCAACAAATCACAATTATAAAGTGTTTTTTAACAGGTGCGCCATCTTTCATGTCGGTATGTGAATATTGAATAGCTTCAAAAAAAAAAAAAAACAACCGATTTCCATATTTGAGGTATTTGGATTAAACTTCGTCCTGGGTTCTTTATTTATTTGGACTATTTTTTTAATACAACATCAATCCAGTGGCCGCCTCTATTGGCCACCACAAATTATGCCCTTTTTGTTGCCTTTTCCATTACTTTTTCGAGCATCTCGGGCGGTAAAGCGATGACTTTGGTACGAACGAGCTTTAAGCTCGTCATATATGGAAATCAGTTGTTTATTTTTTTTAATTATTCAATATTCACATACCGACATAAAAGATGGCGCATCCTTATATAGTTAACCTCGTTTAAACAAAGAAGATCTGCACCATTATCGTTTATCAAGAATGACATGATACAGCAAGTCCAACAAAAAACGCATAAGATTAGATTAACAGTTCCTTAAAAATAAGATTTTTCGCCATAAGAACCGATTTCCCGCCTGGTACTCACACACAACGGTACTCACCTGCAATTCGATCATTTCGTTCTCCTGCAATTTGGAGTTTAATATTTCCTTTGCTATGCGCTCCTGCAGCTCTAATAAATCTTCGGGCTTGATGCGTCCCATCGCCCCTTCTTCCTCCTGCTCCCGCTCCTGTTCTCGTGCCCGCTCCGCGAACGAATACTCTTGCTTGAGGGGCGCTAAGAAAGACGCACCCACCATGTCCTTTGCATCTGACACAGCGGTTGCTGTTAGCTTCTTGTTGCCGTTGTCGTCGTTGTTGTTGTTGTTGTTGCTGTTGCTATTTTCAGCGATATTGTTGACATTTTTATTAGAATTTTCTTGATTGTTGTTGATGTGTCCATTTGTATCTTGAGTATTTTGCGTTGCTAACATCGTTGTATTTATTTTGGTTGTTGTTGTTGTCGTTGCTGTCGTTTTGGTGTCATTCGCAGAGGTCACCGGTGGTGCCAGTGGTGTTGTTGCTATTACGGCTGCTGCTGCTGCTGGTGGTGCTGCTACTGCCATCGCATCATCTGCTTGCATCGGCTGAGCTGGTTGATGGTTGCGTCGCTGATGAAATTTGTTACGTCTTTTCTCAGGGTTGCCAGCGCCGCGTGTACCACGCCTCGTCTCCTTCTCGCGAATGTCAATGAAGTCTGTTGCGAATCTAGCAAAGGAGCGAGAATAAAAAGAAGCAGAAGAAGAAGAAGTTGAAAACAACAACAATAAAACAAGCAAAAAACACGCAACGAGTTTAAACGGAACAAGTAACATAGTTCAGGTCATCTACGTAAAGCACGTAAGAAGAAGTCTTAGATAGATTCTGACGTAATTGTAAAATGCTGCGATGCGGCAAGAAAAACTTGAAGAAAAATTATAAAAGTTTAAACAGTTCAACTTTATCCTGATACGAGTATAAAGTCCATAACGGCAACGAAGTGTTTCGTATGCAACACTTTTTCGTTTTCTTTAAAAGTACGCTGGATTTAAGTAACATGCGTTTTTTTATACTCGTAAGAGGATTAAGTGTCAACAAAAATTTATGTTCGCTTTTATAACCATTCTGAAGGAGAGTAACACACTGAAGCAGGCGTGGCAGGTTGAGAAAACAACGCCTTAAATTAATTTAACATTATTAAATACATTTCAGAAAAAAAAAACCTATCTTAGTTTGAAGAAAGTTTGTCTACTTGGGAAAGAGGAGTAATAAAACCAACCCAATTGACGCCCACTTCACGCCCACTTTACGCCTACTTCACTTATACGTACAATGTTGCAATAATTTATAAGTTTAGAGTATAACTTGTGAGTTGTATAATGCAATTATTTTACACAGTTGTCTTCCATTATCTCGCTGATCAAATCTCAAGACGGCAGTTCTTTTTTATGCGCCCCCTTAAAGAGCTTGTTTGTTTTATGCTGGAAGCAAAGAGAACAGGTACTAAAAGTGATAAGATAAAAAAAAACATAAGTTAAGAAAGGTTTGGCATCCCTTTTTCATGCTTTATTGCTTTGTATTGTCACGTTTAAGGTTAGAATTCTCAAGGTATGGCGAATTAGAGCCAACCGACCTCATAAATTTCCGTGAATTATAAGCTTAGAGGAATATTTTAACTCATTCACGAAAATAATTAAATTTTTCTATTCGATACTTGGAAGGGTAGAGTATTTTTCGTGGGTGAAACCGACCGTACTGGTGAGAGACCGGAAGGGCCACCGTATTTTTGCAGAATATAACTCAAGCTAATTAGCGTAAAAATAATCATTTCCTGACGGAAAATAACGTTGCTGAAAAGGGTGGAAGAGATGATAGTGCTGATGAGATTTTCCTAAGGTTTACAAATTAAAATTATTTAAGGATACATTGAGGGTTGAGTTGGTGATGTTGACAAAGAGGGTGGCTCGGATTGGGGTGACGCTGAAGCTGAAGCTGTTTGCTAAGGTTAAGGTTGAGGACTGGGCGAATGTGCGTGCCATGAGTGCCATGATCACATGTGACGAATCTTTGCATCGCAAAAGTGAAGTCAAGTGATTTGTGAAGGGTGCTGCGGAGGGAGGGAGGGAGGGTGGGTGCAAAAAAGCAGCAGAGGGTGGAAATCTTAGAGCATCACAAAATAATGTTAAAGAGGAAAAAGCAAACAGTATCGTAGTAAAATGTAATTCATTGAACCAAACAATCTTTTCCTTTTTCATTTCTCTTTGTGGTTAAGATTAAACACGCATAAGGGTGGATGGAAACCCTGCTTCTGCATGTTCTTCATAAAGTGCTACCGTTATCTGTTTGCAGTCAGCATTTAAGACGCTGTCAAGCAGCCAATAGAGAGACAGTTTGACCCCGAGGTCAACTGAAACGCTGTTAAGCTTTTCTCTACTTGATCACCAAATACGTAGCAATCCTTAAATAGCTGGCAACCACCAGCTACCGACCGCCAATCACAATCCACAAATCATCCACCCAGCCATTATCCCTTCAGCCCTTTATTGTAAGAACGTGCTTTAAGGTCACTTCGTGAAGATTCACAAAAGTGCCTTGGAACCGAGAGGCCAACTTGATAAAAGCAAATAAAAGGCGCAAATGTATGTGAGAGCGCGCGCCTCTCTTGGTGCTGCCTACGAAAATGACTTAAAACCGTAAGAATCTCTCTTTCAATTTGTGCATTTCTCACCACCAGGCTTTCAGCCGGAAACGGAAGTCAACGGCTGGTGCTGTTAAAATTCCTCAGCAGAAATCGAAATGCTCCAGGAAATCGATGAAAATCCTGATACACAAAAAACCAAAAAAAGAAAAGAAAAGAAAGAACTTAAAAATATTTAAAGGAAATTAAAGGAAAAATAGAGAAAGAAAGAAAGAGTTGTAAAACTTGATTGCAGAAAAGCATCGTCAGCCTGCTGCCTGCTCACTCTCAAAGGATGAAAGGATGAAGGAAAAAATAACTTCAGCCATGAAAACCTGCAATGGTGCAGGCTGGAGCAGCAGCTCTAGCGTGTGGAAAATTTGTTGGTAAACGAGCTTAAACAAGCATGAAAAAGCATAATGCGAAATTCCATGTTTTGGCAAAGGTCTTCTTTTTCTGTGCTTTTTGTGCATTTATAAAAGTTGCAAGAATGTTGCAAACTTTTCATTGAGAATATAAAGTTCATGGTACGTACATATTATACATATTATACATATTACGTATATATTTACACTTCGTGTAAACAGAATTGCGTTAAGGCACAGCATATCCTGGATGCCTGATGTAAAAAGGAATCGTTGAAGTAAATGGAATTTGACCAAAGGCTCAAAGAGAAGCTTGCAAGAGAACAATTGCAACAATTGCAAAAAAAAATGTTTTTGCAAAAATTGCAAAAAAAAAAAAAATTTAACAGATTTAGAGATTCCTCAGGATAGTGTGGAATTTTTCGAAATTTCGCTAAAGAAACTATCGATAAGTCGTCCTCAAATTGATTACAATTGATTACCTGCATTTTCTATAACATTCGATATAGACGTAGACATAGATATACGAATAGATTTATGGTCGTAGTATTAAAAAATAATTAAAATAACTTTAATGTAAAAATGTACATTCTTCCGTAACTCTTCTTCCTTTCTTCAAAGTTTAACGTATATCAACAGATTAAGAAACGGTATGAGTATACTCATAAATGAAAGCCAGCAACTCATCTCACATTTGATACTTTAAACGCTGGAAAGTACATAAATAATCTCATCATTGACTGAGAGAACCTTTAAGGAAGAGAACCGACCGACCGACCGACCCACCGACCGACCCACCGACCGACCGGCCGACCGTAGGTAACCAGAAACAAATCCAGTCCTGACCAAACGAACGTATTAAAACACTGTCATTCCAAAGAATAGGATCAATTCATTGTAGACCACATGCATGCAATCACACAAACACATTTATAGAATCAAATACACACTCAGCATACGAACACACGCATACGAACCAGCAACGCCTCGAGTAGTACGTTTCATGGCCACAAAAATCACAGCCATAAAATACTCGTAGTCATAGGCAGGAATGAGAATGTGTGCAGAGCAGGGATGGAAGGACATTCGAGCAGAGCAAGGAAGGAATAGACAAAGGTTACAAAGAAGGCCTAAAATGTTCAAAAATGTTCGAATTGAACTGCTCTGACATGATTTCTGTCGTAATCCATTTGATAACATTCTAGGTTTTTGTGACTGTGAAAGGGGGACAAAAGCGTTCGTCTACTCTGATCGAAGGAAGAGTACGGACACTCTTTGTGCTCATCTTTGGGTGAGTTGACAGATGTTGTGTAAAGACGAGACGAGAGACCTCTTAAACTAAAGCAAAAAGAGGGTTGCCCGCCCACTGGCAGGCTAAATAATTATTGCCATAATTTGTTACTAATCCCAAGATATTAGCCGCAGTGCCACCACCAGGGAACATGGTCGTTTTTGTGTACCTACGAGGGGGCGTGGTGTGTTTGGCATTGCGAAAATTTATGATACTTGACGATTGTGGCTAAAAGTCGAAATGGCAGAACGCGTTTCATCGCAACAGGACCAACGAAAAGGGAAAGGGGACAGAATGGAAAGCCCGACAGTGCGGGAAAAGTTTGGGGAAAAAGTTTGCGGTAAGAGCAATCTGTTGCAGTCGTTAAATTAATTTCAAAATCTAGAAGGCGAGGTACACAAATGAAAAGTTAAGCTGTTGCGTTGACACATACGACTCACTCTCTCTTCTAGCACATGGCACACTGTCTCAACACACACACACACACACACACACACACACACTCTCATTGTTTAGGTGTAAAAAATCAGATTTTGTACACTTGCGTACCGACTTTCACAGGCGAGCAGCAAACCACTAACGACCCAACGACCCAACGCGCCAACGCGCCTAAAGGCGAGGTAAATCGTGAACAATCTTGAACAGCTTCAGCCAACTTTCCTTTTCCTCCCCTTCGCTCCTCCTCCTCCTTCTTCTTCTTCTTCGCATGAGAAGAGCTGTGGCGGTAAAAAACTTAACTGAGTGGCAAAAAAGTAGAGAGAATATATCATGACGCATGCATCGAGTGTGTATGCATTTTTTCTAATACGCTTACAGTACCCAGAGTTGCCATCATCACAGTGTTGCTGTTCGCCCAGGACACTGCGCAGCCCATACACTTGCCTTGCTTTAGAAAAAGAAGCCGCAAAGAATGGCGATGGCACTTGCGGAAGCAGAAGTTCCTTTCGGGCAAATAAAATGTGCCGCTGTCGGCGCCGCGCGGTGTCCGATTTTCTATTTTATTGACATTACCATTGGAAGCTAAATTTCTTTCTCTTAGTTATTTTCGCACTTCCGGCGCTATAACGCTTAGCGGAAGTCGGCAGTGGCTCTTTGTTGATTTTTAGCCAAATCCTCGAACGTGTTCAGCAGGTGCTCAGAATGATGCAGTAGTTGTGAAACGGAAACACATTTCAAGTGCATAACAAAGAAGAACAAGAAGAAGCAGAAGACGAGTTGTAGAGGGCTAATATTCTATGCTGAATATTAGAATTTCTTCCTTTTTTGCTATACAGACTTTCTAAACTTTCTCTAATAATCCGCCTTGCTTCTCTCTATTGGCTCTTTCTACTTGACTCGTCGACTCTCTTACTCTTAAGCTCTTTAAATCGGCTAAGGATATTTTTCCGGTATCCTTTTTCGAATCTAAACTTTCATTTTTGCTATTTTCTGTTAGCAGGCCCTCAGCATTTGCAGCATGTTCTTTTACCACATTCCGAAGTGTTACGAAACGGCTCTAGTTGTTGTTGTTGTTGCCGTTATCGTTGTTGGTACTGCCATTTTGTTAGCTGCAGCTTTCTATTCCTTTAGTCCTTGCATACTTGTTTGTACTCGTATCTCCTGCGAGATTTCTATCGACTTGGCTCCTGTTGATTTTCCTCCTCTTTTTTTTTTTTTTTTGGTATCATTTTCGTTTTCATTTACTTTTTACTCAACATTCTTTCAAAATTTCACATTCTACTGCTGCTGCTGTGACGTGCTGCTTGTTGTTGTTCGGTTGTTTGTTGGCTTTGGCCGCAATGAGTTCGTTGATTGTGGATTGGCCCGGTTGAGTTGGTTGGACAAGGTTGATCTTAAGGCTGGGTGGATTGTGCTGGCTTGAGTTGGTTGAAAGAGTATTTGCTTTTCTTCTCAACACTTCTTCGTCGTATTTAGGTACTGTTGTATGTAGCGTTCCTCTCGAAATGAGGTTATTTTATGGTACTCGAATTCCAAATTGAATTCGATAGAGTTCAACAACTGAAGAATTCAATAGCTTAAACCAAGAGCAGCAGATTATCTTCATCTACATGAGTTAAGTATTGAATGAGCCTTTTTTATGAAACTTTTAACCCGTTATTTTCTTTTCTCAACTTCAAGCATTTTCTGCATTATTGACTACTATTCTGTGAACAGTTGTAAAATTTTTCTTATGTTTAAGTGCTCTTGAGAGACCGTTTAGAATTTAATTGAAAAAATTGAGCTCACGAAAGCAAGATAATATTAATATTAAAGGAAATTATTATTGACATGCTAAAATTTTCAAACCACAAAATATGCAAAGCATACCATACCATACCATTCAAAGCATACCGTTCAAACCATATAATAAAATCTATTTTCCTAGAATTTTAAAAACTATCATAGAATCATTAATTTTTCCTGCTTAAGCAAGCAGAGAAAAGTCTGTATATATTTGCAGTACTATTAATTCTAAAATAATCTCTAAAATTTCTTCCTTTTCTTATCCCTACAAATTTGCTACGATATCGCTGAGTGCATGCCAAGGAATTATAAATTTTTGTGGTGAGAACAAGGTTTGTGCAGCTTCAGAGATTTAAATATATAAAGTTCTCATACTTCTATCGCGGTTACAGTAACAAAAATAATCCGTACATTCATATAATTTATGCACCCTCGTTGCAAAAATGCAACCCTGTCGAAAATTATTTCTTTATGCAAAAATATTGTGCAATCTTGGTTTTTTTTGGGTTTTTTTCCTGTTGAACCGTAAAAAATTTATTAATTAAAAAAAAAAAATGGAACATTTTATTGTATTAACGTCAATATAAAATATATTGTTATTTTACGGTGGAGAAAAAAAATAGCCTCGTATTTTTATTTACGTAAATTTATGGGCCTTAAAGTTAAGAGAATGGAGAGAGGGCAAGATAGGATTTCAGTTAGAAGAAATCCAAATATTTTCTATGCTCGTACGTACGTTATTTCCGGGAGAGATACGAAATCTCCAGAGACAAAATCTCCAACAATTTCGGCTTAACGCTGTCCTCCCTACAGGACTAGTTTTCAATGAAAAGGGAGTTTTTGTGGCTTTAGGTTTTAATTACTGCCGCGTACGGAGGAGATAGATTTCGTGTTTGAAGATTTTCTCTTGGAGATTTCATGGCCCACCAGTTTTTTCCTTAATCTGAAAATCTATTTTATAACTTCTCTTAGGCGCGAACAAGTACAAATGTTACACTTTATGCAATATCACAAATCTGTTTATAGTTTCTTCTATTTACTTACTTGTAGGCGTACTCTAGGTCGTCGCCGCAACCGCCCCACGTCCAGTCGTCGTGCAATTGTTTGGGCCGGGAGCCACGCGAGCAGCCGCACGAGGCCAACTGTCCATCACGGCAGGCACGTGCGATGAAGCTGGTTACCGTAGACGCGGCCAGTGCGTGAATGAAGGCCATTTCCGGAGAGCCTGTTATCGACACGGAGCGTGAGACAAAGAGAATAAAAGGATAAAAATAAGAACAGAAAACGTCAGAAATTGCAAATAAATAAAATGAATATTCTACCAGCAGATTAAGAGAAAATTATGCAATCAACGAGTCGTCGTCATTGCCTTAAATGAATTAAGTACGATTAAGTACGATTTCAGCTGTCAAATCAAGTGACAAGCAACAAGTGTTGAGAGTGATAAACTTAAGCATTGCAGGAAATTGTTGTGTCAAGAGAGAGCCTTGATACTGACAAGGCTGTCGTGCTTAAGCATTATTTATTGATTACTATGAAAGGTTGATGTTATCCTTATTCAGAAATTATTAAAAATTCAAGATATTCTTAAGTTAAAAACTTAAGAATTAACAACACAAACAGTGTGAGCTTGATTCTGAGAACCTCCGTATTGTAATCATGCTTCATTCTACCTTCCGAGACGCTGATTTCATCTGCGTTCATATGCCAAATGTCCGTCCCGAAAATCACTTTCAGGCATAAAATAACCGCAGTGAGTAAGTGCATGCTTGCATGCGTGCGTGTGGCACCGTCCTACAGGCTACCACCAAGTGGCCCTGCTTGACCATCCCTCACGAATAGCTTACTGATGGCTTTTTCAAGAGTATTTTTAGCAGTTACCGTGCAGTACCGACTTCATGGCATTGATTTTGACTTATGTATGTTCATGCGGTTGGATGGATTTTAATGAAAAGTTGATTTAAGCCGCTTACAAGAGCTTCAGTTAACCAAAGTAACAACAGCCACAGCAACCACTCTTGCTGAACTTGCTTCAAAAAGGATCCATTTAAATTAAATGAAATGAAAAATTGAGGTTTTAGTTGTTGGTGGGCTGGGCTCAGTTTGAGATGGCAAAAAGAGAAGGACATTTTGTAATCGGCACTAGACGTTATAATGCTAGAGGGCCAATAAAACTGAGAAAAAGAAAGGGCAGGATAGTTCTGAGCTGCGGCAAATGACGCGATGTAGCGTTTTGGAAATTATCGCATTAAAAAAAGTATTCAAGTATTGAAGATTGTTAAGTATGAAATCAATGGGATATCATTTGGAGAGATTACAAAAGGTTACAACACAATAACGAATCCAAAAGAATACAGTAATATAATAAAATATGTATAATTTTATTTATTTAATAATTTCGAATTAAAAAATTTCTATTCCATCTTATACAATAAAAGTAATTTAAAATTAAAGTTTTTTTTAAAAAAAACGTTTTTTCGGAATTTTATAATTTTTCTACTGAAAGTTTTCTACTTTGTATAAAATATTAAATTTTTTTAAAGCTTTTGGCCTAACAAAATTTTGAAAAAACATCGTTTAACTGAACAGAAACAAACATATTAAATTACTACAGAATTATCGATATTTTTTCTGTTATTGAAAGGAAATAATAGTTTAAAAAGTGCAAATAAAGAGCAAAAGCTCAACATACTTTGCAAACGGTTGCATAATATAGATTTTTTAGTGCACAGTGCTCTTTGCGTGACGCGTTGTTCATGCTTTTGACGTCTTTTTCAAAGCTGTCGAAGATCGAAAGCCGAATTCTCGATAGCTACCATTCAGAAAAACTCATCACATTCATCAATCATCAAACAGATGAAGATGAATGATCTTTCAGGATGTGAGTTACACACCCCAAAACAAGAATACCAACAACAATAACAAAAGGGAGAAGTAAAATCGAAACTCTCCAACGAAATGTTGAAGGAAATACGCCATAAACGAGGCTACACGCATGAGAAACCTTCGGTCAAATAAAACAACTGATATGCAAAATCGATCTGCATTTAAAAAAGGCAAATAAAGAAGAAGAAGCACAGAAAAAGGGGCTTTTGAGTGGTAGAATCAAAAGCCTACACTCAAGATTTTATACTCGTATAATAGAAAAACCACAATAGTCGATGCGCTGAAATTCTTTTGTTCTGTGATTCTTTTTTTTTTCCTTTAAGCCCTTGAACTATTAACGACCATTCGGATAGTGATCAATGCGGCAGGAGAGGCAGTCAATCAGACCAGCTCTCAATCAGAAGGCAACCCTAAATCGACCGCAACTCGCTGGTCGTTCGGCTGTCATCAGCATTGATGGAATGAGCAGTGATTACCGTTGATTGCCGTTTGTCGTTGGCCGTTTGCCGTTTGCGAAGCGTCTGAAGCAGCAGCAGCAGCTGGACGACAAACACAATGGCGCTGATCCGGCCTTGGCAGTTTGCAGTTTTCGGCAAAATGCGCCAAAAAGTCATTTGAATTATGCTAAATATGACGAATACTCGATATTGTTAGTGTTGGCGTTATAAAGTAATAAAGTCGGAAGGAAATCGTTGGAACGACATTGTATAAAATCGGTACTATCGATTGTTGCCAGATTTCAGATTTCGATTATACGACCTTTGCTTTGATAATTTTCTTACTTTGCCGTTGTTTTGTTGTTGTTGTAACGCATATTTCATTAGTTCGGTTTGATTGTTACCGAGCGAGCCAAAGAGGAGGGTGAGAGGCATGAAGGGCTGGCGGCTAAATAAACACACACAAGTCAAAAGTAAATAACGACAAAAACAACAACGCCAAATTGAAAAGTAAACAAATTTAATTAAGTCAAAAAAAGTGTGTTTTTTTTTGTTTGTTTAGTTTGTTTTCTTTTTACTATCGTTTGTCAGATGCATTAAAAAAATTTCCCGGGGGAAAAAAAAGGAGGGACATATTTTTTCTCTGTTACAATTTTTTTTTTTTTTTGTATACAAACAAACGAGAGTACGAGAGACAGTTTCGCTCTATCATGTCACTATTCAAATATTTACTTGTATTATTTCGACATTGCGAGGACATACTCGACCATCGACCATACTTGTAACGGTGTGTGTAACCGTGTGTAGCTTCGGTAAAATGCATTCATTGAATTGCAAACAAATTGTTGCTGTCTCAATTTTTTTCCGTGAGATTTTTTTAAATTTTTCATAAGGCTTTAAAGCTGAAAATCATTTCGAAAAAAGCAGATGATAAGCCCTAAACTTAGATACGAAGATATATTCTGGTTTTTCTGTTTGTCTGAGAGTTTGTACAAAACAAGCAACATCAGAAAGTGTTAAGAAAGGAAGGAAGAAACGAAAAGAAGGTTTGAAAAAAGAGTTTTTGCCAGGGTACCTTTGAGTTTTGTACCTGTAATGAACATAAATTTAATTTAAAACCTCAACAACCTCATCGTTAAATTAGTGGAAGTATTTTTTTTTTAACTATTCACCCCTGCTTTCTTTCTTTCTTCCTACCTACGCGCCCTATTTGCTAAAAGAAACCATAATATTGCCCTTTCTTGCCATTATTTATTCAAATAAAGGTTGGCTACTCTACTGACATGGTAGCTGTTGTTGTTGTTTTTGCTTTTCGTAAAGTTTTCCTAAACCTTTAGAGATTTATTTTGATAGAAAACAAGGTACACACGCTAAAATATACGAAATAAATGCATAAAAACCATAACAAAAGCCATAGTAGCAAAAACTGAAAGAACAGAACAGAGCAAATTTTCAGAATAACTTTTACGTATGAAAACGTTTGAGGCAGACAGACACACAGGCAGACAAGGCCGGTAGACAGACACACACGAACTGAATTTAATTCTAGAGCCGGCGAAGCGAATGATGCTAATCAGTGGAAGAAGCAGCAGTGAAAGTGAAGAGCTGCTTTGGCGGCGCACTTCAGGAAGGGGCGCACTTCACTTCACTTCAGGATACGTATCAGCAAAAACAGATACAAATTTCTGGGGCTTATTTGGTTGAGTGAGGTGTCCCACGTGGATGGGGGGAGGGGGGGGGAGAGGCACAAAGGATACAAAGAAGGAAAGTTAAACAAAGAGACGAAGTCAGTAATGGAAATGATGATACAGGCGATAACATTTGCCGCTTGTTGCCATTGTTGTCGATATGGTTGAATAAATTCTCGCTATCGTCGTTGTCGCTGTCGCTGTCGTTGTCGTTGTCGTTGTCGTTGCCGACGTTGCCAAAAGTTTGTTTAACCTTACCGCCACTGTTTTGCGGTTGAATTAATTTCAATTTGATTTAATAATGAAACATTTTCACGTTTAGCGAAAAGGTTTCCTCGCCACGATTGAGTGGACGGTCAACCAGAAGGATGAACGGTTCGAATTTGAAGTATTCAAAGTATTCGAAGGTTTATTAGTGGTTTTCTTGGATTGTGCAAAATTAATTAATAGGAGGTTATTGTTATAGAAATTTATGTATTTTATTATCCTCTTTTACGATTTCTAGTAATTTAATGTCTTATAAATAAACGAAATATTTATTTAACAGAGAAACCAAGTTTATTAGTTTTAATTTATGATTTAATTTATTAATTTGAATAATTTCACATATTTTCATCGTTTACCACAAAATTTAATTTTCTTCATTTCAATTTAATTTTAATTTATTTCATTTCGTCAAAAGTCATACGTCGAAAGCTGATAGTTCATTACGAAGGAAGCTGAAAGCAGAATTCATTTAACTTTAGTATTTTTGGCCAACATTGCTTTTGAAAAGAATTCAGTTTCATATTTGTATTTTCAATATTTCTGTCTGTGATTATACTGATTTTCGTTCTTAAGAATGGTTTAAGAAGCACTCTTCTTAATGCTCAATATTTTCATCGATATTTTTCGAAAACAATTACAAAGAACGTACATATTAATATCTACAAGTTTGACCTTGTTTTAAAAATTTTAATTGAATACGATTGAAAGAAAGAATGGAGGAAGTTTTAATTAATCGAATAACTGCAGTAACCAAAGAAACAAACAACGCTTAAAACAATGAAGAATAAATGGTAAAATTGATGAATCAAGTTGCGAGAATTTCTGCTCTTCTGTCGATGAGAATTCAATTTCAAGTAACAATGAAGACAATAATAAAAGCACTTGAAATGCAATCGAAGAGATCTTCGTAGACGAGAAGGGGAGAAGGGGAGAAAAAAGAAACGATAACAGAACGGACGTCAATATCATTTGAATGGTCGTGGTTATGATGAAGATGCGTAAGTATTTCTTGTAAAATCGTTGTTTTTCGTGGTTATTAGCAAGAAAATATTAAAAAAATCAAAGTAAAAATTTAACAAAATTCAACAATGAAAACAAATGACGACGTAGAGAACCACATTTTTACTTTGGTGTAAAGAATGGCACATTTTTAAAGGTATGATATGTACATACATTGATTTATTTCATCATTTGAAGACTTAAAAGCTTTAAAACCCAAAAATATTTAGAATATATTATAGTTTTTACCGAACCATAGCTTTACTAACAACTCCAAAAAATTTTTACTACTTACTCACCTGAACCGGTCATTGGCCCAAAAACGGTATTGTCGCCGGTGGTACTGCAATTCCAACGACGATTTTGAAACTGATATTGGCATTCCTGTAATCAGAAGGAAAAATAAGAAAGATAATAAAGTGAATTTAATTAAAACTGAATTTTCAAAGGTACTAATCGTTACTATAAATCGTGTAATAATAATTGTTTAATATGGTGTTTCCATTAAGCGGTTCGGCTTCGGTTTAACGCAAAACTGCTTTTAACAGCTAAAACCATTATAAAACCTTCCAGAAAATCTCCATTGAAATTGTTGTTTTGAGTTTAGCGCAAAACCAAAAAAAAATTCTGGTTTTAGCAGTTTTCAGCCCTGTTTCGAAGTTCGAATTATTAGACGCCTTAGCCTTGTCTCTTTCTATAGTTAATATGATAGAAAGAGATCAATAGAGTACACAAAAGTATTTGGTCAAAATTAACAAACAAAACGAAATATTGGTTTTGTAAACAACAACAACAACAACAGCAAGGGGCAAAACCCAAAAACCAAAAAAAAAACTAGTTTTGTATTTTGAAACATTTGACACTTGATTGATATTCGAAAGCCTAAACCAAAACCAAAACCATTTTATGGAAAAACCATATCAGACTGAAAACGAATGGTTTTTCTTATTGTGAGTGTCACGTCTTTGATATTCTCAAATTTCGTGACAAGTGAAAAATTGTGGGTGGTCTCTCTTTTTTCATTAATATGACTTTTTTTTTAAAAATTGTGCAACAACACAAAAACAGCAACAAATACACTAACACTAAGTGATATTTTTGAAAAAAAAAATATTTTTTTATAGACTTGTTTCAAATTCTCCAAAGCCCCCTTACATTTTTTATGAAGAAATATTTTTCTCTAACTCTTGACAATATTTGAACTCTTTCGATTTAATCGATTCAATGCCAACCATCCAACAAATTGTTGGCAAAACCATGAATCCTGATGGTTAGAAATTTGCTGTTGTATTATTATTCTACTTTTCTTCTATTTTTATCGTCCTCCATTGCCAAAGCGTTTCTCTTCTTTGGCCTTCGCGTTTGTAAGCGTGACGCCGCTCTCACTCTCACTCTGTGTGTGGCGCTCTGTCCCTGTTTGTGCCATGCTAAGATAAGAAATGCACTTGATTTTTCAGTCAAGTGCAACTTGGCAACACAACGACCGGTCGGTCTAGTGGCGTCAATACATAAATCATATTCGCTGTGGCGGCGCGACAACAGCGGCGATGGTAACAACTACAATGACGACAATGTCGACAGCGGCGACAATGGTGCAGTGGCGCTTAGTTTCAATGTTGAGTTGAGTTTTGAATTCAATTGAAATTAAATTTAATTAAATATGCCGCCTGCCGGCAAACCGCAAGCTGGCCGTCGAGCAAATAAAGCAAGATTCTTATGCGTGTCCTTAAAAAAATGACGACTATGAAGCATTGTTGGTCTTCTTTGCTTTTTTTTATTATAAGAAAAATTGTTTTCTTGCCAAATTTGCACTTACAACTTTTCAGATTCATGCGGAGTCTTCTTCTTTTTCCTCACCTTTTTTTAAGCAACACTTCTTAATGGTTGATGGCGTTCAAACGTTCCTCCTAAAGTCAATGAGTTCATTCAGGACTGCTTTAATAAAATGGCCTGCCTTAAAATTGTGCATGTGTGTGTATGAACGCTTGTGTGCTTGTGTTTGGGCTTCTTATGTACATACATGCATATTTATGCATGCGTGTATATTTCCATTTTGTATGCTTAACAGGCGCACCCTTTGATTTGCGTCCAAGGATAACCATGATGGATTTGGAAACATGCATTGTTTATGAGATTGCATGTGGGTGTGCGTGCGTGTGTGTGTGTGTGTGTGTGTGTTCGCAGCTCGTATTTTTGCCTGCGTATATGTGATTACGTATGTCAGTATCTTCGATTGAATTTCGCTTCATTGCATTATGTTCACCGCCCGCCCTTCATTCTCTTGTAACAAGCTTCCTAGCAACAATAAAAACAACAACAACAACAACAAAGTGTGATCATTTTCCATTCGAAAGGCGACGGCTCGAGGGCTCCTTGGTCGTCACGCATGTTCGTAAAACATGTCAAAAACGGCCATAAATTCGTGTACAAATCATTGACTTATCTTCACTAAACTACCCAGCAAACCAAAGTAGACACTTACGGTAAGCACATTTGGTAATAATATTGTAATTTCAATATTCGCAATGAATTTCCAAGTGTATTTGGGAAAAGATTACTGACACAATCTTTTTCCAAGTATACTTGGGAAAATATTACTGATACAATCTTTTTCCAAATATACTTGGAAAAAGATTGCGTCAGTAACGCAGTAATGTTTTACATTTGCTATTGGAGAAACACTCTTAGCCTTCTAAAAATTTGGATAAAAAACAAAGAAACAAAATATTATATATATATAAGAAACAAAATTCCCAGTTTATGTTGAAAATTTAAACAAAAAACACAAAAATTTTTCCTAATAAAAAAAAGTTGCCTTCGAAAAAAGTTAGTGTTAATTAGTGTTAATTTAATATATATAATTAAAGGACTATACTTTATGTTGGACAACAACTCCAAAGTTATGTTGGAGAAAAATTATTGTGGATAGTCTTGCTGAAAGTTTTTCATGAAATGGCACAAAGGAGAAGAGAAATGTGCAAGAATTAATTACATCTCAAGCTATTCAAAGTATATTAAAACAATTCTATTTTGTATTATTTTTGTCGCTAATGTTAAATCTACTTTTAGGGGTAATTTTTTCAAGAAATGGTTGTGAAGAGGATTACAAGAAAGCCACGAAAAGCTTCTTTCAGTTTGCCAAAAACAGGCAAAAGCAACTTGAGGCAATAACAAAATTAAATAACTGGAATTTGTTATAATACAATTCTATTATTGTAATACGATTTACATAATTTAAGACTTGGTAAATTGATACTTGTTTGACTTAATACTTGTTTGACTTTATAATTGATTTATACTTATTAAAAAGTTATTAAAACTTATTAAAGACTTATTAAAAAATAATTGAAATTTGAGTCTCCTCGGCAGACGACAAGGGTTAAAAAAGGAGAATTATTGTAGAAATGGAATTACAAGCAAAACTATTCACAAGCTTTTTAAACAATTACTTATAAGCTTTGAAAATTATTGCAAGAAAGTCTTGGAAAGTAACTGTAAATTATGCTTGTAAAACTATTGCATTACAAGATTTGTACAAGCTTTTTAAACATGTACTTGTAAGCTTTGAAAATTATTGCAAGAAAGTCTTGGAAAGTAATTGTAAGTCATGCTTGTAAAACAACTTATATTATAAGTAATTTACAAGCTTGTTATGCAGGGAGCCTTTTCGATTTTTCGATAATTATAATTCAACGTATTCCAATTATTTTCAAAGTTTTTTTCCAAATGTGTCGCTTATGAAAATAAGTTTACCATAAATTTATTTCCAAACGTTTTGGTTTGTTGGGTAACGTAGTGTTTTTGTTGTGTGCGTGGGTATTATTGTTGTTGTTGTTTTTAACTTTAAACTTGTTGTAGAATGATCGATGGATATAGAAACGTTACACGCATACACTCGTACGAGTATTCACTGCTAACAATATTGTATAGCAGAAATGCATTGGACTGCTTATTCTTCTTCTTCTTCTTCTCAGTTGTTGTAACCGGTCTGTCGTTTAAAGAATTTTATATATTTCAAAATTTTATACTTTTCAAAATTTTACTATTAATTACTAATTTAATCATTTCACGCCTCGCGTCCCAATTTCATAAAGAGATAACAACAATGACGACGCTTCACGAAAAAAAGAAAAGAAAAACAGAAACAATATCATAATCGTTATGATAGCACAAAATTTGAGGCGCCGCCAGATTTATTTATGTCTCTTACGTAGTTTTTGGTTGAACAGAGACCAATTTATTCTCAGGCCAATCATTTTGCGTTCCTACAAGTACCTTCAAAAGTAGTCCTCAAAGAGCTTTAAAAACAACAACAAGAAAACCAAATTAAAAGTCTTAAACAACAACAACAACAACAACTGATTATGGGATAATGTATGAAAGTCGAATAGATAAACCATCAGTTGATAATTATCACAAAATCGTCCAATACAAATAAAGCGTATTTCGATGGCAAAAATAATAAAGTACTTTAATGCAAAAATAAGAGGAAGCAATAGGATTTCACGGCGCTATGAATTAAATAATATAAATAATATTAAATTTTTTTTTGATAACTTTTGGACTAAATGCATTTATTGAAAGGGAGTTATTTAATTTTTTTGGGAGTCAATTCAAAGCGCTGGACTTCTTTGGCATAAATTATATTCGTTTTTAAAAAAAAGCAACCACCAGAATACTTTTAAATTGAGCACAGTGAGACTTTATTGGACTGTAACTGACCGCAAATGACAAATGACCAACCATGTCATTAAATCAAAAAATAAAAACAATAAAAAATAATTACAAAATAAGCTCTCGCTACAAGAAATAAAACCAAATTTAAAAAAAAAAAAAACATTTCAACAGAAAAGAAACCGAATACGATGGCAATGTATTGTAAATATAATAAAAACAGCGGTTGGTCTTTTACGATTGCTGTTTCCAGAGCTTTTATGACGTCATTTGTTGAAGCAAGTGCTACGTAACCTGCTACCGTTTTTATACCCTACATAAGGGATGAAGGTATATTCGCTTTGTTGTTACGTCTTTCGCGCATTATAAGAGGCGTGGCACGTATAGAGAACTATTATATTCCTGCTCAGAATAATCTTCTGAGTCGATTAAAACCTCCTATTATTATAAGCTCTATATTTTAAAGAAAAACGCTGTTATAAATGAGTTATTGTAATAGATTTTTATTAAGTATTGAGCAGTAAAATTAAATTGGGCGTAAACCGCCCCCTTCTTTATCATCAATTCGGGGTACAGCTACGGGGTAGAACATTGGCCAGGCCGAATAGTAACGCTCTTACTTATTTCATATATCAACTCGAACCACTCGCAGACACACACAGACACTTCACTATACCCCTGCCTTCCTCCTCGCACCTCTCCATTTTTTGCCGACCATCATCATGATTGAGAATTCGTTGTTCTGTTGGGCTGTTGGCAATAACTTACCAGAGTACAACGCATTACGATGAACTTGTCACGTTCTACTTTCTGTCATACGAGAAAAAAATGTCCGATCTGTTTTGCCGAAATTTTTTACCGTCTCATTCTGCTCTGTTTCATAATCGGATACTTTTCAAAATATATACAATTAATCAATCCCTTTTTATTGGGCAAGAAGTTTCCGGTTTTTTTAAAAATCGACGATACCGTAGAGAAATGTCGGTATACGAGGAAAAATTATTATTGAATAAAAGTATGTAATTAAAAGTTAATATAAAATTTAATAAGAAATTATCTGTAGTTAGTAAAAAAAGAAATCCTTAACGAGGTTTTGTCGTAATTTTTAAAATTTGCGTAAACTCTATAAAAAAAATTTTGGTAATTTAAATCTTTGTGACTTCAATTGTGATTTCAAACGTCAATTACTTGTGAATATTGACGTTTTAATGTCATTATGATTGCTGTAAGAACTGTGCGTCATTTAAAAATCATGAAAGTTTGCGAGGACACAAGTAGCCCTAAAAACATTTTAGGACACAAGTAGCCCTAAATAATAGCAGCGGTGCTAAGAATTGCGGAACATTACTCTCAATAAATAATCGGCGTCTGCAAAGAAACCAGGATTGCTCGAATCTAAACGATGGTTCCCGAAACCGTTCCCGAAACTCGTTCCCGAAACTCGATTTATATTGTATCACATTCTATTAAAAGACCAAAAGACCACGCTGCAATCATGAATTTTATTCAAGTGAAGTTTATTGGGTCGAAATAAATCGTAAGGACTTTTGAAATGGTTTTATTAGATTTAACGTAGCAAAACGGTATTTGGTGAAATAAATTTTTGTATGTCAAAAACCACAAAAGAATTTAAAAAACTCTCTCTTTTCCTACCTTTAGAATATAAAAGTGTAATTGTTAAGGCTCGTAAATCGTCATAACGTACAGAGGAACAATTGGAGGAACTATGTTAAAGTAGCATGAAGAGCAAAATGGAGATGAAAAACGATCTTCCTTGGAGGATTTATCAAAAGTTAAAAATAGCGTAAAATGTCTAAAGTCATAAAGTGTTTTTGTTTTGGCAGCATTGAAATATGTATTTGTGTGTGCAGCTAAGCACCAAGTCAATAAAAGTAAAAGAGAAAAAATCATACTTCAAAAACTTTTATACCAAATACGAGTAGTCTCAAAAGTATATTAGTTGCTTACTATACAACGACGTGAAATGTTTCACAGTACAACTACCTCATAGACTCTCTTTTAGGCCTTTAACCCTTCCTCCTCTCACTGCATCTTTCTATTTTGTTTAACAAATTTTTGGTTTCTCTGTTCGTCGTGACTCTTTACAAAATGATATAATGACATTTTCGACAAACTAATTCCGCATAAAACCTTTGCGCCAATTTATTCAGAGATAGGATTGATTCTCTCACTCTCACTATTTCCTCTAAGAGAGGAAATAATTACTAGCAGCAAAGCAAATAGCATTTGTTCAGGCCTTAGTAGAGCACAAGAATCATACAGTCTTAGGAGCCGACGACTCTAAGGTTTGTCGACAAGCTGTCGAACCAAATTTTAATTGCATTTTATTAATCAGTAACAAAATCAAAAACGACAGCAAATCCTGCCTTATCTACAGAATTATACTCGAATTATAACCCTAACGTTACCGTACGTTAGGTTATGCACTGACTCCGGTATTAATTGCTTATTAATTCGATTGCTCACAAGACTTTAAGTGGGCGGAAATGAGGGTCTTCAGGCGTACTAGTTGTTTGCTGTTGTTTGCTGTTGTCATTCGGCCCTCGCTACTTTCTGAAATGTTGCCAGCAGAATTGAGCGGCATTGCTCCCCTCCGATGCTCCCTACACTGCATAATAATTTTCATCGCCATTGCCTTGGTTGACCGCCCCCCCAAGTCCCTCCTTCTGAACTGTCCCCTGCAAAATTCTGCAAATTGCTTGCTCCCGAGAGTAGCTCAAGGTTTTGGGCACCATTCAACTCAATGGTTGTTCCAACACGCAGGGTTAAAAATTCAATTTTCTTGCTACTTTCGTTATTCGTGATGCGTGATGCGCGGTGGCACCATTTTGTTATGCTCAAAATTAGTTCAACACGAAATCCTTAACGCTCCAAACGAAAGATGGAGAATGGACTACGCCAGAGTACGAAGGGAGTCGCGTGATGCCTGGCAGGTTACTGGAAAGCTATTAAATTGCAATTAAGAAGTAACAATGGAGCATGATGAAGATAATGCAGGCGCCTAAACATTGTAGTGGAAGGTATTGTGCTGTGTTGTGTTGAATGTATCCATTTCATCTCATGAAAGGGGGCGGGGGAGGAGGGGGGGAGGGGGAGGAGAGCAGGAAATAAATACTTGCCTTAATGAGGGGTCGTTAGAGCATGTTCATATCAAGGATTTGTGATGAAGTTATCGCGCGGGACTCGATTATTTCCGTCATATTATATTTTACGTATTATAATTTTGTTATTTTTTTCAATGCTGTTATACTGTTTTGTTGTATACACTTTTGTTGTATACACTTTTGTTGTATGGACTCTTTATAAATTGTTAAGAAATTGCGAATTTTTGAAGAAATATTTCATACAAATTTCGCAAACTGTACAAAAGAATACGCTTAAGCTTTGAAGGTTTAACAGATTTTGAGAGAATGAAAAACTAAATATTTAAAAAAACTTCCCCAAAAAAGTAATTAAAAAATATTTAATATAAGATGGTTAATTCTTAAAGAAAATTTTTAAAATATTCTCTACACTTTAGAGAGTATAACATCTGTAGTCAACGTTATGGCGAAATTCTTCAACGAAACAGGTGCAGCATCCTTGTAAAGCTCTAACACGTTAAAACAAGAACTGAAAAAGTGCGGAAGGAAGTGTTGCAGGAGGAGAGGGACAGAAAGAGGATTACCATGTTTACCCTAAAGCCAACTAACTTCCTTCCTAGTTGAAAAGAAAAGGAAGGAAAGGAAAGGAAAAGAAAAGAAAAGAACAAACAAAAGCCATTTTAAGTGCACTCTACCATTTTTACAACGTATTCAACGATACATACGGTGGTCGGTTGCTCCGTGCAGTACACTGCAAAGGGTGTACTGCCGTACGGCTGGCGTTAGGTCGGTAGGTGCACCCTTTGCAATCTCATTAAGAAAAGAAGCGTCTAATTAAAACCTCATCAGCGCAAGCGAAAAGGCGTATACCGCTTGTAATTTCTGACATTCGAAAATTAATAAACTAAACCACGGGCACCGCGTGTCCCGATACTGCGCGAAGCTCGGCGGGGGGCTCAGCTGTACCCTGTTGCTCAGTGCCGCGCCGTTTATGAGCACAGCTAAGCCCAACGAGCACTCGAAAGCAAGGCGAACCGCTGTTCGCTGTTTTTATGAGAGTTTCTGGAGATTTGAGCAGGATTATTTTTTGTTTTGCGATTTTATTCCTTGAGCTATGTAAGAGGCCGAACTGTTTTTTGCCTCGTTGTGAAAAAAAAAACAACGCAAATCTGGCACACTCTCTTTGCTCCCTTTCAGGCAAACATTCATCCCTTTTCGGTGCATGCGGCTGGCTTGCCAAGGCCAACAGCAAGCAGCAGTACGAAAACATGAATCGCTTTGAGCTGCTCAACGGCGTGCATTGGGGTGCACCGACGCTCTCCGGCGCACCCGGCCGCCGCTTGAAAGGTTGCAAGAAGTGCACCACCTGCGGCCATTGTGCTGCTGCTACGCGGTAAGACGCGGATTCGGATTCGGATTCAGGATTTGGACACTGAATTTTTGAGTTTCTGTATTTTTTGATTCTCTCGCTCGCACGGCCGCACAGTGGTCCAGAATAGAAATTCATCGGCCAAAAATCTGTAACTTTTGAACGGATAGGAATTTTTGAATGCGGTTTTTTGCAATCGACAGAAAAAATGTTAAAATATCTTTGCACTGGCACCGAGATCTATGTAGATGTTTTAGGGTCAGAGCCGTAGGGCTCCAAAGTCGAAAAATATTTTAATTTTTTTAAATTTTGGCAAAAAAACGTATTCAAAAGTATATTCTTGAAACTTTTTTATACTTATCTATAAATTGAGGATATATTCGTAATGGCTGTGAAGTTTCAAGTGCATCCGTTAAGTTTTTCATAACTTTTTGGCCCCCTGAAAAGGGGTCTATTTTTGGATGCTTTGAAACTAAATATCTCCGCCATTTTTTAAAATTTCGATTTCCGGTTTTTTTTATTATATTATATGGGGTAAGAGTTTAAAAAAATGGGGGAAAAATTTATATATATTTTGAAAAAAATTTTTTTTTTAAAAAAAACCACGGAAAATTAAAAAAATTATAGCCCAACAGTCGACAACAAAAAAAAATTACATTTTTCTGATAGCCTTTGAGATAACCTTTAATCGTATACCCGGTTTTGTACCCGGCAGACCACGGCCCTAGGCGCTGGAGCCCTCTAAATGGTCTACATTTTTTCTTTTAAAAAAAGAACGAAAAATTAAAAAAATTATGCTCGACAACAAAAAAAATTAGATTTTTCTAATAGCCTTTGAGATAACCTTTCATCCTATACCCAGTTTTATACCTGGCAAACCACGGCCTTAGGCGCTGGAGCCCTCCAAATGTAGAATTTTCAAAAAAAGGGTACTTCAGACACTAAATGCATAAGTATTTCTTTTTTTAACCCTAATTTTTTTTCTTTATATACTCCTGAATATTAGCTGTTTAAAAGTACCTGCTTCAAGGCCAAAAACGAAAATAATAAAATACCTGCGAGGTCAATGTTGCGGTTTCTACGCCTGAATATTACCTGTTAAAAAGTTCCTGCTTCAAGGCGAGAGACGAAAAGAATAAAATACCTGAAGGTCAAAGTTGCGGTTAATTACAATTTTCTTCAAAAATTCCAATTCTTTATATGTATTTTTTTTATATAAATATTAAACATTTGAAAGATTTTTGGCATTATCAAACCAAGCGTCTTTCAGCCATGGAGTCATACAGCTACAAAGAATTATCAGATGTATATTTTAAAAACAGAAGCGCACAAGATATAGTTGAATATATTAAGATTAAAGTACCATTTGATTAATGTAGCAAAAAAATTCAGGAACAAATTTTAGCACAAATAAACTCGTTTGTGTCCATTTTGTCTAGACACTACAAGTCTTCCTACTTCAACAAAAATAAAGTGTATGCTAGTTTAAAGGAGTGGATGGAAGGCGAACTCTGCATCATTTATCAGGCAGATAGCAACGAAGGACGTGGAAGGCCAACTAAAGAGTTTGAAGAGAGCAGTAAAAGATCCCAGAGACGGAAACTAAAAGATCTTAATGAAAGTTTGGAATATGAAGACGCTAAACGCAGTTTAGTACACTCGTTGCATTCAGAGCGGAAATATCGGAAAGCCGAAATCATCGAAAAAGTTCTTAATGCGAGCCCTTTAAGGACAAAAATTATAAAATTATATAATGAATTGTACCCATGGCGAAATATGTCACCAACAGTCCACAAAACTCTGTTTCATGGAGAAAGCATTATTCAACACCATTATTATTGCCAATAGGAGATTTATCATAAGAAGCTCAAGAAAAAAGAAATAAAGATTATAGATTCTTTAGGGAACATAACACTAGAAAATGTAGTAGAGAAGCAACAAATGAAGACCTTTTTGGAATTTTATTAGCCACATCGGATCCATATATTTCCAGCATCCGGTATGTGTGGACTACAAAAAACCCAGATATAAGTCCAGAAGCCAAATTGTTACTATTAAATATTAATGAAAATTCGGAAAGAGAAAAATATTTACAATCTGTTTTTACAAAAATTGTATAATACTCGTATATAAAGAAATATGTATATAAAAATTGTAATTAACCGCAAGATTGACCTCGCAGGTATTTTATTATTTTCGTTTTTGGCCTTGAAGCAGGTACTTTTAAACAGCTAATATTCAGGAGTATATAAAGAAAAAAAATTAGGGTTAAAAAAAGAAATACTTATGCATTTAGTGTCTGAAGTACCCTTTTTTTGAAAATTCTACATTTGGAGGGCTCCAGCGCCTAAGGCCGTGGTTTGCCAGGTATAAAACTGGGTATAGGATGAAAGGTTATCTCAAAGGCTATTAGAAAAATCTAATTTTTTTTGTTGTCGACCATAATTTTTTTAATTTTTCGTTCTTTTTTTAAAAGAAAAAATGTAGACCATTTAGAGGGCTCCAGCGCCTAGGGCCGTGGTCTGCCGGGTACAAAACCGGGTATACGATTAAAGGTTATCTCAAAGGCTATCAGAAAAATGTAATTTTTTTTTGTTGTCGACTGTTGGGCTATAATTTTTTTAATTTTCCGTGGTTTTTTTTAAAAAAAAAATTTTTTTCAAAATATATATAAATTTTTTCCCCCATTTTTTTAAACTCTTACCCCATATAATATAATAAAAAAAACCGGAAATCGAAATTTTAAAAAATGGCGGAGATATTTAGTTTCAAAGCATCCAAAAATAGACCCCTTTTCAGGGGGCCAAAAAGTTATGAAAAACTTAACGGATGCACTTGAAACTTCACAGCCATTACGAATATATCCTCAATTTATAGATAAGTATAAAAAAGTTTCAAGAATATACTTTTGAATACGTTTTTTTGCCAAAATTTAAAAAAATTAAAATATTTTTCGACTTTGGAGCCCTACGGCTCTGACCCTGAGACATCTACATAGATCTCGGTGCCAGTGCAAAGATATTTTAACATTTCTCTGTCGATTGCAAAAAAACCGCATTCAAAAATTCCTATCCGTTCAAAAGTTACAGATTTTTGGCCGATGAATTTCTATTCTGGACCACTGTGGGCCGCAGATTTTTTGTTATTTGTTTTTTTTAAATCTACACAAAATGTTACATGCAACAACAACAACAGCGACAAGAACGATAAAAAGTGTTACAGTTTTTTTTTTAATTTTTTCCTGCTCGTCGCTTGTTTTTATTCAGATTTTTCGTTGTTGTAGTTTTTACAGTAAAGGCGGCCGCATTTCACCAAAGCCCAAGAAATGCAACGAGGTCCGCCTTGTGTGCCGCCATTTTTTTCTTATTTCCATTGCACGTACTTTATTAAATTGTCTTTTTTTCCATTGTTACAATAAGGACCGTTGTTTTGCGTGCAGCAGAAACCAGAACTTACTTTAGGCGGTTTTTAGAAAAATAATTATGAAATAAATTTCCAAGGATTTACGTCAGAAATTACGTCGGAATTATTTTGATATTAAATTTTTGGAACTATCGTAGATCTAAAGTAATCCTTTCTTATTCCATTAGTCATTCCACGATGACTTGGCTTAGCCTTTGCCTTAATATCTCCCTCTCTTTAGCTCTTTATAAATATCAAACCATGCCGAAAAGGTTTCAAAATTTCGCCCAACGAATAGCACCCTCATCTACAAATTATTATAATATCTTCACTCACCTGGATCGCGGCGCGCGCTCCTTTGCTAATGGCGGGCATCACGCTGGTGTTCAGGACACACTGCTTCTTCTGGCCGTAGCTCAGCGCCTCCACTTGATAACACAGATCCGGATTTAGGTCCACAGGCTCCGAGTAGATAGTCGACAGTGAATGATGGCCAGCGGAGTAGTTCGAAAAGCTACCCGCGTTGCCGCCGAAAGTGTCGACAGCACCGGGCAGAAGAAAATCACGACCCACTGCCGTCCCCGTCGAATCTCGCTCATAGTAATTGGCACCATACTTGGCGGAAAACTTGCTGTTTTGAACGGCGCTATGACTCGCAAAGGCCCCGACACCGCCACCGTTACCGCCACCGCCGATATTTCGACGCTTATGATGAGAGCGCACCAAGCGGGAGCGTGCACCTGAGGTTACGGGCGTCCGTAACAGCAGTTCTGCTTGTAGCCTGGGTGGATGTGTGGTCGACGACGTCGTTACCGGCGTCCCGAATCGAGCATCAGTGTTGTTCTGTGGTCTCTTGAATGAGTCCGGTATCTCTATGGACACTGCGAAACGTTTGGTGTTGTTGATTGTTTGCACGAAGGGCTCGAAGCGGGGCAGCAGATATGCCTCCTGCTCGCGCAGCAGTTGCTCGCGATCTCGTTGCCGCTGCAGCTCCTCGCGCCGCCGCTGGCGCATGCACTTCACAGACTCAGGGTTACGCAAGCAGACCGGTTTCTTGGTGGGGCGTCGACTGTTAGCGTAGCGACGCGTTGTTGTAACCGGTTCCGGAGTAGTAGTAGTCGTTGTGGTTGTGGTTGTGCTGGTGGTGCTGGTTGCCATTGAGGACACCTCTGGACTGCGCCCCAGATTACGCCATTTTGTGTACATGTCGCTGAAATCATTTCTAGATCTCTCCGAAGTCTGATCATTGAGTAGCAGCACTTGCGGTACGATCGTGATCCGCTCGCGCCCGTTTTCGCGCCCCGCAGGAGGCTGAAACTTGGGCATGCCGCTTTCGCCGGCGGCACCGCCGTGATAGACCCCGCCAAATGGTCTCGCATCATTGCCCAAACCGGCTCCATAAAAGGGCTTGCGCGTTTGCGTTTGAATCGGCGCCGAAAATTGGTAAATCGGTCTAAAAGGACGCAGTGTGGTGCTGGTGGTGGTGGTCGTCGTCGTCGCGCTCGTGCTGGTCGAGAGCAGGGCCGGACCACCACCCACTCTTTGACTGTTCTTCTGCAGATGCGGAAAGACCACAAATTTCGACTGGAAGTTGCTGTCGTGCTTGGTCAGATTTTGCAGATATAGTATATGATTTCTGAGATCATCGATGTTGGACGCGAATTCGGGTGCGGTGGACTTGTTGATGGCTCTGGTAGTTATGGCCGCCGCTGTTTTCGGCGTGGCTTTCAGCAGGGTTGGCCGCTGGGTGGTGGTACCCATTAGCAGCAGTCGCGGTGGTTCGGGCGAGGCATTTTTCAATGCCATCGGCACGATAAATTTACGATCCTCCTCGGTCAAACTGGCTGGCAAACCGTTTTCATCGGTGTCTTCATCGAGCAGTATGATTTGCTTCTGATCCATTTCCTCCTGTATTGGATGCATTCGTCGCGGTACACTGCCTCGAAAGTCTTTCATCAGCGGCTCTGGTACTTTCTTCGTCAGATTCGCTTTGACGAAGCCTGTTGTGGAGTCCCGCAGATCGACGGGTTTTATGAAGGTTCCCAATTTTCGCAAGCCTTCCTGATGCATGAGAGCTTGTTCGTCTTTGGTGATATTAAGTGGTACACTTGTGTTGGCCAGAACTTCTAGCTCATTTGTGAATTCAATGAAGGGCGATTTTAGACCCAGACAACTAAAAAACGAAAGAAGAACAAGAACAAGAAAAGTTATTTAGTGGTGCATTATAATGACAATGTTTTCTCTTCAGATTACAATAACGCTATACAATAACGATATACAATAAATATGAAAAATTTTAAAAAAATTTAAAATTTTAAAAAGTTTAAAAAAATTTAAAAATTAAAAATAAAAATTTTTTATTTCGTATATTTCTATAAAAAGTTTTTATCACTAAACATTAAAAATAAAATTTTAGCTTAATACAAAAATTTTTTCTAAATCCATATTCCATACTATTCACAGATTTTAGATAGAAAACCCAGTGGTTTGAGAAATCCAGACTTAATGGAAAAATCTGGGAATAACAATATTAGCTACGAAATTTGAGTCATTCTTGCCAATCGCAATACTTGACAAATTTCAGATCAAGCAATCAGTTTCTTCTGAAAGACCTAATAATGCCTTTTATATCAATTACAAACTAACTGACAAAATTGATACTCGCAGACAAAATTAACGAGTTAAAAATCGTTTATGCTTGTCACGACTTTTTCAACACTTTTCAATTTCAATTTTCAACACTTTTAATTTATTTGGAATTCTCGAAATAATCGTCTTTGAAACGAATTTCCATCATCCTCTGTCAAGTTTCTCTCAGAACGAAAAGTGACACAGAAGATAGGACATCACCGAAACCGGTTTGCCTCCAAACCATTATTTAACTCTGTCGAAAAACGTCAAGAAATAAAGAAATCCAAATGCTCAATAATATTTCGATTATGAGAAGTGCAAAGTAATTAATATTTTATTATATCAAAGATTATTGTATCGAATGAAAAATCTACATTACGCTACATTAAGCTTACTCTATATTTCCATAAAATAAAAAATTTATTATTTACTTTTTACCAAAGTTTACAGTCCATTGTGAATATCACATATTTATTATGGTTATTATGTACTTATGTTTTATTTCAGTGATTTTTACTGTGAGTTCATTTTACACTGGCGTAGGTGTGCATAATACTGTGTCTCTTGAAGATACTTTTATTATGATCTTTCTTCTTTTTTTCCATACATTTTTAGTCTATAGATGAAACCGTGACCCCTCAAACTAGCCACAACCAGGTGTACAGAGCTTTTACCCACGCCGCCACTCAACACATCCACAATAGCTTCACTACATTTATCCGTATTCTCGTGTAGGTCTTCCAAACGAATGTACGAAATGATCGGAGGATTCTTGCCCTGTTGTTAAAACACATTTCAATTTCAAGGTATCCATTTCTCCTCCCCCCAAAACATTCTCAAATCAAATTCCAAACCTTGTTTTCGTAACTGAAATAAAAATTGTTGTCGGGATGGGAGAGAGGCCAATCACCTGCTTTTGGACCTTGCTGTATCGTGCGATTTTTCAATAATATATCGCCATCAATACGAAAGCCGAATTCATAGTCCAGCGTTTTGTTCAAGCTCCAGCGTAGCAGAGAGAATACGATAATCAGAAATATTGTGAGGCGTTTCATTCTGCGTTAGAATCACATTAACGACCGACTCTAAAGTCTTTGGTCTTATTTATAATTTCCGTTAGTCGACACACTTCACGCTTAATTCAGTTTTGCCGTGAAGTGACCTATTTATATTCGAAATAATACAGCTTGAAATCCATATTATGTCTGCTTTTTAAACGCAGAGACCCCGTAATCAAATTTTCAGACAACCCCTGAAACTTTCAAGACGTCTTGAACAAGCCTTCGAGTTTTAGTGAAGAAAAAAAAAGGTAAGGTTTTCTTCTGTTTTTCAAAAATATGAAAACTGTCGCCCTTCCACTGATCGAACCTATACGTCTATTGTCTATAGATATATATAGGTCTATATTGATCTATACGTCTATAGAGTAGTGGTAGAAAATGAAAAAATTTTTGTTAACGAAGTAAATTATCCATAATCAAAAATCATTTTAATTGAAAGAGCGATCGGTTCAAGCATTCATTATTTGATATCAAATCATTTTAAGGCGATAATACACCAAAATCAGTTTGATTAAAAGCCCTCTTACAAATTGTAGAATTATGTTACATTAAGAAAATCGTGTACTAAATCATGTAACCAAATAAATTTGTTATTTGAATTGCTCTTTAAAATTATTTAAAAAATAATCAAATCAAATTCAATCTAAAAATCAAAACCAAATCAAAATCAAATCAATCAAAATCAAATCAATCTAATAATCAAATCAAATTTAATCTAAAAATCAAAATCAAATCAAAAAAGGAATCAAATAAAATTAAGATAAATCAAATCAAATCAAATCAAATTAAATCAATATAAAATTAAATCAAAACAATCAAAATCAAATCAATATAAATCAAATCAAATCAATATAAATCAAATCAGATCAATATATTAAATCAAATCAAATCAAATCAATATAAAATCAAATCAAATCAAATCAATCAAAATCAAATCAATTTAATAATCAAATCAAATTCAATCTAAAAATCAATTTCAAAAATCAAATTCGATCTGATTTATATTTGTTTATATTTGTTTGCTGACTTGTGGAACATTCGTTTTTGCTGTGTATGTTAATAATGCTAACTGCAATAAAAATTATAATGTCTGTAACCTTCTAAATCAGTCTTATCAGTCTTTTTATATCGAACTTATAAAAGCAAAACTTTTTTAAATGCAAAATTTGACTCAGCTTCTGACAACGCAAGAGTTTGTTTTCTCGATACTACGATACAATATTTATAATGAATTTTGCATACATAATACGTTTGTACGTTCGCGTTCGAGTATAACAGTTTATACTTATGTATATTACAATACATGTGTGTATGTATCGTATATCAGTTTTGGGTTTAACAAGCTGAAAGATTTTAAGCAAATGTTTTAGCATAACTTCCAAAGTGTGCAGTGTGGTACGCGAGATCTTTCTCCGCCTGAGTCTGTGTGAAATTATTTCATTGCTTTGCAAAAGAACATGAAATATTTATTAATTTTGATACTATTTTGCCTGGCGGCTGTGGCGACAGGTGCTCGTAATGCCAAAGGACAAACTCCCTCCATTACTTTTGGTGCACCAGGATCAAGAGAAGTGCACTTAAAACGTGATACAGTCTTCGAAAAAGCGAAAACCTTAAGAGTCGTTTCAAAGGATTATGAATTTCGCCAAAAGGTTAGCTGCCGAAAACTTTTAACTTTAACATTTTTCATTGATTCAAAATTAACTATAAAAAACTAATGAAATACTTGTCCTCTCATAGCCCGATTCAATTACATTTGGTCGCACCATTACCAGGATTGTGGTCAGCGATCAGTCTAGAAACGGTAATGGCGGCAAGGCACTGTTGACCGGCGGTGGTCCAGGTCATATGTATGCACAGCTGCACCTGAAGAGTCAACGTGGACACGGTTTCAATTTCATTATCGATATTTTCGGGCAGTAGAACTCGACGAGTGTAGAAAATAAATTAATTTCTTATCGAAAGCAAAATCAAAGCAAATTTAATTCTCTTCCTCTATTTTGTTTATTAGTTTTTAAAAAAGTATTTTACGGGCAGCGAAAATCTAATTAAACTGATTGCATGGATTGACGATATGAAAATTCTGAACTCCACAAGCGCAGTAGAATTGGTGACCATGTCTTACGTACTCTGATAAGATAATAAAACCTTTGAAACATCAACGCCTCACAGCAATCGCTATTTATCTTGCTGTTGTTTAATAAATTGAATTCTTGTTTATGAAGAAATTTATAAAATAGTGCCAAAAAATCAATCGTTTGTGGCAAATCCAACAAATTCAAAAAATCGGACCTTCGCAATCACAATAAAAGACTCAAGCATTAACTGGTGGAACAGTTTTTGCCCAAATCTGAGAGACTTTCATAGTGCCCGTTTCAATCAAACGCTTTAACACTTCATTCTTCTTGTCATCATGAAGTTCAATTACTTCGTTATTGGTCTCTTCTTCGCCAGCATTTCTGTCGCTTGTGCTGCTGGCGTTAATAATTATCTCTGGGGTGACATTAGCCCTAGCGATTACCTCATCGCAAAGGATGCTGTGAAAAAGTCCTTTTTCATGGGTCTGGAAGTCACCGAAAAGTATGTATTTAAACAAAAGGTAAGTAAGTCTGTCTGCCAATAAATAGTCAACGAAATTTGTGTACAGTAAAATTTTGTAAAATTCTTTCGCAGAATAATTTGAACGCTCTCACAATCACTGCCATCAAAGTTATCGACAAAAGGAAGGCGAACGGGGCAACTGCTGAGCTCCTAACTGGTGGTCCTGGTTCCAAAGGTGCCACCATCAAGTTTAAATCGCAAAGAGGTTACGGCATTAACGATGTGGTGGAAATCTATGGATGCTAGGAATAATCCAGGATTCTATAAACTTTCGCATCGAACTTAGAGAACTTATATTTTTCATGTCAAAATATTTTATTTATATTTTTATATTTTTATTATATTTTTCATATGCTAAAATGAGACAGATTCTTAATCGAAATTCAAAGTTACAATAAATAAATTTAGATATGACCAAAAGTAAAGAAATGCTACTACTACTTGAGCTCTGCCTTTTAGAAAAACTTGAAGGTAAAAAAAATGCAGTTGGTAGTAAAATCAATCAAATGGAGTAAGAATTTTTTTGACAAAAATTTGCACATAAACGAACCTGCAAGGAGGCGAAATCTACAGGCACAAATTCTTCATGATACAAAATCTCCAGGCACAAAAACTCAAAAAAAACAAATCAAAATTATGTACTATTGACTTATGATGGATGAAATTTATTTTGCAAGCATACTTTTAGGCTTACATTAAAACAATCAATGGCTTCAAATTTTCTAAGTCTGCTTCTAAATAAAACAGATTAAAATTTAGCACTTCAATAGTTTTAGAATTTAATTTAATCATTTTGTTATTTGAAAAAAATTCCAAAAGAATGTTTTCGGGGTAATATATTAAAAGTTTTATTCCTTTCCGTCCATCCCAAAAGTTTTATTATTGTTTAATTTAAAATTATGTACGAGTGTGGCAATATTCTTAATTTGTTTTAATTTTTTTTTTATTTTTATTAAGGCGTTTGATCCATTTTTGCTTTTCAATTTATTGTTTCACGGTTTTTAAAAAAAAAAACATTTCATTTTTTTTGTTCTTTTAAAACAAAGAAAAACCTGTTTAAATGAAAAATGTACTGGCTTTTTTTATAGTTAACCTTTTGCGTTTCATTTTAAAACATTCTGTTCATCGTTGATCGTTCTGCAAACATTAAATTCAAAAGAAATTCACAGAATGTGAGTAAGAAGTCTTTCTAGTGCTGACAAAACAGATGACTAATAATGAGTTAGCCTTAAAATGCCGTCCGTACAAGTATTTACCAATTTTTGATATTCTCGTGAGAGAGCTTCTTCTTATCCATAGAACTTTTATAGAACAGACTGTGCCTACTTGTAGTCGTTTTTTTATATTTTTTTTTATATTGATCCTCTCACTAGTTATCAATTTTCTGTACGTTTGCTCAACCATCATTATCTGTACTCACTTTCGATGAGCTTTTTATTTGAAATCGACTAAGCCTCTTCCTGTAAATTGATAGCGTTTTATGACGCTTAAAAGCATGCGTAAATACTCTTGAATTCAGCCTTAATGAATGTGGTTGTGGCCTATATGGACAAGCTGAAAGTTGTCGGGTAGTCGAATGTTGGTGTGACACTTTTAGAAGGTACATACATATATTAATTTCTTATCGAAAGCAAAATCAAAGTAAATTTAATTCTCTTTCTCTTTTTTCTTTGCTTATTATTTTCCACAAAAATATTTTACGAGTAGCGAAAATTTTATTTAGATAAGAAAATTGTGAACTCTACATTGTTTGACAACTTGTTTAAGGAGCCTTTTACGCTTCCACGTATATATAACAAAATATATATACATATTAAAAAACGTGAAAATAAATATTGTTTTCGAAAAGGTACTTTTTTATCTCTTTTTATCTGATTATCTCTTATCAATGGGGGTGAAAAAGCAAACAGAACTGCGAACAATAAAAGCGGCAGGCGGCTCTTGATGAACCAGTTAAAACAGATTCACTTCAGCGCCCGGCAGTTCATTAATTATTGCTTGTTCGCGGGGCCAACAGGTTGGCTGGTAGTTGTTGGAAAGCGCCATGAAAATATTAACGCTCCTCGCTGCGGCTGTGTGCGGCTGTGTGTTGGCAACATTGCTGGTTGGCTGCCACAGCTACAACAGTACCTGGGGCTACGTGAGTCCTTACAATATTCTGCTGCACCGCGAAAATGTTGTGGTCAACCCGAAGTGGTTTCGGGTTGTTACACATGATGTCATCTACCCGGCACCGGTGAGTACGATAGCGCGAAGTGTGCAAAATTTCAAATTAAACTGAGACTGAATGACTGATCATGACATTATTTGGTTTAGGGTTATATAGGCACACGTACCATTTCGGGCATAAGAGCTATCGACAGGGCACGCAAAAATGGTGGCCAGGCAGCACTCCGTCGCGGTGGACCTGGTCAGCGAAATGCTACGATCCACCTCAAGTCGTTGCGGGGTGAAGGATTAAACTTTGTGGTGGAAATTTGGGGAAATTGAGAGAGCGCGGCAAGAGAGTTGAAGCGAATGGCAATGGATGGATCAAAAGATGAGTGGAAGCGACAAAAGTGCGAAGGAGTTAAAAGGAAAAGGTGAAAAGTCGTGTAAAAATCAAAGAAAGAAATTGTTTGTGAAGAGTTTAGAATAAAATTTTAATTTTAAGAAAACGGCAAGATGTGCACAAACTTTTCTTGGGTTCAATGCACGCAATAGACACATTATTGCCATCATCAATTAATGAATGATGGCGCAAATATACATATACTTACTTACTTACAATTTCAGAAATATATACAGAAAATGTAACTACAAATTATGCACAAATATCATTAGAAGAACAAAAAATGTAAGCAGCAAAAGCTACAATTATAATGGAAACTATTTGTATTTGAAAGTAATAAGACCAAATAAGAGCAAGAACCTCTTTTAGCATTATGTGAGAGAGAAAAATTTACATACGAGCATATCGTGCATATATTCTTCCCCTTAGTGCCTCCGCCCGGAATGTGAATTCATGCGTAGAGTGCGATTTTCATTGACGGTAAAATGTTTGTGAAAAGATACTTGCTGCCAAATGTTTTCAATTATATTAGTTGCGAAAACTACAGACGCCAAAGAAACTTCAGATATACTACGAGTATTTCTTAAGAGTGTCTGTGGTCTGTCTAACGGCACACTTGGCTGTCATCGCTTTTATGATGCTGTCTGTGTGTCTGTCTGTCTGACTGTCTGTCTATCCTGGAGCACAGCATTCTTCTCTACCTTCAATTTTGCTGAAAATTCCTTCATTTAGCAAACTTAACAGGTTTTTTGCAGGAGAAAGATCTGAGACATACTTTGACGGTCGATCGGACGCTCAGTCGGTCAGCCAGTTGGTCTGACCGACATTTAGTCCTTATACATACATACATTCATGCTTATCATGCTGTTTGTAGCTTCATCATATATGGACGCTACTGTTTACAAGCTTTTGCCTTTATTACTCTCTTGTGCACGTCTTCTTCAGCAGCTGCTTCTTCCTCTTCTTTTATGGCATATGTAAAATACCAAAATATTTTTTTACTCTTGGGAAACATTTTTCTGTTTATTTTCTTATTATTATTATTAATACTGTTATTTTTAGAGGATGTTATGTTATTATTATTTTTTTGAGGATAATGTAAGGATTTTCTTTCATAGATTTTAAGGATTTTAAGGAAGGAATATTTTAAGGAAGGAAGATTTGAGAAGAATTTTAAAATAATTAAATTTCTTAAGTAAACTAGCTATTATACTCGTAACTTTACACTGAAAAATTGAAGTAGGTAAGACGTCTGAATTTTTCCAATCATACTGAAATCATTCTCAATAAAAAATACCTCGTAGAGGACTCGTCTACCTCTACTACCTTTACCTCTACTCTACCCTCGTGAGGTTAGAGATTTGAGAAAGGGTATTTTTCAAACTGTTGTTGCTGTCGTCAAAGTTTTATTACACTAACATTTTTTTATAATAGCTAAAAAATAATAATCCACCACACATTTTTCAACACAGTCGTTCATGTAGACTTCGGCGAGCTACTCACTCGGTGGCCATGAGCACCTCAAACATATGAGAAACAATTGTTTGAGGCAGTGAAGAGAGCAAGCTCAGTAAGCTATAAATGAAAAATAGATCTGTGGGTTTTACCGAGAGAGAGAGAGAGAGAGAAGCATATGCATGAATTGCTATGTATGTATAGCACGCTATGACGCTAGTTGCCTCTCTCGTTAACTCTCTCGCCTTACTTTACAGTCAACTCACGAAGCCCACAAGAATCCCATATGGGTGTGAATAAACCCATACGGGCTTAGTTGTATATCTCTAATATGCTAAAATTGTAGTTTGTCTCTGAAGTTAGTCTCTGAATAAAGCCTTCACAAAAGATTTCGAATACTTTTGAGAACGCACACCTTCATATGACCTCCTCCTCCTCCTCCCCCTTAAATTATTCCAAAAAAAAAACACTGACGAAGCAACAAAGAATATTTTTCCGGCAGTTTATTTTGGAGTTCACGAGTACTCGCTGAAATGAATGAATCACTTTTAGTTGGAGTACAATAAGTATAATGAAATATTATTTTTCGACAACAGCTCGACTGAAAGAGTGGACAGACGGACAGCAAAATCGAAAAATGTCCCTCAATATAGCGAGATCAGAAGCAAGTTATTCAAACGTGGATTCAGAACAAGTAAAAGGAACACGGAAAGATTAAGCGGCAGAGCACAGAAGAAGAGGCGAACTGATAAGGTACACAGAAAAAAAATGCGAGTAAAAAATGCGAAAACAAACACTTGCACGCACAACAGAAAGAATTCCTAGAGGCGGTTAATCGAATGCAGACACAAAGTTTTAAAGATCTATTCGAAATAAAATTGTAGGCTCCTTTAAAACATTGCATCTACGAGTATATTAAAAATCTGTTCTTTTAAAAAATTTTATTAAAATTTATTATAAATAATAACGAAATTATAATCCTAATAACTGTTATATATGCAGATATAGCAACTAAAGTAACTCAATGCATTTTAAAAAGTTGGAAAAAATAATGGAAAAACAACCCGATGATGTTCCATAAACTTCAAATTACGTAGAAATCACAAAAATGCAAGAAAACATTTTGAATCATTTTCCAAAGTTTGAGAAGCATTGTCAAAAATCTGTTTGGGATTTTTCTCCGTGTACCGTTAGGTTTGAGAATGTTTCAAAAAAAATTCCCTCAACACTGGCGCAAGCAAGAGGCCCGATATCATAGCTCGCAATTAGTTTCAAAGCTGGAGTGGTTAATTCAAGTGATACGACATCGAGAGTAATGAAAAACATTTCTAATTAGGCCGACTTTGAAATTTGAGAAAATCGAACTTCGAAGAAAGCTTCCTCAAGTGCGTTTTTATTGAAAGTGAGTTTTGAAATTTACAAAAAAGGACCATCGAAAGTTAAACAAGCACAAAAATTAGTGGGCACAATGAAGGGCGGCAGTTGTTTGGGCACCTTGACCATTGTCGCGTGCGTGGCTGTCACGACGTACGCCGTCTCGAGCACTTGGGGCAACATCACGAACTCGGCGCAACTGCTGCATGTGGAGAACGTGTTCAACGCATCCTCGCCGGAAAAATACGTCACCCGTGAAATAGTGTTCCCAAAAAATGTAAGCTACGAGAAGGACAAAGCCCAGAAATCGCATCCAGTTTCTGTAGATACCGATACCGATACCGATTCTCGAGGCTTAGGTTTAGGTTAGGCCGCCATTTCTCTGGGGAGCGCTTTTTAATTATTGGATTTTTGTTTAATTTTTTTTTTTTTGTTTAATTTTTTTTTTTTTATTTTACGTTTCTATCCGTCATTCTCGGTCTTTTGCGCCTTATCTGAAGAATTCGAAAGTTTCCAAGTTTTCATTTTTTGGCCTCGCGCCTCTCTTCATTTTCGATTTCATTTCGATTTCGCCTTCGTTGTGCTGCTAATCTCAAGGTTGTTTTCATGGAGTCTCTCTCTTTCAGCGATTATGTTTTACATTTATTCGTTTGGTTTTGTTTCGTTTGGGTTCGGCTGTACTCTAAGTTTGCCTCTCATTAAAAAAAAAAATGCTTCAGAAAACCAAAAAAAAAAACTGTAATTTTTTTTTGCAATAAATATAAAAACATTTGCTAAAAGTAATTCTAATTCTACAATTTACAAAATTTCTCACAACACACGCGCTTAACTGTAGAAATTTCCTCTCTTCTTCCGTGGCTTCGTTTACTGCGGATCGGTTCTTTTTGCCTACAGTAACTAAAATATATTCTAAAACAGGAAGTTGATAAGGAAAGAATAATTTTGCAAAAAACTATAATACTCGAGTGAATGACTCTGATTCATTGATTTAACCCATTTGGGCCATCAGTTACTACGATGGAACAATGTTTGGTGTATGAACTTCATGCACAGATCCATGCGTAGGTTTATTAGAGAGACACGGAGAGCTCTAATTGTGTTGTCGACCTCTGCTCTTTTGTTCTTGTAAGTGTCTCTTTTCGTCGACATCATCTTCATAGCAATCTCAAATATTGATTATGATTCCTAAATTCTATTGAGACAGCTTTGTTTTTAAATTAGTTCAATTTCTCATGAGAGTAAAGGTACATATATTTCAATACTATTATTATTCATTCAAAATATTGTTGATATTAAGAGTATTACTTTAAATATATTGTACTCACAAGAATATTCTTTTAGAGGAAGATGTTGCTTATAAAAAAAACCTTACATATAACATTTAAACTGTTACCGCATCCTAACTAGCTTTGAAGATATAACCCTTCGAAAAAGTTTTCGAGTTATAACCCAGTCAGTTTCGCAGTTATTTTTTTACCGATTTATGGCCCGCTCATTTCTCAGAAACATAAACATTTAATGAAGCAAAGTTTAACCTTCTTATATTTTGCTTGATATTTATTAAATGTTTCTTTTTTTTTTTAAATGCAGGGCAGTGGTAATGGACGCATTATAACCGGCATACGAGCTTTCGATCAGGTAACAAACGGTACTGGCGGTCATGCAACAATTTACTCCGGTGGACCTGGCTTCAATTTTGTCAATATCAAGCTGCAGTCTCAATATAATTACGGATTAATATTTCGTGTTGAGATTTATGGAAAATAGAAGGAGGGCAAAATAACAAGAAATCACGAAAATGTATAACGAAAATAACAAAAGAAACAACAACAGCAACAACAACAACAACAACAACCACCACTATAATGACGATCATTCATTAGTTTGAGAGAAAAGAAGCCGTAGATTCATTTCATTAAATATTAAACAATACTGTACGATAGCGTTAATTTAAGTTATGTCGAATGTTGCAACAAACTGACAACAACAACAACATCAACAATCAACAATCAACCACAAGACAACTAACAACAACAACAACAACAACTGATTACAGTTGCTTCTTTCACTTAAACATTAAAAAAAATGTGTAAAAGCTTTACATTAATAAAACAAAATTAAGTAAAAAAAAAAAAAAACAACAACAACAACAAACACTATAGTACGTATACCTACGGCATGACACGGTTTTAAAATTGCCAGATATTTCCGGTTTTTGTTCTCGAAAATGCCTGCCGAAAACATTTCTTTTCAAAGAAATTTTCTCAAGGAAATTCTTTTTAGTATGAAAAATGTATTTCTCACTCAGGAAAATGGTTTTTTTTTCCACACCGAAAACTTTTGCGTGATGGAAAAGTTTTTACTATCAAACATTTTTTTCAACTTTTGCTCTTTTGGGTATAATTTTTGCGCTGGCATTTTTTCAATTGCATTTTATAACTATCACACGCTGCGAAACTTTTTACAGAAATCGTTTTTCCGACGTCTTCATCAAAAGAGATTATGATGCTGCAGAATTCTTCGGTCTTTTAATGGTTTTCAGGAGTGATTTTTTTTTCGTACGATTATTCTTTCAAAATAAATTATTTGCTGCACTCTTCAAAAAGGTTATACAATCTTGATATTTGCTTAAATTCGACGATTTATAATGATATAAAGTAATGATGATATGATTAGGGACTAAAATAATGAGGAATTTTATAAGAAATCGGGCTAATACCATAACCCTTACTTAAACGCCGTTAAGCCCAAGCCCATCAGATCGTTTCTTATTGAAGCCAGAACGTTTCGTCTGTAAGCAATACTTACTTAAATGATAGTGTTAATTTTTATAAAAATTTCCAGAGACAAGCTTTCCAGAGCTCTAAAGAAGTCCATCAGAATTTTAGTCCTTTGTCTTTTTATGATAACTTAACACACTTTTTCTTTTTGTAGTACAAAGTAATTGACTAATTGACACGTTCATTTGATAGATTTATTCGAAGCAGTTAATCGATTTATGTCCAGCGATTATTTGATTTATTACATTTGTTTATGGTTGCAGTTAATTACGAACAATTTTATTCACAGCATACACTCGCTAAATCGAGCAAACAAATAAGTTGAGATTATGAGCATAAAATCTGTCAACAAATTATGCTTCCTCTTGTAAATTCCAGCTGATTTCATTATTATTTCATTATACGACTATTATGTATTGTTATTAACTTTTTACCATTAACGTAACTTTTGTAACTCGAATGATGGATGTCACTGTTTTTATATTCATTTATTATGAGCTAAGATTTGAAGCCTGAAATATTTAATTACAAAATAAGTATCCATTAGTTTTTGATAAAATAAATAGTTTGTGATTGTATTTTATCAGCTGTTCAGAGAAGATAATAACATTTGCTATTCCTGCAAGAGATTTATGAATGAAATTTTTCAGGTAGTACCGTACGGTATAAAAGTTTGAGCAACAAAAACTTTCTCTATAAAAAGCCTTGAAATCTTGTGTATTGCACTGAAATTTGCGATTTTTAGTGATGACTAAAGATTTTCTGGAATTAAAAAACTTAATATTTAGTCTCATAAAAAAAATCGAATTTTCTCTTTAAAAAATCTCCAATCCACAGTCTTTTTGCTAACTCAATCTCGAAACTTCCACTCAATATTTCATTGAATTCTTGGAATAATTACTTAAACTTCACGGAGAAATATTGTACATAGACTAGAATTGATGAACAACTTAATTTTGTTTAGTCTTTTGTAAACGGAAATTAGCATTATTTAGCATAAACTTACTTAAACTTTCAAAAGTCATAACAAGTTTGTTGGTAAGTAGGTACGTATTGTACAATATCTGACTTTTTGTGTTCACAACATGTAACACTCATTACATACTTATTATCCATCACCCATTACCTCCTCATATTTTCCCATTCGTCACTCAAGCCGTTCATATCGCGCCTTCTCCAGTGCGTGGCCATGCGTAACGACGCACTCTTGAAAAGTGTCTGCGGTGATGTTCATTATAATTTTATGCATCATTATTTTGACTGATTTGCTGCCAGTGTAAGTTGTCACAGACTCGGACACGGAGAGATGTTTTAATAATGGAAACGGCTTGAGCTGGCAGACTGCGTGACTGACTGATGTGACTGCCTGCCTTCGGCAGTGTTCGTAGCGATCGTAACGTATAAGATCGTTGGATCGATTGGATCGTAGTGACTTCAAAGCAAATGTACTTATGAATATTCTAATTGAATTGGACTGAATGGGAACGAAATTATGTCATCATGAGAAGAAGAGATAAATTGATTGATCGAATTAAAAACTGGATCGAGCGAAATTAGGTTTTTATGGCAATTTTGTGGTCATGCTGATCGATGAAATGCCAACATGACTCTTTAAAATATCTTAATTGATGACATTCAGATTGTTGTTTATATTCAATCATTTAATTTCAATATTTTAAAACAGACCAGAGCAGTTTTGTATCATGTCAGTCAGAACGGATTTATTTGGTATAACTTTTAATTAGATTAAAAGTTTTTTGGACATTTTTTCAAAACATAAAAAATAAAGAAAATAAAGGGTGTTTTTTTAAGCCCGATAGAACTTCAAATGGTAGAAAATAACACAGAAAATTTAATTGTAATAAAAGTATTTTATTCACTCGAAAGATCAAGACATGGCATTAACAATTAAAAATGATTTCGTGTATATGGCCATTGCGGCTGTTCTTGACGTAGTGCATTCTGGACGTCCAATTTTGAGTCACTTTTTCGAGCTGCGGCCTCATTTTTGAAGAAATAAGGTCCAATGATTGGATAATTTGGTAGCGTTTTTCAAGCGTGAGTCTATTCATAATGATTTGCCAGACTATACTGAACATAAATAACAACAAGAGCAGTCAGAAGGACAGCTCGTATTGACAGTTCTGCCTATTGAAAGTTTTATCTAAGCTAAAAAAACACTCTTCACAAGAGAGAGCGAGAGAAATTGGCAAATAGCAATACAGCAACAATGAAAGAATCCATAATCGAAAAGTGAAGACGAAGCGCCGTGAGTATCAAAAAATATTATCTGCCGCTGCTGCTGCTGATGCCGCATGTTCTACATACGTGTCGACAGCATGTCGCTCAGCGAGACATTCGTTCGACACGCAGAACATTTTTTTACGTTGCAAATTTATGCATGTTTTCGATATAAAAATTATCATTATTGATGAATTTTGCGTGTTTTTGCTGGTGTTAAGTTTTTCTCCTGTGGTTTATCGGTTGGTCGGTCCACACCGGCTCGTCTGGTTTATGGTTTACAGTATGACAATGTCGGTTGGTTGATCAGGCGATTGGTGGTGGGCCATTTGGGTTGATTGATTTGTTGTTTCAGTGGCGACACGGATTTACTATTTGTGTACTATATGTACGACAGTATGTATATCTTATCTAGTTCAAGTTTTTTTTTAAATTCTCAGTACATATAATTTTTATTCCACAGAATCGAAACATTTTTCATATGGATTTGATTAATGTTTTTTATGATGCAATTAGCTAATTTAGTTTAGATACGAATAGTTGATTGATTTATACGAAAATTTAATCGATTTATACCCAGCGGTTATTTGATTTATTACACTTTGGTGCAAGCCGATACTATGTAAGTAAATAGTGTTAATTAGTGTCCATTTTATTGACAAGTCTTACAGTATGCGCTCATTAAATCGAACAAAATAAAATTTATAGTGTGGAAAATTTGTTCGACGGTATCGTAACCGCTTTAAATACATATGTTTTCAGGAGCAACCTATTTCGTTAATATGATTTTGTTAATATGATCTTTGAAAAATATTGGTAAAAATGGTTAAAAAACTCGATAACACTGATCAGAAAACCTATCAAAATTTGGGCTGAAATTTTAAAATTCTCTCTTTAACTTTTTTTTCATGTTTTAGAAGAAATATTAGACATCACGTCTATAAACGAGAACTCAGTTCACCCATTTTGTAAACAAATCGCTAGAAACAAACACAGTCTTCCTCCGCAGATTATCACCATCATCACCATCATCATCATCATCATCATCATCATCACCATGATCTAACTATAGCCATTCATCGAGCCATTTCCATGCCATACAAAGTTCAAGCGGTTTACTAAAGCAACCTCAAGAAAACTAACAGCACGATCGCAACGTAATGCCTGCTGGCCCGCAGGCGTAACCAGAACGTATCGAAAAAAACTAAGCATAACACTTGAGACAGCCTCTTTTCACCTCATGCTCTGCCATATACACTCCAACACACGAAGCATCAGAGAGAAGTGATGGCGCGATAATGCCGCGATCATGCTGACGTCTTAGTTGATGGTCTTAAGCCGAAGTATTGGATGTGACCTCAAATGGTCCGCGTCTATCCGAGACCGGGTTAACACCACTGCAGGAAGTAGGTACGTACTACGTGGTGGATAGCATGAACAATAGTGCACAGCATCATGCTGTGAACATTTCGATCTTGCAACACTGAAGATCAATGGCTCAGCGCTCTTTTGACGCTTTGTTGCTGCTTTTTCCTTATTCTTCTGGTTTATTGCAGATGAAGTGACTTGATGTGCTCTGCTGCTCAGCTGATGCTGCTGTTGGTGCGGTTTGATTGAAATTGATTTTTTGCCCGAGCAAGAGAGAGGGAGAGAGAGAGAAAAACGATCGTCGCAACAAAGTTCACTGGGATTTTGCTTTCTTTGCTTTAAATCAGATTGAGGCTAATGGATTAAAATTAAGTTTGATCGATAGAAAATGAATGCAAGCAACCTCTGCTCGTTGGCGTTCTTCTTTGTTCTTTCTGCTTCTTCTTATTCTTCTTCTTCTTCTTTTATAGATCACGATACAATCAGAAAAGAATAGATAATGTTTTTTTTCTCCTTCCTTCGTTCGTTTCGATGATGATGGTAAAGAAGAAGACTGTTTTTTTCTTAAATTGAAAATTAAATAAACAGCAAAAAGACACAAATAATTTAAAGAATAAATAAATAAATAAATTTAAAGTTAATAAATTAAATTTTTAATCTTTGAAAAATACAAATAATTTTTAAGAAATAAATAAAAAATGGAAAAATAAATTGAAAATATAGTTTTTAAAGCAACTAAACACTTTGAGGAGCCTGTTTTTGGTCTACTAAAATTATAAAAAAACATTCTTCGCATCTTTCTCTCATTGTTTCAATGATATTGATGATCGATACATCGGTCATTCTTAATAATGCCTACTTAACCGCCAAATCTTTCAGTTTCATGCAGGCGTTGCCCCTTTTTGGTTTATTAAAAAAATGGTCTCGAACCAAAATAATCACTTCAAACTAAGCCTTGAAGAGGTTTTAGAAGTCAATAAAATGGTGGCATGTTTAAATATTCAGTTTTAGTTAATCAAATTTAAAAACCTATACTACGTTTTTCTTCTCAAAAAATCAGTAAAATATTTGGTTATTATACTCGGCTGAAAGAAATAACAAAAGAATTTCAAAAATTTTTTCTCTGTTTTTAATACCTTAAAAATGTTTTTTTCAATATTACAAATATTTTACGGTCTTGATATAAATTGAATTAATTAGAAATGGTTTTTTCATAAATTCGAAAAATATATTGAAGTGCATAATTAAGATAAACTGAAGGATTTTTAAATCTTATGGAGCAGTAATGCACCAAATGCAAATGAAGACGAATGGCATCTGTCGTAGCATGCGATATACAAAATATATCACAGTATTGTCTGCAGCCATTAGAAGCGGCTTTAATGCCAGTTTATAGTTAGAAAGCTAATGATGACGAGATCGGTCGTTTCTGAAAGTTAAACGAATTTTTTACAACATAGTCTTTGTATAAAAACCAATGTTTGATGAAGCTTTAAAGGAAAATTCAAATTTAAATTTGACATAATAACTCAAAATAATAAATGTAAATAAATACTATCTTACTATCTTCGTTGTATGAAATTTGATCATTTGTTACTATCTACGAAGCATGAACCTTTTCCGAAAAGAAAAGTTTCTTATTAAGAGCAAGAAGAACATACCGATACTACTCATTATTTCACGAATACATGAATATACTCGCACCTGAGAAATTATTTTAACTTCATGATCATGCACTTTTAGCCATTAATGATCGTGTTGATCGATGAACTTCTGTTAGAATAACAGAGAAAGGAAAATTATTAGAAATCGGAGACTAAAAAACCTACATATAATTTGCAGAAAATATTCGATTATAGTTTATTTTCTAACAAATAAATATTTTTAAAATTTTATTGTTATTAACATCCCAAAATTTTCTTGGACAAAATTTTTTGAGGGCGAATTTGAATTAAGTGAAGATTGCTTTCAAAGAAGTTGTTTAAAACCAGAAGGAACTCATAATTGAAATTTAATCAAGATTTGTTCTTGATCTTCTCCTTTTTGTTCGTAACTTTCTTTTTATTTTTTTTTTTTTTTTCTTTCTATTTCGACGATCATCACTTAAGGTCCATTTGATTGCTTCGCCTGGCATCCATCACCATAAAAATAATGTTTAACGACGAGACGATGATTATATTGTGCAGTTTTTATATTGTACTACCCTTCCACTGTGCCTGTCTACACAAAACTCTCGCTGTCTTTCTCCGCCTCTCTCGCAGTCTCCACCCATTAAACGATCTTCAATTTCAGCGGAATGTTTTAATTATTTATAGAGTTATTAACTATGTATGTATAGTGTACGATATTTATTTTTCTTTCCCGCTGAAAAGGCATTTTTTCAAGATCAGCAGTTCAATAAGCGAGTTCCCTGCGGCGTGGTCAACAAGATCGATCGAAATCATGGCCACGGTCATTGTTATTTTATTCTTCTTCGGCCAAGCTAAACCGAAGCTTCCATTAATTATTTACAGTAGTTATTGCTGCCGAAGATTGTCAGCAGCATCTGCTGTAAAGGCCGCAGCTGCAGAAGCGGCTGATGCTTACGATCGCACGATCAATTTGTTTATTGTTTTGGTTTCGTTCGAAACCAAAGAAAAAAAAGAAGCCACAAGCTTCTGGCAATAAGGCGGCCCGCCGAGCAGATAAAAACGTCTGCCGGTTACGGCATGAGACGTTTGAGGAGGGCCTCTGCAGAGAATGCGGCATGTTCTTTCATGAAGATTGATTGTTTATACGCAGTTTTCTACCGAACTTGAACTCTGTGCACTGATCTAGGATAGTGATCATCCTGCAATTATCAAGACGTATTTCTAGATTTTCAGCAACCAGACAACTAACTGAAACCAGTCGGTGCACAGTCGATCATTATCTTTAAAGATCGATCTGTTTGATCTGATTACAGTCGCTGCTCAGCTGCTGACTGATTCACTGCAGGAATCTGCTGCAGCCAGACCTTTTATTTAGAGTTTATTTAAATTACTCAAAGCGCTGAAAGCAATGAAGAAATATATTAACGCAATCAGAATGATCGAGCAGGTCTATTTTATTGTGGTTACTGCCAAATTCATGGAGATAAAAAGTTGTTTTCTTCTATGGCAAAACCGCCCGTGGAGAGGCCGCATTCGTGAGCACTAATTAATAAAAAATTAATGGCACTAAACTGTCACTAACTAAAGCATTTTTAATTGTTTAAATTTTTGAAGGATTTTTTAATGTAGCATAGATTTGTTTTCATGGTTTAAATCAAGGTAGTGCTGTTGATTGAATTAAAAAATTGCAATTCATTAAAAAGCAAACCATAAAATATTGATTTTTTGACAAAAAAAAAAAAAAACTTGATGGTATTTCTTTTTTTTAACGTATCTTTTTTACTTTGCCGATTTCGACTAATTCAAGTTATTGACAAATGACGCGTTTGCGCTGCAATCATTGTGCGCAGCTGCCTGCAAACATTTGAGTTCTAAAAAAGTTCTAAAAACAGCAGAACTAATTATGCGCTTAAGAATTTATGCTGCCGTAATTCTTATGATTTGTTACAGTTTTAGTGCTTTAAAAGACGATCAGATTAATAACGCTTGTCTTGTAAATAAATTAAAATTGTCGTTGTCAGCGAAAACGCGACAACCGCGACAACAGCAACGTAATCCAATTTAAGAATACGGCATGAATATGTTGAATAAGAATTAATGACGTATGCTTGCGTAAGTTCTAAATGCGTACAGCTCAAACCGAAACGAGAAGAAAATCACGCAATAAAATTGTTTAAAATATTTGCAATAAATACTCATTAAAAACGCATTCTTTAAGTTCAGCGATCTAAAATCAAATAAAAACACACAATATAAATACACAACCACAATTACAAATAATAAGTGCTAAAAACGTAAAGATTTTTTAAGCTACGACGATTCTTTCTTTTTTTTTTGTTTGAGCAACAAATCATTAACAATAAAGACAGCGAAAAAAGTTGTAGCAATTTGTCGGCTGTCAAGCAGAATGTCAAAATAAATATTTGTACGTAACATTGTTGGCACACAGTGTAAACACACACACCGAAAAGTGTCGTCGGTGGCGAAAAGTGTTAAACATTTCGTTTAAAACGCAAAAGATTATATTGCGATCAAGTGATGATTAAATGTACAAAAACCAATGCAATTAAATTCAACTAAAATGCAACTAAGACGTTAACGGGAATAATTAATTAGCTTGCCTTTCATTATGTTTAACAGAACTTATGCGCCAAAGGCTTTTGAAATTGAAATTGTAACAATTTGTAATGTGTGAAAAGTATTTGTCTAACTGTTGCAGTATTTGCCACTATCGACTGTAATGAAATCATTCCTTTCAAATGTCAAACAATTTTGCATGTCATGCGAGTACGTACGAATAATTGAAATCGCCCGAACGTAAAAAACAACGTAACAAGATGATATTACGATATGATATGATATAGCTTTGTGTGCAATGACGGCAAAGCAAGCAGACAAGCATCGGGGCGGCAACGAGACGGCTTTAGGCTTAACACGTTAGTTGAGGTGGCCACAGTCGAATAGCTTAAAAACCCAAACCGGCAACAGCAACGCTTTTGGCACATGACACTCACTCTGGCTGTCTGTCAGGAAGTTTGATAGCAGTCCATCAGTTAGGCCATCAGACATTTTCAGTCAGTCGGTTACTGCGTCTCTCAGTCAGTGAGTCAGCCATTCGACACCTCAAGAATTTGACTTAAGCTGCTCAGTATGCAACTAATGGCTACAAGCCATTTTTTGCATACTTGACAAGCAAAATGTGTTATCTGCAAATCGGTAACTGACAATACGAACATAATGCATGCTCTCCTTCCTCTCTTTACATTCTTAGCAACATGTTTGTCGCGACTACTGTGTCAAAAGGAACGCTTGTAAAGATAACAATTTACTACATATGTTTCTTTTCCACAAATTTCTACAACATTTTTTAAATATCTCTTTTTTTACATCTTTTGAATATTTTCGAAATTCTTAAATGTGATTAATAGAGCTTCAGGCTCTTTGAAAACCTCTTAAAAGTTCTTAAGAAAGCTCTTTCTTGAGTTTAACAAACTAAAAAAACTTGACAACAAAGTAGTTTGTTAGGTTTTGAAGCTTTTTAATTAAAAACTGAAATATTTTGTTCCTAAAACCGTTTTAAAAATAACATCAGGCTTTTTTATATCAAGCTAAATGATATAATGACTTCTGAATCCGCTGAATAAAGAGCTATTCCTCTCTGTCGCCATTATTCAGTAAATCCTTTGAATCCATCAAAGTGAAACCGTATTCCTTATTTTTAATTTCTAGGATTTTCAAAAGAAAAAAACAATTGAAGATTTTTCTGTTAAAGAAATTATCAGCAATTCGAACACGGCTAAACACACATAAAGCCTCAACAGATGATAAAGACGGAGCTCCTTATGAGCTCCTCGAATTGCATAATTATGTACTTATTCTTCGAAGAAGACTTTAATGTTCTGACGCTCCATCGCCAACAAAGTCATAACTCATCAACAGCGCGATGCCAACTGCCACAACAGACGCAACAACACAAATAGCAATAAAATCCAGACAATAACCGCCGACAATAAATGTAATGGCATAGATTTCTTAACCCCGCTCTTCGCCCTGAACCGGTCCCTGCATAAATCGTTGCATTTTAAATCGTCGAACTGACTTAAAGCGTGTTCGCTACCGTTGAAGCGACTGCAGGCAATTTCTTATGATTAATACAAATAAAGCATTGCATAAAGGTAACGATAAAAGGGTGAAGCAATAAAAGAGGACGGCGACTACAGTTTCAGCCGCACTGCACTGCAGCTACCGATAACGCAGAGACGCAGCGACGCTTTTCATGTACACCGAATGAAAGGATCGCGCGCGCGGCAAAGCATTAAATAAGTGGTAAACATTCCTCTGCGGTGCCGATTCTGGATGAAAACGAAAGAAAATAAATCCGCAAAAATAAAATAAAAAAGTAATAAATATAAAATCGTTTCTTTTCAAATTTATTTTTGGAAAAATATTTATGGAAGGGGTGTCTTCATCATGCTTTAGGTAAGAGAAAAAATGATTTTGCGGTAGGGATGAGGCAAGGTGATGGGGGAAATAATGTAAGGGGGAAGAAGAGACTGTTATTGGTATCAATTTTGGCATACAATTTCGCATTTTCGGTAACGATCAAGGTAACATTCTTACATCATTGCATACAAATTTCGGCCTATTTCGGCAATACTGCAGAAATAATTAAAAAAATTCAATGCAAAAAATATAATCATTATTTTTGCGCTTTGAAGATTTTCGGTCTTGGTCTAAATAAATCAAAAAACGAGACGTTTGTGAGCTGTCTTTGTTGATTTGTTTCAAAATCAAAAGGATCAAATCAAAATCGGAATTCTTCAATTTATTCCGAATCGAAAACTCGATTTATTTTTTTTTTTGTTTTTGTTATCTTTTTTTCTTTCTGTCAGAAAAATTTCTAATCAAAAGGATTTTGATTTTGTCCTTCAGAAAATTTTCTAATCAAAAGCCTTTCTATTTTATCCTTTTGATTAGAAATTTATATGATGGCAAGAAAAAAACATAATAAAAAAAAAACAATAAATTATTCCGAATTTTCGATTCGGAATTAATCGAAGAATTTGGATTTTTTTATTTTAATTTTAGCTTTTTGATTAGCAATTTATCTAATGGAAAGGGAAAAAAATAGCAAAAAAAAAAGAATAAATTAAAAAAAAAAAAAAATTCAAAATAGGATAACATCAAAATCCTTTAGATACAATTTCACAAATATACCTACCGATCGACCGCTGCACTAGAAGTAACACATTTAAGAATAACATGTTTAAGAGCCGCGAGTTGCAGCCACAAACACAACCTTTTCGATGATCCCCTGGATTCTGTATACCACCGCGAACAACGTACAGTGTACCGTTTTACTTAATTGTACAGCAAATTAAGGTTAGCCGTAACACGCTGTAATGGCTGAAGGGTAGCAAACTACTCAAAAAAGGACGCCCCTAGCAAGAGCAACTGCTGTAAACAACAGTACAAACAAATAGCCACCACAACATCGTAATAAAAGCTGAAAACAAGCTGACAAACATGGCAGCGACAAGGACTAGCGACGGACTAGAGTCGGACTGCAGCAGCATCACGTACATATGTCGCTGCTTCTTTTTTGCAGGTATTGCATCTTAATTGCGTTTCAATGATTGCCAACCGAGTAATTGTTCCCGGCTGCAGGGAGCACCGCTTCCTGGTTGGTTTTGATGTTACAAACCGTAACGCCGACCAGGCGCCCGACGCCTGAAGGCCCAACCAGTCTGACTTCAGTGATGAATGTGTTTTTGGCGTAAAGGAGCCAGCAGTTCATTTTCATCTACCCATCGTAGCCCATTTGTTGGTCTAGGTCCGTGTCTTACCCTCTTGTGGCTGTTGCACGTTGGCTCTCCTCTCTCTCTCTCCATCTCTCTCTCTCTCTCTCTTTTTCTTTCTGAGTATGTTTATCAATGTCATGGTTGAAAATCTGCTAAAGGTTACCAAAAAATTCTTTAAACAATTACAAAAAGGGCGGGCAGGAATGTGCGGCGAGTCCTTTCATTTGAACCATTCATACAGAAGCTTGTGGAAACAATGAACAGCACGTTCCTCCTGTCACGTGAGTTGAAAAACACACCAGCAGCAGCAGCAACAACAACAACAACAACAACAACAACAACAAAAGTAGCAGCAGCAGTTTCGTGGTAATGGCGAAAATGGGTTTCCTCTGCTGGTAGTATAAAGTATCGAAAGTGATTGCGTGATGATGATGACAGCTTTTTTAGGAACGACCGACCGAGTGTTATTCCATGGACATGTATTTCTTCAGAGTTTAAAATATCTCTTTTCAGTCCAACTTTTTTTTATGCTAACAAAAAACTGAAACTTGCTTCAGAAGGGTTGAACAAAAGGTAACTCTACCAAAGAGACTCTGCTCAAACTATTATTATTTTACAAAAATGTTTACGATATTTTTGTTCCCATGAACCCTTTTAGAATTTGATATGCTTTACCGTAAATTTATATACAAAAAAAACTGAATAATTCATCGCATGTTAGCAAAAAACCATGAGACCATTTTCCAGAGGAGAACATTTTGAAATGGTTAGATATTTTTTATCACGAGATTGCTGTTAATGATATCGAGCCTTATTCTACGACGACACAAACAGTCTAACTTAATTTTTATCATTAGCTTATCGATTTCCAAGTTGTCAGCCGGTTCTTCGATCTGCAGAAGCTCAATAAAAAGATACTCCACCAAAAATCTACGCATTCAATGTCTTCAAAAATTAATTCTAAGAGACGATGGCACTGCTTTTGTTTAAGGAAGCAATCCTTGATCTAAAACATGAGTTCTTCTCTCCTAAGATGCTCGATTATGACTCCTTTGATCATAAAAACCTCGTTGAGAAAATCTTCGATAGTTAAATGCTTACAAAACCTTGAACGCTCACACGTTCTCAGTATAATTTTACATTTTGAACTATTAAAACAAAAGCACTAATCATAAAGGCATCAGGTAACGTAATAAAGCGGCTAATTAGAGGCTCATCATTTATTAACTGATCATGCCTGATTCAGCCAAACTTCGCTACTCCTAACTCGCCCTCCTTTAGACTGTTGTTGGTACGAGTAGCACTTACTTGTGACTACTTAACAATGTCGATAAATAGCAAAATGATACCACCAGCACCAGATTCTGGTTGTCGGTTGTCGGTTATCGAGAGCAAAGTGCTTTACCATAGCAGCGCACCATGTAAAATCTATGGTAAATAATTTAGAATACTTTATACTCTGCTATGTTCCAACAACTGACAATCCAGTTGAAACCGACTCTCCGATCGACACTAACTGGAGCTGGCTAAAAGCCAAAGAAATTGTTTATGAGTTGGTTTTACTTTTACAAAGTGACTGTCAGCCATAAAAGCTGCAAAAACTGGTCATTGATGGCAAATAAAAATCATGTTGAACATTGAACATTGGACGTAGGAGTATATATGTACGTTAGAAGCGAGCTATATGCACAGCATTAGTAATTAGTAATGCGTTTACTTTTGCTGCACGCCCCGCAAAAAAAAAAATTAAAAATTTTGGAGGTTTTCTACATGTAGCATTATAATCATGGAATATGTACGTTCATAGAACCTCTTCAACTATTTTGGGGGGGAATTTTACATTGCATGCTTTTAGGGGCGTTCAGCTTTTTCAAGAAGCTGCTGCAATTGAAAGGTATCTATCGTTCATATAATTCAAATTTAACAAATGTCAGTCGAACAAGGACGGACGTTTTAAATATCAATACTTCGCTCAATTAAAAAATTAAAAACACTACAATTCATCAAAACGTGTTTAATTAATGCTTTCTTTGTACAATAAAATACTTTCCATTTAAATAGAAACAGTTTGTTTTTTAAATGATTCATCATTATCGTTCTCAAACATCAGTCAACGGACCGCATCGATATCGATCAAATAATCCGATTTCGATAATAGAAACTTTTAAAAAATAGTTGTGAAAAACTTAAATCGTTGCAAACAAACAAATGCAAATTTGTTTGCTTTTCACTTGTCCAGTTTTGTCTGCCGGCTTAATGTCGTTGGCGTGATAATAATTAGTGACAATACAACACGACATGATGTGGCATGCGGTGTAAAACACGATTTAAATTAACAGGCCGTCGTGTCGAGCAGCACAAACTTGCCTAATGTTTGTGCTTGGCCTATGACTAAATGAAAATCAGTTGTCAGTTAAACTGCTCACTTGGCGGCTCACTTTCCGTCTGCCGCCTGTTGGCCAGGCGTCCGACCCGGCTGTCCGTTTAACCCCCCGGCTGCCGTTCATCCGCCCGATCGTTCCACTGGTCAGTTCATTAGTCAGTAAATCCACTAGATGGCAGTTTAATCGACAAGATCTGGCAGTAATCGTGTGAATGAACGTAATGCTATGGACGAGTATCTCGCATGAATAGCACATGTTTATGAGATTATCATACTATTACGAGATCATTAAGAAAATGTGAAAGTATCGTATTAATCTTCGTAGCGCTGAAGACGATGAACAAAAAAAAAAGAAAGAAGAACAAAAAAAAAAAATGGGCATTAATGAAGTAATGACTTCTCTTTATTAATCGTTAGAATCATTTTTATTGAAATCATGCAATGCGTGCGTCATGATGTGTGCTGAAGGAAAGGAAGAGTGTTGAACTCGAACACATTCTTCGAATTCTTTAATTCTTTAAAAAATCTTCAGCTAAGACAAGTCGCTGAAGTCACTTTTCATATAAAAAAACATGCTTTTTCTTAAAAAATATTTAAAGAATATGCTCGACAAAAAAAAAATGTAATAAATAAAAAATACAAATTTAAATTTAAAAGACTAAATACAATATTATTTGAAATATTTATAACATCTAGCATAGAAAAAAAGTTTCATTTTTATGGACAAATTTTATTAAAAATCCTCTTAACGTTTGTGATTAATTTATTATATACTATTTAGTAATTATTCTCATTAAATATTTAGAAAAAAAATTTTTATTTAAATTGGTTTTGAAATTTTCCTTCCTAAAACATTTTAATAACCACAAATACCACCACCATCTAATTTTTTCTTCTTCAATGAAAAAAACTCTGTCCACAATCTCAAAATCGACTACACTCGATGAATATGATGAATTATTATAATTCAAATTGAGCTGAAAGTTCTGCGGCATAAAATTCAGTAATACCGAGACTGTTATTAATGTTAGCTGCGACAGCAAGAAAAAAGAAAAAGAAAAACCAGCCATAAAATGTACTTACATCCAGGTTGGGACACCCTGTAGTCCAGCGATGCTCTGCACCAGGCCGCCAGCCACCAGCATCACTGACGTAATAATCCACAATGAAAAATGTTTTCTCTTAAGAAACTCCATTTTGACCACTCTGCGGACGGACAGTGGAAGGAAAAAACGTCACAGACTGACTCAAATTTTTCACTGTATTCTTTTGTTTGTCCCTTCTTCTTCTTCTTCTTCTTCTTTTTTTTTCTTAAACTGGAAATGGTCGAGTTGAGAGCTCTCAGAGAAACTAAGTAACATTTATTAAATGCACTTTTAAGAATTGCATTTTAGTTTTTATAACTTTTGCATAAGATTATTTTCTTTGTGTTACTGTTGTTGTTGTTGTTTGGTTTGGTTCCAAAAACCTAAACTCTTTAAATTCCGAATTTAATTTTTTTATGTGCAGCTCACTTCAGCGGCACATTCTTTAGCTGCACCGAAAAACAAAAAGACAATCATGGGCCAAAAACTCGAGCATGTTGTTATTTTTTTTATGGTTGTTGTATAATCGTTTTAAGTGGAAATTCGTCGCCGTCCCGAACTCCGGCGCTGCTTCTTCTTCTTCTTCTTTCACTTTTTTACCACTGCAATTATTTATTCTTACCACACGCACACACTTGCAAACACGCTCGCTCACTCACTGACACAATTATTAATCATTATTAAGGCTTTTGTATCCTTTGCTTATTTATTGTTGTTGTTGTTGTTGATGCTTCCGTTGTTGTTGTTGTTGTTGTTGTTGTTGTTTTTATTAATATTATTGTTATGGACATCGGTTAGTCCAGAAAATTCTTCACTTTTGCTGACACTAAAACGATTTTTTATTATTTTTCCTTGAACTCTATCGCTTTGGGCCCGTCTCGTTCGAGCCGTATCTTTATCGTTATCGTTATCTCTCTCCCGCTCTTGCCTTCTCATAAATTCACAGCTTTAGAGAAAATAAATGCATTCATAAAAATTAATTTTTATGTATTCTTTTAACATTCGATTTTATTTTATGCATTTTTAATGTGTTTGTTCCACGGTCAACCGCTTCCTCTTTTCCGCTGTAAATAAATGGAAAGAAATAAAGCAAAGACAAGATGAGTAAAGTAAAGTTAATAATTTTAATGGAATTTCTGGAAAGATATATGTATTTTTCGAAAAATTATTGTATTATATATTTTTTTTTTATTTATGTTTATCTTAATGTAATCTGTTGTAAATTTTTTCTGATATTTCATTTCAATCTGAAAAATGCGGTTTTTTCGTTTATGGTAAAAAGTTTGATTGCATCATTTCAGCTGTTTACAATTCTGTTCGCCAAACAGATTGATAAAAAAAAAAGAAAAAAGAAAAAATTATGAAAAATCATGCACATCAAAAACATCAAAGTCAAAAAGCCTTTTTCTCGATAGTCATTCAATTCAATCATATTCAAAATCAAACTATCTACCGTTCAGCTGGCAGTCCATCCATCCATCCATCCATCCATCGATATCATGCGTCCATCAATTTGTCCAACAAACAATATTTATATGACCCTTTAATACAAGATCATAATATCTGTGACATAAGATCACAAGCATTTTCTTTTTCGAACATTTTCTATTCAAAGCTAAATCTAGTATTGACCAATATTGGTTTGAAAATATTTTAAAATTGTTCAGGTTAGAGAAAATTCATAGTGTCAGTTTGTAAAAAGATGAAGAGATAATGCTCAAAATCCCAAGATGACCAAATCCCGTCACATTGAAATCCCGATTCTTTTGTAAACTCCGCAACGACTAAAGCCTGACGCTTTAAAATCCCGATTATTTCGTTAATCCCGCAATTAAAAAACTCCCACCGCGACAAAGCTTTGCCAACACTTAACAATTAAGCCGTTTTCTTTGAAAGTGCAGTAAGTCCATTTCAAGAAATAAAAATGGAGTTAGTGTTGAAAAAACTTTTATTCTGGTATACTCTTTAAGTGTCGACAAAATTTACAATCTTTTTAAAATCTATACAATATTCATCCTTATACAAAACATCCTTATCCATAAGAATTGCATTGCATTCCAAATGCTAAACCGTACAGAAAAAGGCTAAGTTATAATTTAGAGTCGTTTTTTCTCTTTGGCAGAGTTATTGTGGCTGCTAAAAAGCTTAGTTAATCGAGAAAATGTTGGACTTACTGAAGGTTTTAATGATTTTCTAACGCAGGACACTCTAGATGCAGATAAACTTTGGTAATGTAGCAAAACTTCGTCTGTAATTTCGTGATTTTGTCGTATCGGGATTTTGTCATTTCGGGATTTTTTCGTTCGAGATTTTCGAGATGTGATGTCGTTACGAACCCATTTTTATCACAACCTAAATCAGCACTTCTCATTTTATTAATTTAAATGAGTCAAATGCATTCACTTCGATTTACAAAGCTTGTAAATAAGTGTCCTCTTTTACTCTTTCAAAAGACCGTGCCATAAAAGTGTAATAAATTTCTATTAATTTTCTTTGGAAAAAAAATTTTTTTTTTAAAATTTCTATTTATTTTCTACGATAAGATGACAATTAAGAAGAGCTCTCTTATTAGTAACTTGTGCTTTCTACTTTTATTTGTTTTCTGCTTGTTTTTTCAGCAACAATCAGAAGATGATTTCTGCAGAGAAAAAGAGAAAGATTACGTCGCGTTATCTTATATACGTTCTTCCCAAATCATTCTGTGTATTAAGTATCGTTTTCAAAAGTCGTTTCGTTCTTGGACACTTTTCCGTTTGTGCTGTTCTCTCGACTGCGCCTATTTTCATGGCAATTAATACGGATAAATGATTATTTTGACATAATTTCACATGATTTTGTTTTTTCATTTGTAAAGTGTCGTTAAAGCTGTTGTTTCTCTGTCCTCTTCGGCCGCCCTCTCTCTCTCTCTCCGTCTTACCCTTTTCTTGTGGTATTTCTTATGCTAATGGATTTTAATTTTGACTTTGTCAATCCTTCTCGGAAGATAAGAAAGATTTTATGGTTGCTTTTAGCGAAATCAATTTAGTTTATGAGTTATAATGTTGACATTGAAACATTAACAACAACAACAACGGCATTTTGCTTTCTTTTTAAATGCAGTGTTAAGACGACACAGACGACAACTGAAGTCATGATGGCTCTACACCATTAGAGTAGGCAACACTGTTCGGTTAATTTTAATGGTCCAAAGAAATCTATTTAAAAATCTTTGACATTAAACACAAAAACAAAGTTACGAGAAAAAAAGGAAAAAGGAATCGTTAAAGATATCTCTTTGAAGTGGCTGCGTTTCTCCAGGAAACAATTTTCTCCCATTAAAAGTTTGTCTTTTAAAAGGGATAGAGACAACGTTGATTTCACGTCTTTTCATCTGGAAACTATTTGTGGTTGTTAATATATCTAACGATTAAAATCTTAGGCAAAAAAGGAAGAAATTCTCAAAGTCCAATCAACTGATTTAGGAAGTATAAAAATATAGAATAAAAAGGTATTTAAAAATATTTATTTATTTATGTGTGAAGGTACAGGTACAGTCCTCTTTTACATCACGTTTTTAGTTTGTGACGACATCACTTAATCTGGGGTTGCTTTAACCTCGTTACGAATGTATAAGTACCCTTTTATAACATTCCCAAGACCCACAAATTGAATTGGCAATGAGTAAGGATTACAAATGTCCGCCCTTATCCTGCCTGTCTTCTCTTCTTTTCTCTGCTACGATCTACTTCATACTCGAGTTCAAACGCAAAACAGAAGCAACATTTCAAAGGATTTACACCTGATCCATGAGAAAGCACAAAATCTTATGTAAGCAAAGTATACGCACTCGCACAAAAACACTTACAATCTCAAGAGAGCAAAAAACACAGCGAAAAAGCACTGAGAGATAGAAATATTTAAGGCATCAACAACGACACGAGACAAGCTTCAAAGCTACGAAATTCCACAGGAAAAGGATTTACGAATAGCTGCCATACCATCGGCAGCAGCAACAATTCACAGCAACAACAACAGCAGCAGAAGCATCAACAAAGACTACTACGGAAAAACAACTGCAACAGCTTTCGCCAAAGGCTCGGAAGGGATTTATTTTGAGTGCAACCGAGCCAGGTTGCAAAATGTTGGAGACCGAGTGCTTTTCTGACTTTCATATTTTCATTGATGTTTGTTGATTTGTTTTATTTAGAATCATTTAATTTTATTTCTTTCTAACCGGAAAAGGAAAAAAATTTAAAAAAAAAAAATTATAAAAGATATCTTATTTCATTCCGAAGCTTATATTTTTAGTTAATAAAGAGGATAAAACATTTAATATGATGTTTCCATAAAATGGTTTTGGTTTTGATTTAAGCTTTCGAAAACGGATCAAGTGTGTTGTGTTTCCATTCAAAACACTTTGGTTTTATTTTTGGTTTTGCTGGATCTCGCCCCTGCTGTTGTTGTTGTTGACGGCAAAACCAATGTTTTGTTTTATTTTTGAATTTTAATAGAATATTTTTGTATACAATATTTATCTTTTTCTCACCATATTAACTACAGAAAGAGACAAGGCTATAGCGTCTAGTTTTCGAACTTCGAAACAGAGTTGAAAACTACTAAAAGCAGCAGAAATTTTTTTGGTTTTGCGCTGAAATTGCAACAACAAATTCAATGGAGATTTATTGGTTTTATATTGGTTTTCGCTGTGAAAGCCAGTTTTGCGCTAAACCAAAGCAAAACCGCTCTATGGAAACACCATATATTTTTCTATTAAAACTCTGGCGGTTAATAAGAGCATATTAAAGTTTATTCTACTATATTCAATTAATTTTTTTATTTGCATTTTTTTTAAAGATCTTTAACAATTTTATTTGAATCAGTTCGAAGTTCACTTCGAAGTTAAATATTTTGTGTTTTTTCTTAATTTTTGATTTTTTGCTTTTCATCATTGTTTTATCATGGCCCATTGTCTGTCTGTTGTCAAGTGTCAAGGTGTTGTTTTTAATGACATTTTAATGGATCTACCATTCAGTTTTGTTGTGAGAGTGTGTGTGCCTGTGTTTGTTGCTCGTTTTTTTCGAAGATCGAAGAAGTGTTGATTTTAAGAGCTCTTAAATGTACTCTGTATACGTTTTTTTTATTTTTTTACTGCATTTTTATCATGCTAATTTGTTCTGCATTTGAATTGTTCTTCACTTGAATTTCCAGAAAATATCTGCTGCTGCTCTGGTTTTGGTTTTTGTAGCCTTTTGTTTTTACAACTTTACACTAAGAAAATACTCGGCTGAAAAGTTTTATGTTTACAGAAATCGCAATAAGTCTATGATTTGCAGCAAAAGTATTAACTGACTGTGGTTTTTTTTCTTACAAATTTGTAGCACGAATTTTGGAAAATCTAATGTTTTCTGAAATTTTCGATGGATGCTTGGATTTTCACCTTGTCTCAGTGTGCTTCAATAAGTTTTTATTCATTCGAAAACTACTACGAAAATCATTTCTCACAGAAAACAAATTTGGAAAAAAAAAACAGTCAGTAGTTTAGTAAACACTTGTTATTATTTGTTAGTCTTTTATAAGCGACGTGCTCGAAAAAATTTAATTTTTTTACAATAACACAAAATTTATTGGGTGCAGCATTTTTAACACCTTAACTTAACACCTTCTCATCAGCAACGGTCGAACACCCGCAGAGTTACCGATCGTTGAATTGTGTTTTTTTTTTTGTGACGACTGAAAAGTAGTTTTTGTTGTTATTGTTGGCGAGCTGGCGAGCTGACTTGATTGCTGCTAATGTTGAATGTTTCTGCTGCGTTTTTTTCTTTCTTTGCCTCTACATTTGTTACCATTGACAGCTCAAATAAACGTCAAGCGCTGAACAAATGATTATTGCCGGCGTGAAGACAGTCGTTACGCCATGCTTCGCATTTCAAACAGCGTTTTGTCAACGCTTAAAAGTCTTACGTATTAGAAAAATATCCATGAGAAGGGCTTATTATTATAATTTTTATTTGTATTTACAGCATAAATAAGTGCATTTTTCTTATAAATTGCTAATTTTACATAGATTTCAAATTTCAAAAAAGATTTGGATTTAGTCGCAGTTACTAATTAAAGTCACTATTATACGTCTTTAAGGAGTATATGGGTCAGGTCTTTGCTTATGCTTTGACTGTGTTACATTCTTAGTTTAAGGATCGATTCCACAAAGTCCACTTAAGTCCTCTTTTTGCGACTTTCAAACGTCAAAATCTCTTACAATTTGACGTTTGAAGCTACCGTTTAACAGTTAACTGGACATTGAGAAATTGGCCCTAAAAGTGACTTCTTTTTTGTCAAACTAACACGATTGCGTTTCTCTTTTTTCTCAGTGTTGAAAAAAGTAAAAACTAAAAAACTACTTCTTCCTCTGCTTTCTTTTTGTTTGTTGAAAATTTGTCGTAAGAACTTTTCCGAAATTGTCAACAATTTTCAACGCAATGATCTTTTATTCAGGTTTATTACAAACTTTTTACCATTTTTTTTTTCAATAAATAAATGAAATATTTTTTGTGTTAAAATTTATACTTTTACCGCAGAATACAACAAAAAAGCTGTATCATTTTTGACTGACAACAACGAGATTCAGTGAAAGCGTGGGATCTGTACAACGACCGTAAGTGTCCCATTTGTTTTCCTTTGCTTCCTCTTTTTCTGCGTGCACCATTTTTTTTTACCAGCACCCCCGCACTGCCCCGCCCCGGAGCACGTCATAATAACTTAAAAACTTTAGCATCGTTAAAGTACGCACGAGTTCAGACGGTGAAAAATCGTTAATCAAATGCAACTTCTGACCGCGTGGCACAGCGCAATGTATCGCACGACATGACAAGGCATAAATTGTTGTTATTGTAGTGGCTTTTTTATTTTTGCTTGGCTTCTGCGTTGTTGTTGTTGTTCTTGTATTCCGACAACTTAAACACTTAAACACTATTTAAACGAGAGCCAGAGCTTGTTAAAGCAACACTTTAACAATCATAAAATATTAACAAATACTCGTAAGTGACAACGCCACACACACACACACACACACACGTACACACGCCGAAGCGCCTGTCACAGAAACATCTATAACGCCGTCGACGTAGACGACAATGTGGCCAGTTGCCAGCCACGATGGCATCCAACCACGCAAATTGTCCGCGCGAAAAGACAAAACGGAGAAAAAAACTATTGCATTTAAACTCAAGCAGTGGTGAGGGGGTGAAGAGGGTGTGGCGGATGAGAGGGCGGAACGGCACTTCCAGAAGTAGTCAAATGGAATGGTGAGAAAGTGAAGGAGGAAAAATAGAGGGTCTAATTGATGGAGAGGCATAAAAAGGATTAAAACAGAAATTAGACAAATTGAAGGAAAAGGCAAAGTAGGAAGAGAGACAGAAAGAGAGAGAGAGAGAGAGAGGGAAACAAATAAAACAGCATACAATTTAAAAACTTCATAAAAAGGATTATGATGTGAGGAAAGGAAGACTTAAAGTGGAAGACAGTATCCAAGATATCCAAGGAAATAGATATTAAAAGAGTCTATTAAACAGAAATAGACAGACCGTCTCTCTCTCTCTCTCTCTCTCTCTCTCTCCCTCACTCACTCTGCAACGGGCTCGAATTTTGGTTGAGTGTGCTCAAACTAAAAATTACAAACGTTGTAGACTAAAGTCGAACCAAGTCCATTTCAGCAAACATTCATTTATACTCGCACAAAAAAAAAATTCATTGACAAACGTCATTGCTTTGGCTGGAAATGAAATCGAGAGTCAACACCGTTTCGCATGACAAATGCCGACGCAGACACTTCGCCGCAGACACTCCGCGACGCATCGGCGAGCATTTCGCGCATGCTTACGAGAATTTTAATCGGCCCATTCGTCGTGATGCGACGATCGAAGAAGCGTCTGGCCATTTCTAAACTTTTATTTTTCACGCGTTCGTTTCTTTTTTCGCTGACTCTAGGACACGCTCGTGTATAATGAGTCGTGAGTCTCTTGGCTTACGTGGGCTGGCGCAGGCGTGTATGCGTGTTTGCGTAAGCATGTGCGTCTTTATAGAAAGTACATGATTTATTACACTGTTCACAAAAAATTAATAGACAGAATGGATTTTATTTAGCTAAGTTCATTGAAGAGAGACAAGCGAAAAATTTAAAGTTGCAAAAATGTGTTGCAGTTGTTAAGATTAATAGCTGTGTGGAAAATAAATCGTTAGTAATTAGTAAATAGTTAGTTAGTAAATAAATACAGACTAAGAGATATTTTTTTCCGGCAAAAAGAGGTAAAAACTAAGGACATATAAAAAGATTTCAGGCGACTACGTCTTTGATATTAAGCTAAAATAAATTCACCGAAGACAAAAATGGCGCATTATGCAATAAATACCATCCCGTTCATTCTTCAATCGTTCCATGCTCCCACTCAAGCGCTTCAAATTGTTAAAATATAAAATGCACAGAAAAAAAAAACTCCAAAAACTTTTGAAAGACCAGACCAGACCGTAGAATCAAACTTGTTGAAATGTTAACAACGACGATATTATCTGTCAAGCGGAAAACAACTAATTTGAGGTGAAGCGCAACATCTGTTCGACTCAACGCCATTTGATGCAACCAAAAACACAATGGAAAAGAATATTCCGAAAATTCATAACCACCAGAGACTATGACGGAAAACTTTGACGAAAAACTTTGGTTAGAACTTTTTTTCTTTGCTTGAGAACGAACAAAATCCAACCAGTCAAATGGTCAACAGTCTGGCAGCCACAAACAAACTGAGCCACAAATTCAGTTTGGTCCGCCCATAATCGACTGTAGTCGACACCGGCAAAGATAATAACTAAAACAACAACAACAAGTGGGTTGGGTCGTATTACCTTTACTGAATGCTAAGTGTCAACAACGTTGTTGAATCAACAGAACAAGAATAGAACAGAACAGAACGAACTGAAGTGTATAAGAATATTGAAAGAAAAATTGAAATCAACTGAACTGAACAGAAGTTGGTTGGCTCAACCATCGAGAAGTAACAAAACCAACCACAGCAACAACAACAACAAAAACAACCACAGCAGCAACAAAAACAACAACAACAACAGCTACAACAATTACCAAAGTTTGTCTCGTAAGCAAAAGTTAGAAACAGACGATAATATTCCAAACTGGCAAAGAGTAAAGAAAGTGACAATATCAACAGCAATGTTTTACATCGATCAATTTGTTAACGCGTTTTATTTTATAGATTTTCGTATTCGTGTTGGCATTATTTTTGTTGCACTGACAGCTAGAAAATAAATGCCAAACACTTAAAGAAAAACCTTTACTGCGAATGCGTAGCACTTAAGAACATTATCCACCACCATTTACTATTGTGAATAGGCTACTCTCGTAATAGCTCTACCATAATGAACCCATAAACTGATTCTCGAAGTATGACATTCTTCTTCAGTCTGTCTATAGTTAGAATTTTAGAAGAAAACAAGATATAAAGTTATCCAAAATAGACTATTGGCAGTTTTTCTTAAATAAAAATCATACTATTTTCAACATAATTTCGGTTTTTTCATTTAGTTATAAGGTATTGTGTATGACAATTATGTGGAAAAGACGATATCTGTCAAATTATCATCACGACATATACATTGATAGACATCAATTCTTGAGAATGACGTGGAATAGAAGTTAATGGATTATTAGCAACACTTTTACGAATAGCAGCAGCTTTTTAATTCGAACGACTTTTTGTTGATTCAACAGACCTTGGTATATCATGAAGAGATCCAGTTTCATCAAAATTTTTAAACAATTTTCAAATTTGTTCGCTTCGATGGACGATTATGCCGCAAATATCACGTAATTTATGTACAACGGATGCTTTTTATTTAACATTGATTTTCAAAGTATATTCTAATTATTAGTATTAATTAGTAGCTAGTATTGTCTCTCATTGTAGTTTAGAGATAATAGAAACTGACATGAAACCAACATGGCATTTGAGAGATATTCTCTTCCAACATCCTAAAGGTACTTTTGGATAACCCTATACTATGAATCTCAGAACCGATTTACTCTGAGTTCTTGATAAAACCAGAAGTAATTACAAGTAATAAAACATTCCTTTTTCTGTCATATTGTATTTTTACAGTGTAGTGATTTTTAGTATCGTACATTTAGTATCGTACCTACAGTTTTTTTATCTCTTCCACTTTATGAACATTTTTTAAGCTATTTTACAGTGCACGGAACAACTATGTATACCGTATTTTTATAGATTTTAGTGTGCCATTTTTTGTTTTTGAATGGCCGAAAGGAAGTAGTAAAGTGTACAGCTTCTGGTCATAAGAATGTCATTAAAAAAGGATTTAATCTCAAAAATTTCCCGAAGAAGGAGAACCAGGCAAAAAGAGAGAAATTTTTTTGCCATTTTACGAAAATCAGTTTTGTGCGTTTACAAAAAACTTTCATCAAATGTTTGCATTTCCTGTGCGGGAAGTTCGGGCAGGAATGGTGTCAAGGTGGGGCGAGGTCTGATGACAGACAAAATGGTACAGCGCTTTAGGAAGAAGGCATTAAGAAAAGTTTGCAGACCAAAAAGAAATGAAATAGTTTCTAAAACGAGTCGAGCGGGACCAATAAATGGCCATCTACTCGAAAGCCAAGAATAGAAAGGAAGGAAGGAATAAAAAGGAAGCCGTCTTGTGTCACTACAGCACTCCCTTGCTTCGCAGCCTTTTTCATTGACTTTCCTCAAATGTGTTTAGGTCGGAATAGAAAGCATTGAGGACACTTAAACGCAGTTATCATATGAAATGTGATTAATATAGATGATAATGGCATGTTAATGAGAATAAATAACATTACGCAAATAATAACTTCATTGCAAACGCCAAAATCTTAAAAAGAAATTTTTTACAATCTTATAATTTTTTTAGAATTATGATAAGGGTTAAAGAAAGTCCTTTTTCCCAATAATTAGACCGAGTGGCGTATTTAGCATTAGGTTTTGGTCGCCTGAACGGTTCCAAATTATTATTTTTTTCCACGCTCACGAAACTGCACGGAAGAGCATAAATTCTAAAACCTAATCACGGTTTAACTTAATCAAGCTTTTAAGAATCTAACTTCCAATGTAAAAGCCAATTGAAGAAGAATAAAGAATGAAGAATCGGAAGGCGAAAGAACAAAAGAGAGAGAGAGAGATAGATAAGGTTGCATAACGAGCTTTGAAAAATATTAGACACTAAAAGAAAAACTAACGACTAACAAACTCTCGCTACTGAAGCTACAAAAATGTTGTTGTTGTTGTTGTTGTTGTTGTTGTTACTGCTGCTGCTGTTGATAATTTATGCAAACAAGCGGAGGAAGCAACAAATCGAAGCAATAAAAAAATTAATATTCTCCTGAAAAATAACTCCATGAATAATTTAGAGCATAATTTCATTAGAATGGAGAAAAAAAAATGCCATGCGCCGTAAAGAAGTTGCACCGTCGCACCATCGGAATGAACGTAGTGCATGCAAAAAGAGTCGTTAATAAATCATGCAAACTGTAGATGCATCTCCAGAGGCCAGAATTTAAAACGAAATGATAACAAAAAATTTAAATAAAGTTAATTTTCACAAAACGAAAGAAAGTAAACAAATCTATGTAGAAATAATTTTAGATTTCTGAGAAAGCTGGAAAATTCCTTAAAAATTAAAAGAAATATTTTTTAATAATAATTAATGGTAAATATATAATTTAATAATGAATTAAAAAGTGGTAATTGAGATAAGAATTTAGGTAAACAGCAAATAATAAATAATAATTATTTCTTAATTCTTAAAGTATAAAGAATTTTATGATATAAAATATCCATACTTTTATTTAATTTAAAATTAATTTTAAATTTATTAAAATAAAAAAATAAAAAATAAATAAAAAATTAAAAAATAATAAATTTATCAAAATAAAAAATTTTAATAAAAAAAAAATTTTTTAAATTTATATCTTGTATAAATTTAAATAACATTAAAATCTTTAGTAAATTTATAATTTTTAATTTTTTAAAATGGTATCATCTCTTGAATGCTTGCTCTTTATAAAAGAAAGATAAATATTTCATTTCTTGAAAATAATATGTTACAAAATATTATTTTTGCGTCTTCGCTGAAATAAATTATTATTTTTAACAGAGCGCGGACGTTCCGTGCCGCCTTCATTATATTTCCAGTGCTTTATATTCTCAGACATTGTTCAAAGGAAACGCACTGTATTAGCATTAACAAGAACAACGCGATCACAACGATCAAGGGCAAAATTGATCGCGTTTGTTTTTATCAATTCGCGGTAAGTGACTTCAACAAAGCCCATTCATCCATCCAGCGTTGCTGCCCTCAAAGAAAACAAAAGATAAAATCGAAGAAGGTATAATGGAAAAAAGAAAATTACAAAAATTTGCAGAAATTTTGTAAATATGTATCTCTGAAAATACTACGCTGAGAAAGAAACTGAGAGAAATAAATATTATTACCTGGCTCCTTTTATTTAAAACTCAAAGCGGGTTGAAAATTATAACCAACGTACCTGATCGAATGTACCTGAATTCTTTAAGAAAGATTTGATTTTGGGTTTTCGGTCATTTTGTTATTTCTTCCTTTCTTCAAAAGAAACGCAAATGAAAAGGTAGACCACAAAAAGGTAGATGCACCATAAAGACGCATCAGAAAAACACAAATAAACCGGTTTGAATTCAAAAGGATTTCAGCACATTAAGATTTCTGTTAACAGGGAAGAAAGAAAGGAAGGAAAGAAGGAAGGAAGTACCGACTTGATTTTGATTTTTAATAAAAACTAAAATGTTATAATCGGTCACCACCAGAAAAATTGTCTCAAAAATTTAACTTGTCCTGGAGAATTCGGAGGTTAAAATTTTTAAGAAATCCATAATTAATACAAATTTAAATACCGATACCTTATTTCTATATACTATACGTACATATATGTGCAATAGATAGAGACGGTTCCTCATGTTTTAGCTCTCAATTTTTACCATCATCACAATAATGACGATACAAGTTCAGTCAACTGAAGATACATTTTTAAACGATCGACGACCGCTAATGCCGCAACAAATTGTGGTCGCTGACGAAGCGCGGAGGAAGCTTGTGCGAGAAAAACAACCACAATGAAGGTTAACGAGCTGAGCAATCACTACGGTTCTACGAGTACGGTCTACCGACAGACCAACGACTGACTGACTGATGACCGACCATCGACTGACGACTGTCGATTTATTTCAGAAGCCGGAGGAATCATCTTTGCAGCCGTACCATCATCATCAATTAGTCGATTTTCGGAACGGAACGGTCGACTACCTTCCTGTCTTTATTCCTTTTTACCTACTTCGTAACTAACTTATTCTTTGTTATGCTTAAAAATTGAATGCATTCGTATAATACCATACAATATTAGTTGTTTTTTTTTTTTTGGTGTATCCTTTTTTGATTCTCTTCTGTTCAGTTTTTCGGTGGCTTAACCAACACGATGCCCATAAGTTACACTCGATTATACGATTAAAGCGTAACGCATTTTCGTAAAACGCATCAGCCGCATTTCGGCATTTCGGCATACTGTTGCTGAGTGTCCTTTATACTGTTAGCAGAAATTATATGGAACCGCGTTTACTTTTGTGTTCGCTTAACAAATCGTCGGGTAGGCGCAGAAGGGAGGACTATGGTGGTGGTGGTGGTGATGATGGAGAAGGCTATATTTTGCAGGAACTCCAAAAAAATACCAAAAAATTACTTGCCTTCATCATAAATTTACAATTCGTTACGTTCCGACGAGATTGTGCGCTCGGGATTACTTTGAATTGAACGTTAAGGTTTTGTTAAGAGGATTTTATTGGCAGTGAGTGGTTGCCCTTACCCCAATTCGAGCACCTTTAATTGTGTATCGGGTGAGAATTTTTTTTTTAATTAAAAAATCTTCTTTTATTTATTAGATTTTTTAAAATTTCGGTGTAACAAAGACTCAGTGCAAACGACGACTAGAGCAGCAGCTGTTAAAAATTAACTCTGCTTAAAGTTAACTTTAAAATTAACATGTGTCAAGGAACCAGTTAGCTAGAACCAAATACTACCTTTCTCACCATCACCATCACCATGACAGTCACTTGTTCAAACATTCATTCATTCAACCATTCACCATCTGTAATATTTGGTTGCAAAGAAAAGGGTGTCCCTCTAATTACTATCATATTCTCTAATTGTCTGACAAATTTTTTCTACATTTTCTTTTTATGTAATTTTTTATCATTTCATTCATTTCCGTTGTCCGCTATCCTTTGCGTGTCATTCCTTGCCGCCATTCATTGGAGCTATAAAGCCGTATACGACACGTCTAATTATATTGCCATCAACGGTGCCATTAGTCGTCTCATTGGCAACGTAGAAATAGTAATGATGACACTCATCGCAAAAAGGTTCGTAGACTTTTAGTAGCAAGAATTTTAAGCGATGAACAAAATTATAACTCGTCAAAGCTCGTTTCAGCAACTTGATTAAAACATAAAAATTAAAATAAAATAAATTAAAAAAAAGAATAAAATAAAAATTAAAATAATTAATATTAAAATAAATTAAAAATAAAAAAAATTACCACAAAGAGTAATTCTTAATATAAGAAGCTTTTATTCAAATAAATGAAATTAAGTCTCACTAAAATTAGCAATAACCTAACAAACAAAACATATATATCTTACAAGGCTTAGAATTTAAAGAATAGCTATATAGAAATCCATAATTTTAATTTCTTAAATTTACATAAGAATTTATTCAATAAATTTAAAAAATAAATAACTCAAATAAAGGAAGAGAAATTACAAAAGCACTATAATAGCAAAGGAAGGATTCCAAGCACTATTATTTTTTTTTCATTCGGTTTACCGTTGTAGTATTAATGTTTAAAATCAAATTAAAGTCAATTTTTCTAAAGCAAATGAATAATTAAAAATTTTGTCATCTGCATTTACAAAAATAATAAGATACATATATTAACAGATGTAATAGAATTTTAATGTTTAATCAATAAATACTTAGAATTTTTTCCTCTCATCCTTTCTTCCGTTTATCCCTTTATTTTTAAAATAAAAAAAATTAATTTCCGGAAATATTATTTTAAAAGTATTTTAATATTTTTGTGTAGAGGTTTTTTTTTCCAGAATTCTCCCAACAAGAGAAGCTGTTGTATTCCTCTTCGGATTCATCTTTTGATTCATCCTTCTTTTGTTTGGGTTTTTTTATTTATTTTATTTTTTTCTTAAAATTTTCTGGAGTTCGTTTTCATGTTTTTATTAAATATATTGTACTCTTTCATTAAAACTTTTCTGGCAGCTCATTTTTTCTGGCCTCGCAAGCTTGGGACGCGTGTATGCGACAGAGACGGATGGAGAGAAAATTTTGGTGTAACGAAAGTAGTCGGTTGTTCTTGTTGCCAGTTGTTGTTCTGTCAAGTGCAACTAATAAACAATTTATTATTTTAATTAGTCGATCGATGAACACAAAGTTTGACTTCCGAGAGATTGGAGCTGCAACAATTAGTTACTTAGTGTTGCTTTGTACACACTTGAAAGGTTTTTGTTGTGCTCTGAATGATGCTGTTCCGTTTCATACGATAAGAGGAAAGAAAAGGCGGAATTTCAAGATTGAAGAATATTCAAATTTAAACTAAATAATTTTTGTATAATTTTTACACAATTTTTTCTTTATGACTAACTAACTATAAGCCTGAGTTGTGAAAAATCCTTAACCGTTAATTAAATTGTGATCACTTTGATCTCAAAGAGCTGCGCTTAAAACCTCAACTGAAAAGTATTTCGAACTGTATGCTAAAGAAAATCAGCTATAGACAAAGATTCGAAAGGCTGTGATAAGTCAGCAATGACTGAACGAAATGAAACCATCACCAACGAGTGTAAATATTGACAAACGTGCAACAAATGACAGGTGGCAAAACAATGTTGAAGGGGCTAAAAGCATCAGTCCACTACGATAAATGCACCAGATTAATTCATTTGAAATGGATAAAAGTCAGGGACATATACGTATACACATGCAGGGATGGACGGACGGACGGACGGACGAACAGACAGACGTATGAATGGTTGAACAGCCAAGCAGATAGACGTATCTGACCATCCTTAGAACATCCAAGTGATCAGAAAACAGAAGTGGATTATTAGCAACAGTTGGCAACCTTTACAAACTTCATTAAAACTTTATACCTGAGACCACAAAACCTACGGTTTCTCCTTATGCCTCAGGCACAAAAAAAATTGCTCAAAAAATAGTTACAAATTCTTTAAATATCTTCTAAAGAACTTCTATTAAAAAAAAAATTGAATGAAATTATTTTTAAATATAAATTAACGAAATTTAAATCAAAATTTAAATCAATTTTAATTTAAGTCAGAAATTTAAACAAAAAATATTTTGTTACTAAATCTGAGTAACCATTAAAATTGTAAATGCTTACGACTACAATAACATAACATAAATTTTAATAATATTAAACAAAAGTTAAAATTAATTGCTCATTTCTCTTTTTTTCAAATATGTACAAATTTAACTGACGTTAAAATATATATGACATGTACGTACTCATCTACATTACAAAACAATTTAATTTTATTTTTTATGACTTTTCTGAAAAATGTCATTTTTTTCCAGCTCACTCACGTTTCGTGGCATAAAAAATGTAGCCTCAATTAGTCCAAAAAACGATTTTAAATTGTTTTCTCCTCTAAAAATATAACAAATTTTTCGCGCTTTAGGAGAAGATTTTGCTTGAAGCGATTTGTGCACAATAAAAAAAATCATTGAAAGTTATTTATTTATTTATTTTATAAATAATAAATCGTTTGTGGAAATGCACACTAGAGAACTTATCAATTGTTTTAAGCTCATGTCATATTTTTATATTTAAATTCAACACATTAAAATATTAGATATTTAATATTAAACATAATAACACAAAACGAAAAAATTAAAAAACCCAAATAAACAAATATTAATAAATAACATCTAATAATAACTTAGTAATATATAGAAATATGTAAAACATAAAAATATTACTCAAAGATTGCAAAAATTGTTTTTAATTGTTTTAAAGGGTTTTTGAAAAAATTCACGTTACTGAAACTTAAAAGGAATGCAAAAAAAAGTACCTTTTTAATGTATTTAACGTGTAAAAATTAATCCATGAATTTGTTGTTTTTTTTTTGTCTCTCTGACGGCCGAGAAGATTCCGAGCTAATGACTCATTATAGACCGACCGCATTGACAGCGATTAAATCCTGTTTATAAAATCCTTCTAGAGTCAGACACTAAAAAAATCGTCACTTTTTTATTATTTTCCTCTTTCTCTTCTTATTATTTTTTTGTGAAGTAATTTTTTCTTGTTGTATAATTCAATATTTTAATTATTTATTTTGTGGTTTTGGTTTATTTTTTTTTTTTAATTGGCGAGCAATGAAAATGGACTCTTTTTGAGCGCCTTTAAATTAATGCATCGTGTGTGATGTATGTAAGTGTGAGTGAAAGGCTGTGTGGGTGCCTGTATGTGTGTGTGTGTGTGTGTGTGTGTTGCATTTCATGGAGGTTAATAAAATGAGGACAATAAAAAAAAATTGCATGCATAAACTTTAAATCTTTGATTTTTTTTTTGTTTTGTGGTCGTTATTATTGTTTTTATATTATATATTATATCGTTATTATCGTTATTATTGTATTGTCAACGTTGCTTTTTTTCAATCAATTCAATTTTTGCTCTTTTGGAAAATTGTTGCTTTTATGTTTTGAATTAATTGATTTTAAAGTGAAATAAAAACTGTTATACCGCGTGTATAATTAAAAAAATACCAAAAAACGCGTACTTCCTTCCTTTCTTCCTTTCGCTTTCTCTCCAACACACACACAAACACACAAACAAAAACACATTGCACACACTCACACACAAATAACACAAGAAATACTTGCATAGAATTTCTATGTTGTTGTTTTTTAACTTACAGGCGCATACAATCATATAAATAACAATAAAAAACAATACAAATAAGCACACCCACAGACACAAATAAATACAAGCACACACACACACACACACATATCTATCCCAACACTTACGAATGGCAGCAGCACCGTTCTTGCATGCAATAAAATAATTAATCCTTTGTTACAACAAACAAGAACAAACGCTTTCAACAAAAAAAAAAAAAAAAAAAAAAGCGCGCTAGATACAAAAAGGGGCGATTTTTTTGGCAAAGCTTCGTGGCCGGACGGCCTCAAACAGTCGCAAACGCGTGACGCCTGCATCGCCCCTTCGCATCTTCTTCTTTATCCAGCGTCAGCCAAGGACTCATAGAGGAAGTCCGTAAGACGCGCGGGTCGTTCGTGCAAAACGGGGCCTAATAATTTTTCACGTTACGTGTTTTACGCGTATCCTTTTACGCTTTCGCCTTTCCTTTCACAGCGTTTGTGCGTTTGTGCGTGTGTGCGTGCGTATGTAAACGAAAGCAAATTGTAACAACATCACGCAGCGATAAACGCGTTTATTGGTGGCAATGGACGTGGTGTGTTAATAGTGTTGTTGGTTGTTGGTTGTTGTTGTTATTATAATTAAGTAAAGAAATCCTGCAGGCACGATTCAAAGGATTCATTTCACGGATTCAAAGGATTGTGTGTGCATGACGGTGACGCGACAAGCAATTAACTACGCGCGCGTTGAACGAATGCGACTGACTGCCACTCCGTGGACGCCGATTGCATGCAGCGCTAATTAAAACACACTCGCACACACGCACACACATGCACCCATACAACCGCACCACGCAGGCGGATTTACCTCATACACCGATCGACATGCATCCGTCACAAAATCTCTGCTCGAGCCTCGCTCGCAACGTAATGCCGTCGTTTTGCTGCAACTGATCGCTCGCATAAAATTAAAATGAAAAAAAAAACAAACAATCTCATAATCATTACTTTTTGATTGCAAGCGTATCCTGACGTTCGTCGTGGCGTTTGCTTTTCAGCATCTGTTCACGTTCTCGTCTTTTCACACACACACAAATATCGGCTCTTCCCATAACCTTCTCGCGTACACTACACTTCAGCCAACTGACAACGTCAACCGACACAACCAATCGAAGGCTCTGTTTGTAAACAACTGAACCGTCTTCGAGCGACCACGTTGATGACTTTCGTCGGCGCACCGAGCACCGTTTCAATTTTAGCTCGTGGTGAAACAAACACATCGTGCTGCGTTTTGGCAACATGTTGCTAATGGTGCAGCCAACAGAAATGCATTATGTTTATGGAGTTTTGACAGGTTGCACTCGATAATTATTATCGCCAGCGTTATGATACGTCAGAGAAATTATTAGTGCCTGACTCTTTTCCTTAACCCTCACACGTTCGGTTCGTTTTTTTACAACTAAAATGCTCAGTATATACCTGGGTAAATAAATACGTATTATGTGGAGGAAAAAACTTCACAAAACTGAGAAAAAAAAAAAAATTAAAATAACATAAAACTCAAAAGAACTTCTAAAACTTCATCTTAAAAAAATATTTTAAAAAAATTTTTTTCCAATATTTATTTAAAGCTTAAAAAATGTTCACATATCTTTGAGGAAATAATTTTTTTTTAAATCCATGCCCAAATATGCCAATTTTAAGAAGCGATATTTACGCGGCTAAATACTGAGCTTGTGAGGGTTAACAGAGGGTTTAGAGAAGTTTTTATTGAAAAAAGAAAGAGAGAGTTTAGAAAAAAGTAGAGAGTTTAGAAAAAAAGTGTGTTATTTCGCATTACATTCTCCTAAAATTAATACCATTTGAAATAAACTTTATGGATTTGTAAAAATTTAATTAGATTTCAGTTGGATTTTAGTTGAAATTAATTTTTAAAAATGAATTAATTTTCATGTTTTTTCATAATAAAAAAAATGATTTTGAAAATAATTATTTAGTGTAAATAAATTATTTCATTAAAATTTTGGTTTTCGTAAAACTGTATTATTTTTCTTTAAACTAATTTTTTTTAATCAAAATTCATTGTTTATTGGTCTACGTCATTCGTCTTCTCATTCTGTCTTCTCATTCTTTTAAATTTGAAAGTGGTCTCAGTCATTTGTAACCTCAAAAACCCACATTACCTTAGAAGTTACACAAACAATTTTACAAACATTAAAAATGTAATATCTTACGAGAAAATATTGTCTCAGATTGCATGAGGTATTTATAGCATGAAAATATTTTTTATATGTTAAAACGCTAAACCTTAATATAACATCCCAAAACACAAAAAGGGTGACTTAGACCATTCATAATTAGCGCTTAGGCGCTAAAAATTAAGAAAAATAAATTAATAAAAATTTCGCATCCTCCCAGTATTTTGTTGCATCTCTGTATACCAATAGAAGCTGCAGATAAATTTGTTGTGCAATATGTTACTTGGTTACATTCCTCGACGTCATCGTCGACGTCATCGTCGTCGTCGTCGTCGTTCTTCATTCATCAAATCTTCAAATCTTCTTCATTCACAATACATTTCACCTTAGCAACATGTTGCGCAACATTTAAAAGCAAGCAAACGAAGAAACTCACCATTTGATAGCGACAGCAACGACGTCAGTCAAGCCAATCACGGTGCACGTGAGTTATTCAGCCCCTCTTCCACTACCACTCTCCCCCTCTCACCCCTCACCGCTGAAAACACCAACAATTTCCTCTTAATAAGAATCATTCCTTTGAGGCATAAACGAGCGGACACACCAACAAACATTTTAACAATGGAACAGGTAGCAATCAATTTTTTTTTCGTATCGTCTTCTTCATCTTTCTTCTTCTTTTTCTTCTTCTATTCTTTCATCATACAAGTCTTCAAACGAACTAACTTCTCAACCTTCTCTCAACGATCTCTTCTCTCAATCCTAAAGCGTATAAGAGCGTTTAGGGCCATTTTGAACTTTGAAAAATTGTGGACGATAAGCATGGTCAGGTTTTTGTATACATTATTTCGTAGTAAAACCTGGCCAATAGCCTTAACAATTGTTAATGGCTCTTCTCGCTAGAATTATTAGCTGTAGGTATCTCTTAATTTAAAATGTTAGGAAAAAAACGGGAACAAAACTCGGTGGCGGTTTCTATTGAAAACTGATATTTTTTTCATATCAGTATCACTTTTCCGTTTCGGTTTTGGGTTTTTCATTAATTTTCATTAATATTTTCTGTGGTTTGCGAAGAATCGTAGGCGTTATGCAACGGCTGATCCTCAAACAGTTCAATCGAGAAAAATATACGATACGATCATCATCATAAATGCTTTTATTATACGAGTATTATCATCTTAGGACCTTAGAATACAGCGCTAGACTATGAAAGGTTGGGAACCGTAGCAGAGATCTCAACATTAGCCCGCTAATTCCGATCCCCTAACGCTGAACTGAATTGCTCAGAGAGCGTGAGAAGTTTTAGCTTCATCCCTCGGACAAAATATTGTTTCTACATTACATATACGTATACCGGGTAAGGTAAAAAACTTCAGGGGTTCGAGAACCCTCGCACTACAATCGAAATGCTCGCCAAAAAAGTGAAAAACAAAGACGACAAAGATCGAAAAGGGTTAAAAGTTCTCTCCCTTCCGTATTTCATTACTAAAGGTTTGAGAGAAATCGTTTGGTTTTGCACTTATAGGTGCAAAATTGCAAACATTGCAAGTTTTTCTTAAAATAACAAAATTAAAGTGAAATATTGTAAAAGCACAACCTCAGAAGAAGAAAAAGGAAGAGGGAGGTAACGACGAAGAAGGCGAAGAAATAATGTCAAAAAAAAAATGTTTCAAAATCTTGGCGAAAACAAATAAACACGACGACAAACAACACGAAATGCACTCTAGTAAGTTTCGATAGCAACAAGAAATATTATGCTAGTCGTTACTAGACGCGCGGTCAATGTCAATGTCAGTGTCAACTTCAGTTTCAATTAAAAACAACAATCGACTACGTGCTGCCATCGTGATGGTGCCTCGTGGACTGGATCAAAGGCAGAATCAAGGCAGAAACGGGAGAAAACTGAAGAAGGAGCTAGGAAAAAAGGAAGAAAAAAGAGCCAAAAAGCCAAGGTTAAAGGCACCCAACAAACACACGGTCTTGCATCAAATCGATTGTTCGTTTCGATGCGCTACAATACGCTGGCATTTCATTGCGCCTCGTGCTGCTGCTGCTGCTGCTGCTGCTACACTTCTCTTGCGAAACGTACACACTTTTGCACTCAGTGCTAAACATTTTTCGAAACTTTGCAAATTTAACTGAACTGATTTGCTGGAATCGGTTCCGAAATGAATTACCATGTACCTCTCGGGCGAATAGCAAACAACAGCAACCAAACGAAGTGAGTAAGGATGAATGGATGGTTATAAGGACCACCACCGCATAAACAAGGTGGCGAGGGGCAAGAGGAAAGCCATTGGCTCATTGCTTTATTGGTCTAATGATTGCCGTTCATGCACTCACCCAAGCATGACCGACCACTCCAAACAACAGGTATCGACTCTTAAACGAATCGATCAGGCTAAATTCGGTTGCCTTTTAACTGCACTGTACTACTCGGTGTACTCTTTTGCTCCCTCACAGCAAAAAAAAACCCAAAGAGGAGACGAAGAAGAAGAAGGAGAAGAAAAGAAGAAGAAGAAGAGAACAATTGGGGAGTAGCAGAAAAGTGAAGGTGCTAATTTTGAAGTTGCTGCCGGCAGCAGCTGGTTAAATATTTCCATGCTTGTGCAGATTCGTAGTTCTTGGTTTTTCGGAAAAGCGTTTTGTTGGCTCAAGGTAGAAAACGTGACTGATTGAAATTGTTACACCTCCCCCCCCCCCTCATCCCCCTTCCCATTTTATCCTTAACAGTTTGACTTTTAATTAAACCACGACCGAAATTAAGTTCTCTTATAATTATTTGTCTACTTCTTGAACGCTTATAAAAGAGCAAGCAACTAATTAATTAATAAATTAATGACGATGATAACGATGATGATGACGATGATGATAATAAAGTCAATGAAACAATCTCAATCCAACAGAAGTCGTCGTACTATATGAACCATTTAAAAACAGGCGAAAAAGAATCATAAACATTTATAAATACTGTCAAAAACTCTAGACTGATATCATGTAATGATGCACAATGAACGTGATGATGACAAACATGATCCAAGTGTAGATATTTGGAATATGATGTGAAATGGTGGTATCCACAGGTTACCACTATTCTTATATGGTTTGCTCCTTTACGAAGTTTGCTCTTTAAGCATGATTCTCCTTTAGCCTTAAGCGTCATCTATTATCCATACAGCGGCAACGATTTTACTGCTGTCTGATTAAAGCATCGCATCGACAGACACAGATACAGACACAGAAACAGACAGACAGACAGACAGACAGACAGAAAGACGAATAGATAGACGTTGCCCATAGAGTCACGTGTCTCGTATCGATATCTCGTAAACTGCGAGCAAATAAAATATCTAATAGAAATCTTCGTAGGTATCTCCTGCATGGTAGCTATATGCAATACATGCTTGTGTATGTGTGTGTGTGTGTGTGTGTGTGCATGTGTGCATGACTGAATATTTGCGATTGTATTTGTACAGAATGAGTTTGAGATTTTATCTCATTGCTTGCGTTGAATGCGTTGTATTTGCATAATTCTAGGTTCATTCCTTCCTTCCTTCCTTCCTTCCTTCCTTTTATCCAACCTTCCTCTCATTCAACCTGCCTTTAATCCTTTTCAGTTATATACGTATTTGTTTAATTAAACGTTATGCATGATTGGCGCTGTTAAACGGTCGCTGATGGATGGAGTAAAAATTGCCAATTTTATGCAGTAATCGAAATTTTATGCTGATATTTTAGCAAAAAATAATAAAGAGTCATCTGTCGGCCGAATTAACTAACACTACACGGCATTTTATTGACTTTAATTAAAATTGAAGTGAATTATCGAAAGCGTGTTTTTGTTGTTGCTGCTGTTGTTTATAAATACTTTATAACGATATGCCACTAAGGTAACAAAAACAACAACAACAACAACAACAACAACAACAACAACGACAGCAACAATAGCAATGACTGTAATAAACTGACGGCTCTGGGTGACATTTAAGCCCACAGAATTATTGCATTTTATACAATATTATTTGATCTGATCCGATCTGATTTGTTCTGTTCTTTTATACTGTTCCTGTTCTGTTTCTCTCTTTCTCTTTGCCCGCAACAAAATATTATTGCCTCTAAAATGTTGCTGACTTAATTGAAATTTAATTACAAGCTGACTTATTTCGACAACATGGCGACATTTTCATTTTCATTTCCATTCTCATTTTCACTTTATTTAAATAATTGAATATGGCGAAATGAACTTAATCGGAAACGAGTTTAAATCGTTTGAACAAATTATTTAGAATTCGTTTAAAAGTTTATATTTATATAAGCTATCGATATATTTAATTTGTTCGTGTCTATTTGTCGATGTTTATTAAAGTCTATTTATTCATTTATAATGATTTTATTCCTCTTCGTTGCTTTATAATGGCGTAATTTAAAATAGCTTAAAAGTAGCTTAATTTTTATTTAAATTTTTTAAATCAAAAAATTATTTATAGATAACATAAGCAGACATTTTTTTTTTGTAACTTTCAAACTTTTCAAGTTTTAACAATATTTTGTTTGGTTTACAATTTTTTTCTTTATTCCAAATCAGTTTCGTATTGAATTTTCTTCCCTTTTCTGGACTAATTTAATTATTTATTAATCTCAAATCCAAAATAATAGCAATTAAAAATAATTTCCACATATTGTACAATATTTTATTCAATATTAACACCGATAAAATGTGTTTCAAGTTGATGTTGTTGCTACTGCCATTGTTAATAATCACTAAGAAAATCCAAAGCTTCCTCTTCTTCTTCTTCTTCTTCTTTTTCTTCTTCACCATTGCCTCTATCACAGCGCTTTAGGCATTCGCTGATGTAGACCATACCATAATTACCAGATTGATGAACGATGACCGATTTAAGGCACGTTCTTATAACGACTTTATTATATTTAAATGAATCCGATATTGACGATTGAAGACTGACCACCACTGACGTCACTTTATACAATATGTATTCCTTCATTATGTCTTCTGCTTGAACACAAGTCATTACATTACTACTAAATTTCTTTTTTTTTTTAAATTTATCTTCAATTTTTTCATCAGTTTTTTGTTTTCATTTCGATTCACTTTTTTGCGGCGTATACGAAACAACAACGTTTAATTGAAGCGTTGTTGGGTTTTTGCTACATTGTTGTTGTTGTTGTTGTAATTATAGCTATTTGTTTACATCGCTATTAAAATTACGATATTTCTCTTTGCGTACATTTTACGTTAATAGACCATAAAAAGGGCGATGACACTACGTTATAAAAACTTAAAGAATCGTTAATAAACTCAAACTTGAACTTAAAGATATAGTCAATATTTGAGCAATATCGCCCAAAATTTGTTGTTTTTGTAATTGTAGCAATTTGTTTATATCGCAATTAAAATTACGATATTTCTCTCTGCGTACATTTCACATTAATCGATTATAAAAAGGCCGACTACGATTAGGTCGATGATTAGATTGTAAAAAGATGCTATAAAAACTTAAAGATATATAAACTTAAACTGAAATTTACACTTAAATATATATGGTCACTATGTGGGCAATATCGCTATGTTGATATGTCTGAATTCTTATGGAGAATTTTCTTCATTCTTATGGAGAACATTCCTTGCTTGTGTTCCCAAAAGGCGCTTAAATTTATACTCATCGAAGCTGAAGACAAGAAAAAATGGCAATGAAAATAATCGAATACGCCACGTTCGATCACGAATACTCCGATGATTGTCTGCAGTCTATGTAGACGAGCCATTGACTGACTCACTGACTCACTGGCCCATTGCTTAATTGACTGCTGCACTCACTGACCGATTTGGTAACCGTCGAATGGATTCGAAAGTGGGAGTGTTCAGCGAAATGCTTACGGCTACGTTCAGGCTTCGCTAAAACTGATGATGTTAACAACGTTGTCGAATAAAACAATGAACGTTAACGACAACGAGCGACAAGCAACGACGTCGCCACAATGATAATGAAGGAACAATGTATAGATATACATTGACCTAAAGATTATAATTTTATAGATTTTATGTAAATGGCAAATTATTATTTGTTACACAGCCGTCAACAGAACCCGCCCATCGTGAAGATCATATCTCAACTGAGACTCGAGAGAGATTCGACACACCATTCAACCATCAAGACAGCATTTATTCACTTTGAGAACGAAGAAGAAGAAGAAATCATATTCTTCAAAATATTCTTCTAATAAATTGTAGGTTCTGAAAAAGGTTTTTTTAAAATTTTTTGAATAAATTAAGATTTAGATTCGTTTTTCTTTAAGACGTCAATGAAGGAGGAATATTTAACAATTTTTGAGACTAAAATCGTTAAACAGTATTTTAAAAATATTCTTTCAGTCAAACTGGTATTATATATACAACAACAAAAAAATATATATACAACAAAAAAATGTCAAACGCTAAAAACAATTGAAAAGCAACCACAACAACCTGAACCATCAACAACTTGTTTCGCAAATTTGTTAAAACAAAACTGTCAAGGCTGTCCCTGCTTACTTTCCAACAGCCAACACCCCACCTAACGCTCCCCCGGCCCTCTTCCACCTACCAACCCGATTTCAACGATCCCTTCTATCATTACCGTTCTCCTCACGATCGTGAAACTCAACGCGTACCCAACTTCTATGCGGTGAAGAAACGTGATCATGATCGTCTATGGCTGGCGCAGAGGCAAGATGATCCTCGGTAACGAAGATTCCGAGCGACGCTACTACCACGATCACTGTCAACTGGTGCGTCTGCTACTCGTGCTAGAACCGATGTGCCGCAATTAAGTGAAATCCAAGACATTCAAGAAATCTACTCGCGGGAAGCTGAAGCTGAAGATCAGTGATCTCCAGAGCTTCATCCTCCTTCGCCTTCGTTGGGTACCGCCTCTTAGACGAGACGAGGTTTCTGCGAGGTTTCGAGGCTTTGCTGCGAATATGTTACGTATCAGAGCGACCACGTTTCAGCACTTCCATTCCATTCTCTCATTGTTCTTGTTGTTGTAATTAAAAATGCGAGCGAACTGATGAATTGTTGGGGTGAGGGGTGGGGGGAGGGGGTACGCGCATGCACCAGCAGTGTTGCCACATTCTACAATACTGCGGCCAGACGCTGGAGTTGTTTCAACGAAAGTGTAAGAAGTTTACAAATAAAAACAATAATACACGCTCATAAAATAAATACTGAAAAGAGTTGAAAGTAAGAAAAATTAATTGATTCAATATCGAAGAATTGCGCGATTTGGTGTTCTCTGCGAGCGGCCTGAAAAGAGGCTGTGAAGAGTAAGAAAGCCATGTTCGCTGGTATTGTCGTCGTCTCTGTCTTCACAGCAGAGTCCGTAGATTTACGGTGAATAAATAAACATAACGATTATTGAACGTTATCCGGTGATTGCAGTGCCACTACCTCTGAGAAAAACAGTCCTTCCTTCCTTCCTTCCGCCTCGTCATCTACTGCATTCCTTCATAAAGCATACGCAAGTTCATTCATTACTATTGAATTGTAAAGAGCACCGTTGCTAATTATCGTTAAGGAACTAATGCTAATTTTTATCACTGCTACAAACTGCAAATGGAAATTTTTTGTACTCTAACAGACGCATCAGATGAAATCGAAAACGAAATTGAGTTTGGGTTTAATTTGAATATTGAAATATTGTTGCACGAGAATTTGCAAATCAACTAAACGGTAACGGTAACTCTTTCGTTGTTCTGATGGCCGAAAAAGTTTTTAATTATGCAGTTATTGTGAATTTACGAGTGTTCCCAAAATAACTTAAAAATATAAATCGATAACGGTTTGTGTCCATGATAAACTTGCATACCGGAGAACTTCAAAGCGGTTTCGAATTTTAAGAAAATAGATGATGATCTGCGAATATTTGAACTCTCCGATTATCGATTTTCGGGCAATAATAACAGCTGTTAATAAATATTTCTATAATTTATAACAATAATTTATTTATTTATATATTTATTTAAATTTAAACTAAGCACACTGCTTTATAGTTTTCCAAAAAAGTTAAAATTCAAAATAAAAATATTCAGGAATTAAATAAAAAGTTTAAAATTTTCCGTTTTTAGCTAACCAAACGGAATCAGAAAAATTAATTACCGTGGAAATAGTATTTAAACAGTATTAAATAGTTCTTAAGAAAGATATCAATTCTCAGAACCTTTGTCACTATTAAATGATACTACACAGATTTTATTTTTAAAAAAACAGAAAATCATTCGAAATTCAAATATTCTGATATTCTGTATCTAAGTATTCGGCTACTGGGAAATTTTGTTTTTCACTTCAACTAACTTTAAAAAAAAAAAAGAGGAAAAAACAAAGTGAATTTAATCGCCGGAATTTAGCCATATTTTAACCTTTATACGATGAGTAGGTGTCAATACGTCACAATTTGTTCCGAGCCTCAATGATTGAATACACTTTTTTCCGCATCATCAATTTTCTGTTTTATCTTGACGTTTGACGTCTGTTTATGAGATGCGAAGAGAAAGAGAATAGCTTAGAAGATGCCCCCAGCATCAAAGAAAAAACAACAACTTCAGAAAGAGTTTCGGCCTGGTCTTTTGCTACAGACATTTTAAAATATTTTACTATAACTTGCAACAAAGCGAAATGACAGATTTATGACACGAAACAAAAAACATCTTTCTCTGTTGAAAAATAACTCTTAATGATTAAAAGCTTTGAGAAGACTTCAAGTGGAGCCTTTAGACTAAGTCAGACAGACACATCAATGAAATAAAAAGGCAGAAAAGCGCGAGGGAGGAAAAGAGAGACTCAACGAGAGAAGAAACTTAACCCGCATATGCTCGTAAATCGAAACCGCATAAGTTCACAGCAGCCTATAGTTTTTTATTTTAACCGATTTCAGGCGTTTCCAGAAGAAAATTTTTTTACTTATCTACATTTAGTTTAGGCGCAGAGAAAGCTTAAGCTCGGCATTCATTTCAATTTCATTAATTTCATTTTCATTTTGATTTTTCTACTTGATCTTAAAAAAATTTCTACTCTGACAGATTTAGAAAATCATTTTGCTCGCGGAAACGCCTGACAATTTAACCTTTTTCCAACAATGCTGAATAAGTCATTGCCGGCTTCCAGGCAGCCTACGAACAACGAAAGAAGTGTTGGCAGCGGTTTATTGATGCAGGAGGACCATATTTTTAAGAGTTTTTAATGTATTATATATGTTCGTATATATAATATATCTTTTTTTTGTTATGAAGCTAATATCCAATAAAAAATAACACCAGTTTAACTCATTAACAGCACATTAACAGCACATTAACAGCACTAAGCAAGACAGCTTGCTTACATTTTTAAAGCTTCTTTTAAAATTTTATGTTTACAGAACGAAAAGTAAATAAAATATTTACAAGAATACAAAAGAAATGGAATTTTTTTACCGTAATTAGTTTTTCTGTTTTAACCGTTTGTTTTTTGTTTTGGAGAAAGAAACAATCCTTTTTCCATTTTTAATTTTTAGAAAACATATTTTTCAAGGGACGCAGTTACGTAAATCGACGACCAAAAGAAAAACAAATGCGTGTACATACCAAGAAAAAAGGGCTTATCGTACCCTTAAAAGGATCGAAAGACAGCATCAATACTATCCGGCCGGAAAAGATGAAAATATATTCCGTTAGTAACGTATTAAAGGGATAATCATTGAAAGATTCTGTCTAGACATTCGAATTAATGTCAATAAAAATGCGTGGTCTGTAATTGTTGCTGTGTCTAAAGCAACGCTGGGTCTAAAATAAAGTGTCTAATCTGCTGAAATAATAATAAATAAGAATTCAATAAAACTATTGGCATATTTTTTAAAAACAGTCAATATATTTTTATTGACTATATAAAAATCGGTGTATATTGAGGTAAGTACAGGGTGCGCCATCTTTTATGCCGGTCTGTGACTGTTGTTTATTGTTAAAGTTATTCAATGTTAACATAAAATGACCGACATAAAAGATGGCGCACCCGTTACATATTGTATATACGATATAATGTAGATTTCAGTTCAAGGTTAATATATATATATGTACTAGTATATATATATATAGATATATAGATATATAAAATATAGTTATAGTTAAAATTACTAAAAGAACAGTAGACAAAAAAACCACATGAAAACATTAGAAAGGCTTAAAGTTAAAGGCTTCAACAATTAATCAGACACAAAATTTAGATACCAACGAAAAGCAGAAAATAAAAATCTGGAAGAAAGAAGCCCGTGACTACTAACGATCAGAGGCCCTGTATTTCTTTTCCTCTTTTTATTTTGTTTTTTCCTTACTTGCGAATGCCCAGCATTTTCTTAACAATGTACCGACATCAAAGATAGAGACCGCCAGCAAGTCATTCTCCGTGGTCTTCATTGCGCAGGATCGGTTTTCTATATCGAAAAGAATCGAGCTATTGTTTGTTCGCTCCGGTAGTCGTCGTCGGTCGGTGTTTACGGTAAGCACTTTGCTGGTGGGTTTTTCGGTTTTTCTTCAAATCAGTGTTTATTGTTGAGCAGTGCGGATGCAGTTCTTTGTTGTTGTAAACAATGACAAGCCCTTTTCAAAATCGTTTTTACTGCTGATCTGGCAGTTCTTTCAACATTTCAGTTCGGTTTTTTGTGTCTTTGGGGAGAAATTTTCAATTGGGGGGGGAGGAGGGAGGGGGGGTTGAGGGATGAAGAGGGTCTTAACAAAAAAAAGAGGTGATTAAAAATTTGAATTTTTTTTCATTGAGGATTGGTCTACCATTTTTTTTGTAAATTATTTTCTTCCTTTTTCCTTTATCAATGTAATCTTTATGAATCTAACAATTAATTTCTAACTCCATTTCTTTCTTTCTCGCTCTTTCTTTCTTTGCGTACTAAAACCTTTTATTTCATTGCTTTAAGTTTTGTACAAGAAATTAATCATTGCAACCTCAATCTATACTATACTCTTATTCAAATGCATCAGGGCCATTTTGACCATGAAAAATTCTGACTTAATTTCTGAAATTCTTCTGAAAAAGCAGACAATAATTAGTTTGATTCGTAAATCGTCGATCGTATGATCGTCGTTTATTTCTCCATCGGCTCGGAAACGAAATTGATTAAATTCGATTTCGAATCCGCCTCAGCTTTTTTAACTAGCAGCAACCGGAGCAACCGTTAAGTCAGCTTAAGGCTTAAGGCACTTGCTGCTGCTGTTGTTAACATATTTTCTCCTTACTCCGTTCAAAACGAAATAAATGTCTGCACATTGCCTTTAGCTCGATTCAGACGGCGAAGATGTCGCTGATTACTCGATGATCAAGTTATAAAGTAACCTGATTTTGGATCATTGTGCTCGCAACTTTTCCAGTGCTGGAAGCAATGAAGATACCTTCAAAACTAACCGGGGCAGTGATCATAATCATGATAATAATGATGATCACTCCATGATTGCGAAGAACTGTGCATTTTTTTACAAGTTTCTCATGTAAAATGTGTCTCCGGTTAAATTTTTTTTTTCGTTTTTCAATAACCTTTTTAGAGTTCACTAAAAATCTCTTGATTTTTGGTGAATGGGCGTTCTCTTCCAAGGGACATCCGATCCGATATTATTTGGAAAAATTGCTATATGAGAAAATGAGAATGAAAGCCATTAAAAAATATCAGTTCTTGTTGAGTTAAATAATCTTGCGAATTTCAAATAAGGTCTCGGAAGACCGCAACAAACCTACGATATCTTTCTTGATTTAATGTCTTCATTTAGTTTCTTTAAGTTTATGTCATTTTGTGTTCTTCTGTTAGCGCAAAACGCAAAGACAAAACCGAGAGTCATTTGATATCTTAACAAATTTGTTCAACAATTTGTACATTAAACCGCAAAATATTTTGACATCAAATTGGGAAAAAAAAATAAAACAATAAAATATAGGTATGTTGAAAAATCTTAATGTTAAAGTGTGATGTCAGTGAGTTTTCAAAATTCTCGCTGCAGATCAAAAGAACAAAAAAGTTATTAAAAAAAGGAAAACTTTTAAAGTAAGTTTATAGTAGGAAAATATTCAGAAAAAAGCAAAAATAATTTGAAAATCATAAATAAACACTCATAACCTCAAAAATGCCGAACGCCAACAACGGACTTCATTAATTCATAAAATATTTATAAAGCATGTGAAGAAAAGAAAAAAAAAAAACAACAAATATCTTTCGCTTTCGCTGACAAGTGCGTCGCGTCGCGCCATTCTTGGGTTGTTTGAAAAATTCAAGAAAAATTCACTTAAAAACGAAATTAATTTGATGACAAACAGTGCGGAAAAATTTGCAGAAAAACAACTAGAAAAAAAAAACCGCAAAATCTCTTCATTAATTAAAATAAATTGAAACATGTCTGGCTAACCAGTCCGTCCGATCGTGGCCGTTCGTCAGTGAGTGACACTAATTAACCATTTGTTAAAATTTATCGACATATTTTTCACAATAATAACTTAAGTCTATGATAGCACACTGCGCAAGGGAGGGTGCGGGTGATGGTGGTTGGAGAGGGGGGAATGGGAGGGTGTGTAGAACGCGCTCGGCAGAAGTGTGTAATGGAATCAATCTTTTTAAATAGATCAAATGACCAAACGATTCGTTGACGACGCTGAGTTGTTGTTATTCTTGCTAGAGAATGATCTCTTTCTTTCTCTTTGTCCGCCAACGCGTCTCACACGGAATCACCGAAATGATCGGCCAGTTGTTTTTGTTATTGTTGCTGCTGGAGGAGACACCAACGGGAAGCTCATCATGACTGATTTGTTTGAATGTGACTTCATTAAAATTTCTCTATGCATTTTTAATTTATTCGATCTTCGATGTCTTTCGATGCTCAGAGGCCACCTACATCTACTAATACTTGTATGAATGAAAATGCATTGTAACACACATACACATACACACCCACACTGGCATATTTATCGATATATTTGCCGGTTTAAACTAACTGGAGCGAGCACACAGAATTGCGCTCAGTTCAGTTCGGTGTTTTTTTTTTTTTTGTTTGCGATCTTCTCTCGATTTTTGCGGATCGAACAAATCTCGTAAAAGCAAACACAAATCGTATAAAAATCGTAGTAAAAAACAGCCAGAAAACCTGGTACTTGGTTACTAACAATCGTAAATCTGAAAGAGATCGGTACTAAAAGGTAACGAACGATACCATTGTTGCTCTATTGTTGTTTTATGGCCATAACTTATTTTTTTCTTGGTTGAAATAAATTGTGGCGATCTGACTAATGATTTATTTATTGCGTTGGAAGAAGGAAATTTTTTTATTTTGAAGTCTGGCAACACTGAAAGCCATTTTTGAAACCGAAAACGACGAAAAAGACTTTCATTTTCATTATTTGCCAACATACTCGTTAACAAAACTTAAACACACTACGTTAACAAAAAGTAGTTTGTAGTATAAAAAATTATTATAGTATCAATATTAGAAGTTAGTTTTATAAATACGTAGTAGAAAAATTTCCTTCTGATAAAATCACTTGAAGAATTTATAGATTTTTCCTTATAAAATATTCCTTATAAAATATTTAAGTCTTAAGAAATTTTCTGCTTAGAGAAAAAAGCTAATAGTATGGGTACCTAATGCTAACGAGCTATTATTTCTAGCAGAATTTTTTTTTATTTTTAAAGAATTTTTTTTTTATAATTAAAGTTTTTTTTTTTCCTCACACAAAAGACAATAAATTTAGGAATAAAGTTTTAGTTTCAAATTTACTCTACAAGCAGAGAAATTGAGCTATAAGCACGGATAAATTGATATTCGCTATAAAAAGTAGGCGTGCCACTGGTGCGATTTTCGCCATTTTCAATACCAAACAGCTTAGTATGACAGATAGGGCGAAATCGACTCAGAAGGTAATTCTGAGCCAGAACATATGTATATACATATTCTATACCTACCACGCCTCCTTTCATGCAGTAGCAACGGAAGAACAAAGTGAATATACCCTTCGGGTGTAGGGCACAAAAAGTAAAAAATCAGAGTAATGGAAGCTCTGCTAATGTTAAAATATTGCTGACAGAAAATACTGCTGTATGTGCATTTTTTTTTCTTGAAACGTATGGCAAAGCTCGTCGTTTCATTTGCTAACAATTTTTTAAGGTTGTTGTCTTTGATACTTTTCTTTTACTATTTCTACAACAACCGAAAAATTTTTTAATAACGACAAGAAACGTAGAAATTCTTGCGTCAACAGCGGAAAGCGCTAGCTCGTAAAATATCGATAATTATTTCAAGAAATCGACGATTATTAGAATGAGAGCTATGGAAAACCTTTGACAGAAATGTCTTATATTCTACAATACTTACTAAAATAGCATTTTAAATGCATTAAATTAAAAAATTTCAAGATTCTATGATTGTATTCTGCACATCTTTACTACATAGAATGCAGGAAATAAAGGAATAAATAAAATTACAATTAAGAAAAATAATATTTTTAAAAATTGTATTTATTGTTAACTCTTTTTAAATGTTTTTTTTATATTGACTTATATACTCGTAGTGCCCTTCACGCCCCCCTACTGTTAAATTCTCTTCCATTTTGTTGGCCCCTTTAATCTTCTTATCATCATTCTGTTGGCCCTCTCGTCACCTCTGTCTCACCCTCTCAGTAGCCGTGAATAAACACCCCAAAGTCTAACCCTTTACCACGCTCCGATATGAACTGGATTGTAGCAGTTCGTTCACCAGGTCCACCGCTCAGGAGTTTCACGGTGCCGCCCATTTCGGGTTGCCAGTTGACAACATTGATGCCAGAAATGGTGCGTAGTCGACCCTAAACGCGATCGTTGTGATTAGCAATGCCCTTGCAGCAGTGGCAACGGTGCACATAAAGACAAAGTACTCATATTACACTCACCTTTGGCGGGCCCGTGTAGTTCTGTGTAACCACCTGAAACGGTTTGGGGTCAGCAATAATATCGGCGCGGAAAAGCGGATGATCATGCACCTTGCCCCAGGTAGTGCCAAGACCGTCGCAACCGACCAGTAAAGTTGCCAATAAGCCGCACGTAGCCGCAGCCAGAACCGTTAGTAACTTCATGATTTTCCAGCAACCAACAACCTGCAACAATTAACAGCGAGAATTTATCAATGAACTACTTGGCGGGGTGCGTCTGTTTTATACTGGTTCTGGATGGTAATGTTTCTCTGCTTGAACGCACGATTGATCGGAAATAATGAGAAGTAGAAAGAGATAAATAATATTCCACCAAAAGACCTGTTGACGAATTGTACCAACGAAACTATCAACAATATGCTTGATTTGTCGCAATTTAATTGGTGTAATCACGTAATCAGGGCGTTACCTGAAAATAGTGAAAGCTTACTTGGTTTTTAGCTTTAACGGTATATAAGAAGAGACAGATTTTATAGAGGCTGTTCAACATAAAATGCCACAAAAGTTGGGGCGTGTAGCGTGTATGGAATGAAGCTATTTCCCGCCCGGGAGGTCTCCTTAAACATAACTCAAAATTATTTTGAGAAAAAGCTTACTAATAGTCAACATAAAGTTATCTATTTCGGTAACTTTAACCTTCAAACTTACTTTACAGACTTTACAGGTTTCTTTTGAAGTATTTTCCGCATTTTTCCAAAAAACAAAAGCGTTTTTTTTCCCAGTAAAACGTTCTAGACGTTAACAATAGAAACGGCCCATTATTGTTCTTCTATTTGAACAGGTTTTTATTCTTATTATTTTTCTGGTGAGAAATTTCTGTGCGTAATGAAGGTTAGTTTTGTTTTTTTGTTTTGGTTGTTTTGAAGGCCACGAATTGTGGCTCTCTTCGGGGTAACAAGTAAGTTACCATTACCATTTTAAAGTAACCGATTTTAGAGGTTTCAAAAAGTATATATAATTTTGAAAGAATTCTGTAAAAAAGTACTGAAAACCGCTTCGAAATCGACTATTCATTGTAGAGTCAAAACCAATTTGCACACAACTTAGTGGACAAGATGATGACCTTCGCCCCTAAAGTAAACCGTATTTTAACACACGACAGGCTCTTATACGAAACCAACGACACCGAACTGTACCGATTTAGGATGATATACTGAAAATCGCACTCCTATATGTATTGTTTTTTAATATATTTTCAAAAGTCTATAACAAGAGACCACTAAGAACCCAACCATCTCTCGCTATATCACCGGTTTTTTGCCAATAACTCATAAAGATTGTTTTATTCAATGAGAAATTAAGAAAAAATAAGAATTATGCTTAAAAACCTCTTCTGGTCAATTTACAACATCTAACTTCTCCCCGATCTTATTAAAAATCCATGTCACGATATTTTCAATACATACACTATCATTCGCAACAATAACACTTTTTTAGTTAAAATACCTCAAAACCTATCTGATGCTTCAAAACCTTTGCAAAATCATGGCCTACTTCAAAACATGCAATCATAAAAACATACGAACTGACGTACCAACAACAACCAGATGAACCAACCTTCTTCATATCAAAATTCAAGCATTTAAGAAAATACGATAATTAATAATAATCCTCTAGGAAAAATATACGAACGCGCGTTGCCAACGAATATTTTTTACTCTAGGTTCGCTGCGTCATCTGCTGTCAAATTGTTTGGGTTGTTGTCTTTGATACTTTTCTGTGCAATGCTTTTGTTTATGCAACAACCAAGAGCTCTTATTAACGACTAAAAAGGAAATTCCTCAGCAACGAGACATTCAGCCGCTAACATAGGAAATTGTACATATCGCATCCCGGCAAGAAGACTATCACAACTACGGTTTTTATGAAAACCGCACAGAAAAATATCAAAGGGAGAAAGAAGACAAGCGTATGTATGTATGTACAAACATTAAAAAGTAAATTTTTTTAAAGAATATGAATTTATTGGTTCGATTTTCCTGATATATAGCAAAGAATATGCTAACATTAATCATTACTTATCGTATAATTCATTACATTTTATGCTCTTCAAAGAAATATGTACGATTGACAGATTTTTTGACAGAGTTAAAAGCTATGTCTGCACGTATAAATCGTACAAATATATGTACATTTCTACATCTATATAAACTCTAACGGTATTGGGTAAAATGTCTTCAAATTTGCAATGTCTTTCTACATACTAAAGTCGTTACAAAGTTATAATAACATTCGAAAATCTTATTTCTATGCATGGATTCTATGGATTAAGGCATAAAAAATTCTCTATTGCATTACCTTCGAAAAATTAAATATAATTAATATTAAAACTTTACAATAAATTGATGAATAAAACTTCAATATCACAATAGAATTTCATCCCGAACTTTCAATATCTATGATTTTCAAAAATTTTATGAAGTTATACCATATTCAAAGTTTTATAGGCCTGAAGAACAAAAATGAAATAATGTTGAATGAATTATGCAAATTATGCAAATAATGCAAATGATAAAACTTGATAAAACTTGGAGAAAACTTGGTTTATTTTCTTTTAAGTTTTCCTATAATGCATTATTATTATTATTATTATTAATGAAGAAGTAATGCGCCAAAGCTGATGAATTAAATTTAGAATTTTAAAATTATAAAATATATTTTCTCTGTGTAAAGCTGCAGCGTGTATTTAATATTTTCCATATACATACATATATGTATGTACAGTCCGTGTGTATAGTGCATACACATCTTTAAAAGTTGGTGATATAAAAAAGATATCATTTAGAATATAGTATAATAAAAGTTATATACATATATATTTCTCTTATATTATAAGTAATCACTTGAAATAAAAATAAAAATTTTTTAAATATAAATGACATTTTTTACAACCCTTTCTTTTTTCTTTCTTTTTTCCCTTCCTTCCTTCCTTCCTTCCTTCCTTTCTTCTTTCGACTTTTTTCCTTCTAAAGCTTCAAAAAACACTAAGAAAATAAACACTAAAACACTTGATAAAAATCAATGCTTTAAGTAATTTATATTTTTCGTGTTTAACTCGTTCTGCCAAAAATAAAATATATATTTTCTTTTGAAACAACAAAAAAACTGGCTTCCATTCGATAATCGTAGAACTAATTCTGATACTGATACTATGAATATAAACGCATTCTTAAATACATACATTTCTTCTCTGTGTTCTCTCTGAATATCTCTTGCCTGTATCGCTTTCAAGAACTTTCTTTCATTCCAAATTTACATTAAAAAATAACTACTTAATTTTGTTACTTGTTAAATTCAATCAATTTCGTTGTTTCTCGCAAATTTTTTACGTAAATTTTGAATTTATTTCAGGAGAAAATTATAGAGAAAATGCTGCTCAGTTTCTCAAGTTACTCTCATTGTTATTGTTGATGTTGTTGTTGTTATAGTAACATTTAACAATGTCTTCTACTGTAATTCAAAATGGCAACAAGAAAAATAAAATTTACATTTACAAGTTTTTTCTGTTTTTTTTTTCTTCTTTTTTTTATTGTTACTTACTAATAAACTACTATTACTACTACTATTTACTAATACTACTAACGCTACTGCTATTTAACTTCCATTACTCTAAGACTGACCACGTTCGTTGCATTCATGTTGCACCCTTGAGCACCACCCCTTCACGCCTTACGCCTCTGCCCGCAACAGCGTCGCTAGACCGCTGGAATATGTTGTGATGTGAGGCGACGCGACGTAATGCGCCGCGATCAAATGATGAGACGATGAATATGATTCGGATTGATCGATTGCTGGCGAGAGATGATGTGTTTGTTGTTGCTGTTGTTGATCGTTGAGTCGCCGCCGATATGGATATTGATGTTGTGGCTCGTTTTGTTGCTGTTCAAGGTGTTTTTGCTGTTGTTGTTGTTGTTGTTGTTGTTGTTGTTGTCGCCGCAATTTGTGACATGCAGCAAAGAAGTTGTGGCCTTGACACGTCGATGAACGCCACGCTTGCCCTGCAACGCGGTAAGAGAGAGAGAGAGAGAGAGAGTTAATACTCATTTATTTGTAATTTATTCGTATATAATCCTTTTTCATTTGAGTATACTTATTTTTTCACTTCTGAGCCGATAAGGCTCGCACCCAGGACTCACCTGCCGCGATTTGCTGGACTTCGACTCCTCGATGAGACTGTTCGGCACCTGAAAGAGCGCTTCACCGCGCGTGATCAGCGTGTTGGTCAGGCGACAGCATTGTGCCGCCATCTTGACCTGCTCCTCGATGCTGTTCTTGTCCGTCGGATGAATGTAGCGTGGCGGAAAGAACGAGGGCGCTATAATCGTCGAGACGTTGTGCAGGTTCATCTTGTTGGCGGCGCGCTGCTCGATCACAAACTGCAGAAAGCGCAGCAGCGAGCGCAACGTGTTGCGGTTCTCGTGCGGCAGCATCTGGCAGATGGTCGCCAGCGCCTTCGCCTGATCGCAGGGCGGCAGAGCGTGGCACTGGTAGAAGAGCTGTATGAGCTCCTGCGTGAGCAGCGGTTGGGGCAGCTCGCGCAGCCAGCGCTTCAGCAGAGCACTCAGATCGTGCACGCTGGCTGTACTCAGAAGTTGAGGGAATTTCTTCGGCTTCTGATAGAAGGACGATTCCAATTCGTTGTAGAGCAGCTCAGTCTGGGCAAGAGATGTAAGAAGGAGGAGGAGGAGGAGGAGCATGAGAAATGCGCTGGCGGCTGTGTAAGGATCAGTTCGATCGATTGCTTTAATGCGCCTACCTTTTGTTTGTGTCCGGCAACGCGCAGGATGCCTTCCTCCCTAGCACCGCGTTTTGTCAGCTCCGCCAGCAGTCCCTCCAGGAAGAGCGGCACCAGTGTGGAGTCCTTGCCGCTGATCTGCTGATCGCGTCGTATCAGAGCATTCAGCGAGACTCCGAAGAGGTTGCCCTCTTCCTTGCGGCGTCGCTTGAAAGGCTTCCGTTTGTCCAGCCTGACATGATGGCGATCGAAGAGCGTGGCCAGCTCCAGCCAGAAGACGGGCTGCAGACGCTTCAGATCAGTTTCGTTGATGGTGTCTATGTCACTACAGAACTCCAGCGAGGCATCACTGCTGTCCACAACATCCTGCGAAATGAACGAATGTGGTAATGATTGGGTGGTAACTGCGTGGTTACCGTGGTCCACACTTACCACACCCTCCTGGCTGGAAGTCTCGCGGCACATACTCTCGAAGCTGATGCCATCGCGTGACGACGGTGAGTTCTGCGCACTCTGCGGAGGCGTGTCCAGTTGTATCTTGCTGAGAATCTTCTGGGGCGAGCTCTCGGGCGATGAGCCGGTGTCTGAAGAGCGGGCCCCATGCGAGAGGCATTCATCGCTGGAATCGCCCGACGAAGTGTTGTTGTCGCTCTGTGAGTCCTGCATCAGCTGACCGCGAGCATGCCTGAAAGTGCACGAAAGAAAGCAACTGAAATTGGTGCGCCCGAAACGAGGCCCTGGCCACAATACTCACCCCACCGAGCACGACGGATCCGAGCCGGAGCGGTTGCGCGGTAAGTGAATGGTGCCGATGCGCGAGAAGCCCAACAGTTCAATGCCATCGGCCGAGTACATGGGTATATCGCAGCGCACGTGGGATCCGCGGAAGAGATCGGAGGCCCCTTTCAGGGGCGCGCTGGGCGTGCGGCGCAGTTTCTGCTTCAGATTCTTGCCCACCGTCAGCTGCAGCACATGCGGGCCGTGGTCGGCGTGGTCGGCGGAGGGGCCTTGATCGAAAATGCTGACGAAACTCGGTCTGCAAAGCGACAGAAACGTACAGAACATGGTCAGAGCGCAAATTTTCCACATAAAATATTAAAAAACACAAAACAGAAATTTTGACTTTCGACCGGTCGAAAAGTACACAACATTGCGCAGAAGGAAAATCGGGCGACCTGACTTTTTTGACAACTTACATTGACGCGTTGCCCCAGACCTCGTCGCCGTGAATGGAATCGAGCGAGTCGGGAGTGGCGCTGCGCGAACGGGTGCCGGTGCTGGATTCCTGCAAGGATGCGCGAAATGTTATTGCACACAAGACCACAATTGGCTTCAAGCGCGAGGTACTTACGTCGAAGTCTCGGAACACATCGCGTATGTCGGGCTTGCGTTTCTGGCGCGCTTTCGTGCGGCCGCGCACGGTATGGTTGAGGGCGCGCACGCGTTGCTTGATGGCCTCAGCATGTGGCTTCGAGAGCGAGGCCAGAATCGGTTCCAGCTCCGAGGTGCGCAACTCAAGACCCTGTGAAGGGAGATGGAAACAAGAGGGCTTTAATGTTTATTGCAAGAGATGTAATATCTCGGCAGAATTTGAATTTTTATTCAATTAACTTTATAAAACCACAATTATTTTTACCACGCCACAAAGCCACACTAATTGGCTGATTATATGTTCTATTAGTGCTCGTAGGTACATATTTATTGTTGTAAAAAAAAGCCACTGTACAGCGCCCTCTCGCAAGAGAGACTGAGAAATGCTTTAATGTATTTTCGTAAGACTGTGACCGAAAGACGTTCAAGAGTGCGTTGCCGTAACAGGCTTCAGCCAAATACTGCCAGAAGAACTTGGTTTGAGTTTCGTAAAAATTTTGTACTCTCACAGCAGAAAATAAATAAAAAATGTAATCCAAGACACGGTCAGGCTTCAGGTTCTACATAAAGCTTGGAAAGTAAACGAATTAAAGGCGCGAAAAGTTGCAAAGACTCTGGTTGTTGATAATAATAACCGCAAAATCAGCAGAAATTTAATCTGTCCGTAGTAAATTTATGTATGAGAAAAATACGAGTATAATTAATACAAAAGAAAAACGCGAGCATGAAGAAGAGTAAAATTTCTGTCATTAGGAAGAATTATACTACGAGTACAATAAAATGATCTAAACTATTGGAAACACAAGCGATTTGTCTTCATACCGAAGACAACGGTAATTTTAGAAATGGGTCAAAGAGCATCAAAAATCATCATTTGATATATTAGATGATACTTTCAATTTTGGACGTATGACGACAATTTCACAATTTATTCCTTCCTGGTACAGTAAAACCTCTACTAATTGACCAAGATTGAAACCTTTTAGAGGAAATCAAATCAGTTTCAATCACAAATCAATGGTTTTGTGTCAACAAGGAAACAATTTACTCTTTTTTTAACGCTGCCGGAAATCACTTAGAGAAAATTTCTAGTTTTTTTTATCTAAAATAGTGAAAATAATAAATATAAAATAATGAAATAATGAAAATAAAAGGTTTTAACGTTGTGCCTCTAATCGAGTTTCTACTGTACCTCAGAAGAATATCGATATCGATACCTCCGAGATCAATGAACCCAAAAAAGCAGGTACTGCAATATAATCTCACCTGTTCGAATGGTTTTGTAAGTTGAGGAAATCCGGCGGATATCAACCATTCGGCTTCCAGCTCGCCATCTATAAAAATGATGAAATATTTTATTTTCACTACAATAATTTATACAATTTATACAATTTTTTTTACATATAATTTTGCATTGTGTATTATGTATATATAAAAATACAATAATTTTTTGTATTAAAATTATAATTAAAGTAGAAGAAGGTACGAGAGTAGAATCTAATGCTATTGAAAGTACTATGAAGTTGCGGCTCTGCTCTTTTCTTTTCTTTTTTTTTTTTTTTTACTTTAACTACGAGTAACTTTCTTTGGAAATACTTACCTTCGTACTGCAGCTCAGGCTCGTTGTTCGGCGAATGCGTTTGCAGGAGATACTCGTTAAGAAATTCGCTATAATCCTGATCTGAGTTATTGTCCAATGAAGTGTTGCTGCTCATTTTATTGCTCATCTTGATGTTGGTGAGAGTGGGTAAGTATGATGGCATTTTGATGGATTCCTTTTGTTTTTCTCTGTTGTTATTGCTCTGTTCAATTACTTCAGTGTGCATTGACACCTACAATACACATACACATACAGACAGACTATTTGATGAGAGCACGACTCGTTACAGCGATTACACTGAGTTTTGAATAAAATTTAACAGCTCTGTTAATAACATTATCATGTCGGAATAGCGATAGATTACATTGGCACGAAGCGAAACTGCAAGAAAATGAAATGAAATGAAAATGAAATTGAAATTATATTACAAATTTACTTTTGATAAAATTTAGCAATAAATTTGAAATTTTTCGGGAATAAAAATGCAGGAAACGGTAATAATAATTAATAATATTAAAAGTAAATAATTAAAACAAATGAATACTCTACATATTTTGCGCTAGAATAAAATGTATAAAATAAAATTGAAAATGAAGAAAGGAAGGAGCACTACTCATTGTCCTTAAAAATCATTGAAATTCCAAAGTAATTTTAAATAAATTTAATACAAAATTCTGTAAAATTCTATTGAAACTCTATGAACTTAAATTACATTGAAACTCAGTCAATTAAACTGGATGAATACACACAAATTACTGCAATTATAATTAATTATTAAATAATTTCATTGAAGTTAAAAACGATTATCAATAAAATTTATTTAAATGTAATTTCGTTAAATTTGTCGAAGCAAAAATTTCCTTTAAATGAGCAGAATTGAATTGAATTGTTGAAAGAAAACAATTGAAAGAAATTATCTTAAAAATTGCTTGAAAATGCATTTATTCATTCATTCTGTGCAATTTAATTGATAAAAATTTAAATGCTTCTGAATCATTGCCTTGAATTCAGTTCAGAAATTTTTTTCTTGAAATTGCTTGGAATGGCAAAATTTCCGTTTCGTTCGATGTGATCAATATTTCAATTGATGTTAATTGTTGCTGCCGTCAGTGTTTTTGCAGGCCTTTCTAATTGTATAAAATTATTTAACCGGCAGTAGCAAATTGTTACTACACATTTTTTTACAAAGAGTTTAATGTACTATTTTTGTGTTTTGTGGTCATTGTTGTTGTCCGTCTGTCTGTCTCTAGCTCTAAACAACTCTCAATAATTGATTGCAAAAGTGTGTTTTTTTTTGTCTATTTTGCAAGTTGTTCTTGATGTTGGCGTTGGTGTCGGTGTCGGTGTTGTTCGTTGTTCGTTGTTCGTGGATCGTTAGTAAAATCGAATTAATGATCATTTATTCGTAAACTGCATTAGTATGTCGTTGTTGTTTTTTTGTTGTTGTCGATTGGTATGCTCATTTCATTACTCATTCCATCGTTCTCCATCCATCCATCAACTGCGCTTGCGATTGCTACTTGTTGAACAGTTGTTGTGGTGGTTGCGATTGTTGTCGGTGCTTCGCTGGATTTGAGGGTTCCGGTTCCACACGCCACTCACAAGATTGCAGAAGTCGTTACCACTGTTGCTGTCTTGCTGCAACCAACATTATAAATCCATCTCTTTGTTATTGGTATTGTTGTTGTTCTTTTTCGAACTTCAATTTATACTACAATCATATCTATATATTTTTCTTATGCGATTGAATTGCAATCCATTTGTTTGCAATAATTTTTCATGCTCGAATCGATATTAAGTAATTTTTAACCCATACTCAGCCGTTGGTCAATGCAAGAATGAATGAAGAAATAAATTATCATTCGGCGAATGAATGAAGAAAATTCCAAGAGTGAACGAATGAATGACGGAATTTGTTCAAAATAAATTTATTCAAATATATATATTTTTAAAATAAATGTTATACAATAAACAATAAAAAATTATTGTTCTCTGTTTAAAAAAGAATTAAAAGTTTAAAAAGATTAAATTTAAAAAAATTAAAAGAATTAAAACAAACAATTGATATATGTACGAGTACACTACAAATGATTGCGGCTTGTTTATATCGATTTAATACAACTGAAAAGAAGGTTAAAAATCTGGGCAATTAATTTCGTTATTTTAATTGACCACAACAACAACAACAACAACAACAACGACGACGATCGCATCAATACAACCGCATCAATATAACTGATCATATAACACTTTGTGGCATTGATGAGATTTTCGAGTTACGATCAAATTGCAGTCGATCGATTGCTATTGTTGTTGTTGTTTTTTGACGTGATGACAGTGATGCTGATGACGTTGATGCGCAATTAAAGTTTCATGTTCGATTGAACGATTGAACTTCTAACGAACGAAAGTGAAGGTTTTCTCAATTTTTTTTCAAAATTCATTTTTTGCAATGTACTCGTAATTGCAAAAACAGCATTTCAAATGAGTTAAATCGATGACAATAAGGTTAAGAAATAAAAAAAAAGAGTAGCAGAAGAAAAATAAGTCATGATTCCAAAAAAAAAACAATGGGAATGTGTCGAGCTGTCGAGCTTGCAACATTGTTATTTTTTAATCTTATATTTCTCATAATTGCATAAAATTTCTTTTCTCTCGAAATTTAATTTTATTCACAGACGTGTAAAAATTTAAATGAATTTTCACTCTCAGGAAAAACCTAGAGTAAAGTTTTCTCGACGAGAAATTTTTTTCACAAAGTTTTGGAAAATTTTCACATGCTGACGTTTTTCAATTATACGCAAAAGTATAAAATTATGGCTTGCTTTGAAATTTTCTCTCATCATAAAATTATCATTCTAACAACACTGAGTAAAAAAGTATGATGGCTACATTGGATACGCCTCTTTTTGACGCCCCCACCACCCACTGCTATCAGCTAATAATAACAATAATTAGTACGTATTATTAATATTTCACTTTCAGTTTCATTAAAAATATCATCATATTTCTTAACAAAATGAATAGTCACTATAATACGACAAGAAGAAAAAGGAGGACAAATATTAAAAGCGAAAACAACAACAACAACAACAAATCAAGACGTATCAATAAAACATCAATATCAACAGTCAGTTTCTTCGTCTTCTGTGAGAAACCTTTACCATTTAAAATCCAATTTATTTCGCCACAAAAAAATTAACAACAGCTTTTTCGAATAAAATTATTATATTGTACAGAAATATCTGATGGCCGATCGATAGTATCATCAACTGTCAAAGATCGTTATCAGCTGAAAGATTCATTATTCTCGTCATCAGTACCGTCGTTTGCGAACCTTCAGTATTATTACTGTAAATAATATTGATGATTTTTTCATTTTGAAAATATAATCAACATATAAGCCACATTATCAATATCATCATTATCATGATGAACATCTTTCTCATCATCAATTCGTCAGCAGTTTTTCTATCATAATCATTTATTAAGACGATCACTTTGATCATTTATTACAAGAGCTATTATCGTCGCAAACAATAATTGCCATTTCTAGCATTACTTATTAATGAAATTATATACATATAATATACATATGTACTTTCTTATATTTACTATAATCGTTATTTACATTATTCCATTTATTTATTATGATACGCATTAAAAATGATCATTTCAAACATCCTTAGAAAATTATTATCGTTTGATAGTATAGTCATTATCATTGTAATCATTATTATGAAATGTTTACCGATATTGTTGTTTGTTGGTTGTTGTTATTGTTGTTTTTTATCAACCTTCGCGATAGTTTGCAACAGGCACACATTATTGTTTGTTTGTTTGTGTGTTTTTCTACACATTTTTTGTGAAACCGAAAAGTGTGAAAGTTATTGTGTAAACAAAGGAGTACCCGGACGGCAAAGTTGTTGTTGTTGTTGTTGTCGTCGTTGCTACTGCCATTTGACATTGGTTAGACAATGTTAATTAAGCAACTATACTAACACTAACACAAAGAACCAACACAAAATGCATTGTTAAATTTGACATAAAAAAGCTTTTATTTCTCTTCTTTTCCATTTCACTTGGCTGAAGTTCACACACTCACACACACACACACACATACACCGTATGTACATAACGGTGCACATACGTACATACCTCATGTCTACATTGACGTAACGATGCATCATTCATTCAATAAATGAAACGAAAGAGAAAGTGTTGAGAATGAGTTGGTTTCAATTCAACCCATTTCAATTGAATTTTATCAGTTCTATTATTTTTTTATGCAGGCCTTTACTTCAGGTCTACTTTCCGGCGCCCGCCCAATGGAAAATGTTTATAAATGGGTTAATTAAGTGAGTGACATTTTTTTGAAAATATTATATATAATAGAAGACGAAGCAGAAGACTTTCACTGCTGTGTTATTTTAACTTCAAAAAAACAATACAATTATGAATTTCATCGATCGTTCGTATGATCATTACATAGAATAGGTTTTGCTGTATGTAATTAAATTTATCTAAATTAATTTATTATTTTAATTATTTGATTATTTGTTTGGTTATTTATTTATTTATTTATTTATTTATTTATTTATTTATTTATTTATTTATTTATTTATTTATTTATTTATTTATTTATTTATTTATTTATTTATTTATTTATTTATTTATTTATTTATTTATTTATTTATTTATTTATTTATTTATTTATTTATTTCATTTATTTGTACACTTAGGTATTTATTTACTTACTCATTTATTGGTTAATTTATTTATTGGTTTATTTATGTATATGTATATAATATTGATTTTAATATAGATTTTAATTTTTTAAAACTTTAATTTTTATTTTTTAAGTATTTATTTATTTATTTTTCTCTTTATTTATTCATTCATTTATTTATTTATCTCTTGAGTTATTTGATTATTTATTTTTTTATATATTTACTTATTTAATTATTAATTTTTTGGATTATTTAATTATATACATACATATTTATTTGACTATTTACTTTTATTTTTTAATTTTTATTCAATTATTTATTCATTTATTTACTCATTTACGATCTACTTATTTGATTATTTATTTATTATTTTATTTAATTATACAATTATTTATTTATTTCTCTTTTTTTATTTTATTATTTAGTTATATACAATATTTATTAGATTATTTTTATTTTTTTAAATTTTTATTAATTCAATTATGCATTCATTAATTTATTTTTCTATTAAGTTATTTATGTTTTTTTATTTATGTTTTTTTTATTTATGTGTTTTTAGCTTATATAGCTTAAATATAAGTATAAGCTATTTTTTATTTATACCTTTTTTTGGTTGAGGTTCGAACGTTAGCGATCGAGAAGCAACTTTTTAGTGAAGAAATTACTCAAAGAAATATTTTTTTTCAAGATTTTAAGAAAAGATTATTTTCAACACATTTATTTTTATTTTTATTTTTTTGTTAAAATGCAAAAAACACTCTATATATATATACATAAAATAAAATCAATAAAACGATATCATCGCATTATAGTTTTGTTCGAAAAACTAGCAAAAGACATAAGAATGATTAAAAAACTACGATATTATAGAGTATAAAAGTAATAAAAAAACGAGAATCGTTTTCTTGGAGCATTTGACTTACTTTGGCAACAGACAGACAGAGCTCGAAGCCCGTTATCACTTCGATGCAGTGACTTGATTCGATTAATTTGACGAAAAATCAGATTTTAAAAATTTTTTAATTAAAAATTTTTTTTTTTCATTTTTTAAAAGAATTCTATGTAGAGCGATAGATTCTATTAGTATAATATAAAATGTTTCTAACGTTTAATTGCAATTTAATTTAGGAGTCAATAACATTTTAAATGCAAGAATTATAAAAAGAGTTTTTAGAAACTTCGAATTTTCCATGAAATCATGAAGTGATGAAGGTACTCGTAAGAGGTAACAGTGCTCACAAACACCGACAGCAACACCAAAATATACGAAAACATTAAAAGCCACAAACAATTATCAATCAAAAGAGAAACAACACGGAAACGTTGTTAATAACGGAGTATGTTTTTTTGTTTTTTTGGAAAAAAGAAAACCATCTGAATAATTGAACGGCGAGGCCGGTTGTTGCGCGGAAGCATCAACAGCGCAACACCGCAACACTGCCAACACGCTTGTAATCAGAGATTCAGCAAAACCGAAGAATGGCGGTAATTCCAATTTGCTTTGATAGATTTCTAACCACATTCAAGAAAGAAAAAAAAAACACAAAAACAAGCGCATGTCGCGGACGATAACGGCTGAAGAGAAGAGTGAAGAAGAGGCAGAGCAGAAAGAAAGAGACGAAAAACGCGGGGGGGGGGGGGGGGGGAAACCCAAAACAATTCAACTCTAATCATCTTAAAATAAATACTTAGCTGCATTTAGCCACGTTGAGATGAATAACGAGCGTGAAGCGAGATTGCTTCTCGGCAATCTTCTCACCGACTGACCACGAAAATCGTGTGCTCAATTCACAAATTGACTAAATTATTGTACAGCAAAAAACACAAAACAAAAACCACAACAACAACAACAACAACAATAATAATAATAAAAAAGCAATGTAGTTATACAACAGCAACGTCCACCGTGCACCGTGCACCATCAATGACGGTTTAAAATGCCTTCAAGCAAAATTTCATTATTAACTTTATTTAGAAAAAAAAAAGCGAATGTAGAAAAATATTTATCCAAACTTAGAAACAACGAAAAAAAAACATAGATTAAAAATAATAAAAAACTATGATCGATCGACCGTCTAAAACTCAAGGAAGAACATACACACATTTTGCAAAATGTGTGAAGTTGTTAGACAATCAGTGGCAACAACAACAACAACAACAATAACAACAGCAGCAGCAAACAATGACTTTTTGAAGAAATGTCTTTACGAACGTCAGAGAGAGCAATAACGAGATATAATATATAATGATGTTAAGAATATAAATCCTTATAAACTCGATAAAGGTTAAGGAAAAAAAATATAATTAAAAAATCTTAAAAGAGTGAAGAGAAGAATTAAAAAAAAAGTAGAAGCGTAAATTGAAGAAAACCGAATGAAAACGTAAGGAAAAGCATAAGAAATTAAGAAAAACCATAATGAATGGAATAAACAAGTTTTAGTTTTGCAGAAGATTTATAATCCTCAAAAAGTTGTCAACTGAGAAATTAATGCTAATGGGTACAGAAGACATATGTAGATAAAGAGAAAAAAAAAATATGAAATGAAAAGGAATAAAAAAGGAAATAATCATTCCTTAAACTTGGTCAACGATGTTCATGGATTAGTGATGAATCGACGAGGCCAAATTAATTGCAATGAAAATCTCTCTGATAAAGAGCAAAAAAAAAAAAAAAAAAAATTAAAACAAAAAAGTAAAATAATAAAAAAATGTTCAAAAAACTAAAAAAAAAATTAAAAAAAAAAATGCATACATGCATACACGTTTTGGCTGAATTTTCTTCAACACCATTATTATAAGCATCTCCTTCATAACGACCAGCGCAAAAGATTAACAGCATTGACGATTAAATGAATCAATTTATCAATTTATCATTTCAAAAAGTTAAGATTATAATGTTGTGATCATTATAATTATAATTACGTATAGATAATTAAAATTATTACACCGACTATACAGATTTTTTGCCATACAGTACAACAGTATACTCTTATCGTTTGTAAAGGAATATTTTCACATGATATACATTATTATCAGAATAGATAAGAGTATACTGCTGTACTGCATTTCGTATGAAGGAAAACCTTTATAGCACTTTATAAGCTAAGAAGAGTAGTAAAATTCAAAGTCTGTACTGTCTGTGTCTATTTGTAGCTAAAACTGAAGTTGGTAATTAGCTACTTCTGGTAGAAGTCTCTGGTAGTGACTCACTCATACGCTCCATGATAATGATGATGATGATGATGATGACGAAGTATTTATTGGTATAAAAACGAGTAAAATAAAAACAAATTCACAATTAAAAAAAAACCTTCTCTTTTTATAGCTTTGACTACAAAAAACTAAGAAAAAGAGGCAAAAGTTATGCTCTCACGAGTACGATCACAAAAGTCGGGCGAATGGTGTCTTTGTTCTTCTTCTTGTTATTGTTGTTGTTGTTGTCTGAATGTAGGATTTTAGCTATAAACTACTAATATCATCATTGATAGCGTACTCCAGAGTACGTCACAAAGACACTATTCGACGCACAGTCAGTGTCTCTTTGACGGTGTCAAAATCGGCGTTCTGGACTGGCCCCTGTTTTTTTTTTTTTTTTTTTTTACTTTACTCTCCTTATTTTTTGTATTTGGTAAATAGTAAAGCGCAATTGGCCTTCAGGTAACCGTGTACTCGTACCTCCAGCACCGCAGCCAGCACACTTTCGGTAATCAACTTTTACCGTTCGGTGACCGGTTAATGATCGTGCTAAGGCAAAAATAGTGCGCATACTCAGTGCTCTTGAATGAAAAAGTCAGAACAGTCATTTTTTCTGATTTTTGTTTTTTTTTCTTTAATTGCTTTTGTTATAAACCGAACCGCTGATCGCTTTTCATCCGTCCAATTGTCAATAGATTATGATTTTAATGACCTTTTTTGTAAAAAAAAAAAAGTTTTTGCAATAAAAAAACTCGTTTAACGAGGCGTTTTTCAGGCTTTATCTGGCGTTTCCATAAAGCGGTTTTGCTTGGGTTCAGCGCAAAACTGGTTTTCACAGCGAAAACCATTATCAAGCCAGAAAATCTTCTTTGAAATTGTTGTTGTGAGTTTAGCGTAAAACCAAAAAGAGTTCTGGTTTTAACAGTTTTCAACCCTGTTTCGAAGTTCGAAATACTAGTGGCCATAGCCTTGTCTCTTTTCTATAGTTAATATGCTAGAAAGAGATGAATATTGTATAAAAAAATATTTTTTCGAAATTAACAAACAAAACAAAACATTGGTTTTGCAAACAACAACAACAACAACAACAACAGCAAGGGGCGTAACCCAACAAAACCAAAAATAAAACCAGTTTTGTATGAAAACACTTGACACTTGATCGATGTTCGTAAGCCTAAACCGAAACCGAAATCAAAATTTAAAGGAAACACCATATTAGTACGATATAATGTCTAATTCTCAATACTATCATCAATACCATCAATGTAATATTACTATCATTCGCCAAATGAAACACTAGCGCCATCACTATCTTTCATTAGACTTATCTATAGCACTTAAGTTGGCTTTATCATCATTAACTTCTCAAAATCAACTCACAAATATCAATATCATTGCGTTTATTGCAGCAATAGTTGTATTAGTGCTAATAGCATTATAAGCAACATGGTAATGATCATCATACGTACATATATGTATATGTATGCAGATATGTACATGAAATCATACGTAGCACCTACGAGTCATCACATTCTAAGTTCACTGACTTCATTCGAAATCGTAGTCGACGGCAACGCTATTGTATTTTCAAACTAATCACATCCGATTTTGTTATCGATTTCATTATTCATTAAGTTGGTTCTTTTCTGCGCTTGCAGAATTTCGCTCGCTGGCGCGATATCAATCAATCAATCATTCACACTGAATTCAACGAATTGGCAGACAGACAAACCTTCGCAAACAATGACCTTTTTTGGCTCTTCTTTTCTGATGAGTTTGAATTTAGTTGATATTTTTAAATTAAAAATTAAATTAAATTTAAATTGTTTATTAATGAAAACGTTTAGTAGTTCTACGTATTCTGTAGAAGAAAAAGAAGAATGCATTTTTCTAAAATTTTTCTTTTTTTATTTATACATTATGTAGATATTTCACTTTTTGATGAAATGAAATTTCTTCTTCTTCTGGAATTTGTGCCCAATTCAAATTTTCCTGATGATTATCTTCCTCATGATCGACACTTGTCGACGACGAAAGCCCTGGGACGGGAGAAATCAGAAGGCTTCTTGTAGATTAAAAGCCATTTTTTAGGCTTAATTTAATTTTTTTTTTTTTTTGGGTTTCTTTCTTCTTAATTGTTTCCGTGTGTGTATTCATCATCATTTAAATTTCGTCTCGTCTGTCGTATTAATTTTCTAATTGAATTTCAGTGAGATAAACTGATAACAAATAAGAGCGCATTAATTTAGGTCTGGCCAATGATTATATACGCTACAGTCGTAACTCTCGAAACGATGATATTATATATGCTAACAGTGGGCAAGTCACGCCCTTTTTTCTTTTATATAGTTGATTTCGATGTATTTATTCATTTGCAGCATTGAATTTATTGAAAAAACCTCCATATATGATATACTCGCAGTACACCGGTGGGCGGGTTACGCCCATTTATTGTGAGATAACACTCTCCATTAAAGTAATCCCGGCAAATACGATATATGTATGTAATTTCAGCTCTAAATCTGCACTACAAGCTAAGAAAGTCTGTTGTATTTGTATAAAAAAATGTATTTACTTTAAAAGGTAGGCGTGGCACTGGTCTGAGATTCCCATTGTCAATACCAAACCGCCCATGATGACTAAGAATATTTAGGGCGCCAATTCTGATATTAATTTTCATTATAACCAGCGTGGTATCTGCCGGTAGATCACCTCAAAGTGATTAATATATTTTTTGGGTAACTTCAAAGGTAGTTAAGAAGTTCTTGTCGTAACCCACTTAACAAACATTTTCTAATCTAAAAGCTAATTTTTTTTCTTGACATTCTCTGACATGATTTTAGAAAAGTCAGAATGCAGTCAGTCAGTCAGTCAATCATTAGTTTTAAAATGTTTTTGTAAATCTCGAAGGAAAGAGCGCTATTAATGAGGATTTGGTGATTATCGTCATCGTAGATTAACATAACTTGGTTTTACGGCTTTTAGACTTTTACGTTGTTTCTTGTTCTTTTCATTTCGTTTCTCTTTAAGATGTTTTTTCCAAACACAACAAAAACAACACCATTAATCATAGAGCATTATTTTTTGAGAGAAAACAAAAAGCTTTTAATCAAATGCCAAAGAATCTCGCTTCGCGAAGTCTTCAAAAGCAATAATATCGTATACACATGTATTTTTTCGATTATTTAAGCCAAGTAAGTTTTGAAAGTTTGGAATTGAAAAGCATGACAAATTCTAAAAAAAAGTGTCTATTCGTGTATAACATTTTTAACAAACTTTAATAGAAAACTTCTGAATTTTTGTCGTCAATTTAGGTTTTTTTCTATTAAAATTTTATAAAAAGCATATATTGCTTTTTATAGGTTTATAAACCTTTTTTCTGGCGACGCAGAAATCATAAAATCTTCGTAAAATTAGAAGAATTATAATAATAATAATTAGAATTATTATTTTCTGTCATTTCGCGGTGTCTTTTTCTACCGATTGCTTCGATGAACGGTCTTTATCAATTGACTCCAAAATTCATATAATGTAGATTATGTAAAGAACCATCAAAATGTACGTAATTATAATTTTTTATTTATTAAAATTTTTTTCAATATATTTTCAACACATTTTGAACGCGTTGCCTGCGCTTATGGATATTATGTCATGCGATATATCGTATGTTGTGCTCTGATGTGATGCGGCATCTTCATAAATATCACAATACCAACCAACCTACAATAGTAACAACAACAACAACAACAACAACAACAACAACAACAAACATCAAAAGCAAAATTATAAAATGGATAAAATAAAATTTTAATGTTACAAAACAGATAACTTTTTTTGCAATTTTCGTTTTTTTTTGTATCGAATGAGCGCGCTCGTACAACGATCGGTTTTTATGTAATCCTCAATACATCAGCAAAAACAACAACAACAATAACAAAACAGTTGCACGTGCGCTGTGATCTTCGCTGTAGTTGTTTTGCTCTTGTTGTTGTTGTTGTTGTTGTTGTTGTTGTTGTTGTTGTTGTTGTTGTTGTTGTTGTTGTTGTTGTTGTTGTTGTTGCCTTTTGACCAACCGCCAGCCAACTTTAACATTTAAACTCTTACGACGACTGAATAAAATAATTTTGTTTGTTTGTTTGTTTGTTTTTCCTGCATTTGCATTTTTTTTTTGTTTTCTGAAGCTTTGCGTTGTTGTGAAACTTGTTTCTTCGATAATACGAGTATTCAAAGACATGAATGAGTCTTTGCAATTTTTCAATTTCTGTGAGAAAAAACTGATTATTATGCGTCCATTATGCATTTAGTATGATCGTTTAATATACGAAAGAGAGACAAAAATAAAATACGTATGTACGATACATTATGAAAGAAATTAATTATTTGGTTTTCTTTTTATTCAAAACCAGAAAATATGTTGATTTGTTGATTTCTAAGATTAACTTAAAAAAAGTACGAGACTGTGTTTCGAAATTAATTCAACTGAAGCAGGTTATACATTTTTAATAAAATATTATATCGGTTGTATTTGAGATCATAAATAAAACAAATTAGGCAAACAAAGCATTTCATAACTATTTGTACTACTGAAGCGCTGATAACTTACATAATGCTATTTATAATATAGCATTTTTTAATCATCATCATAAAAATGTACTAATTTATGGTCATAATTTGATATTTTGTACTACCATTAGCATAACGTATTTTCACATTTACATAGATATTTATTAATCTTAATACTATCATATAATATTCTAGCATCATATGCATACAACAATATAGGCTCCACCATTACTTACCTTAATTTTTCTCTGATTCATAAGAAGTTATCGTTCCTCGTAATCGCCTGCAAAGAAAAGAAAATAATAAAAGTTAATAAAAATTTTGAAATAATTGAAAGAATTCTTCCCTTTCAAAGAAAGAGTGTAGTAATATGTACAAATTGTTTTTCTAATTAATTTACAAATAATTTTTCAAATTCCATAAACAAAAGCATTCGAATGACAAAAATGCCTTTTTTCAAATTTAAGCCAAACCTTTTTAATGAAAACAAAGTGAAAATAACTAGCTAGTTAATAATGATGTTGATGATGCCCTTTATTATGAAAGTAGTCACTTTTTTCCTCCGAACAGACAGATTTCAGTACTAGCGTTTTAACAACTAAACAATTATTTCTGTAATTTTATACGATAATTTTTTTACCAAATATCTGAGGAAAAAATTCTAATTTTACTGTAATATTACTTATGCCAAAAGTTTTTTCTTTTTTATTATATAATAGTTTTTTTTTTTTTTGTTTAAGATTTTCAGTTTTCACTGAAGCGAGGCAATAAAATTTCTCTCTGGCAATACTCAAAGCCATGAACTCTTTGGCAAAGGTTATGACATTTCATTTAAAAAAAAAAAATGTTACTTTCTTCCTTATTTTTTAGCAGCGACAACAACAAAAACAACAACAACAGCGACGGCGACACCGACGACGACGACTACACCGACGACGACGACGACTCCAACCACAGCATTTGCCGCCATCGAAAGCTTTAAGTGTCAAATTTTGTGCGTCGTCGCTTCCGTATTGAACAACTTGTTCAGTGTCATCACAGTTAATCATGTTGTTTTTATTGTTGACTCGCATTGTCACGAATGACACTGCCATATCAGAGTTGCCAGATTAACGCACATGCCAAAACTTTTCATTTTTATTTCCTACAATTTACAAACGTTTTAGGTTTTGTTGCTTTTCTTGGAAGAAATTAATGAGAGTCACAGTCACAGTCACGATTTTTAATTTTAATTATTTTTTAGCACTTTGTCATTTTGTGTATTAGCATCTTCTCTGAAAATTAATTGTGAAAACTACAACAGAATTGTGTAGAATTTTCTTAGAAGCGTTTTTAAACAGACTTCGAAGTTTTTTCTATTTATTGTAAAAATTTTGGAGTTAAAATTAATTTCAATTTCATTTCATTACATTTCATGACCTTCTATTTACTTCGCTGTACTTTTGTGAAATTTTTTAACCGTTCGTAGAAACCTTCTTTTCTGCTTTAGTTTGAATAAAATGGAATGTATTTTTTCCTTTAATATAAAATGGAATGTATAATTTCTCCTTTAATGCCTGCAAATATTTTTGTCTGAATGTCGACCGTCGCTGCCATTTGAAGAGTCAAATCCGTAAAAGTCCGTCAATACGGAATGTTTAACCTACGATTTATTTATGTAGTACTTTCGAGTACGATGTACGCTGTACTTAGGTACGTATTTATAGGGCTAATCCTGTATGCCGTAGTTGTAAAATGCAAAATGTTTTCCGTCTAAATCAACTACGTGCTTCTTTTACAATATTCATTCGTAGCTATTAATTTATTTAGTTGTAAAGCTTCCACGGGCAACAACAACAAAAAGGAACAACAACAACAACAACGACACATTTCTAGAAATAAATGAGGCAAGAGTGTCGTTTTCCACAAACAGGTACATATTTTGAAAAAAAAATTTCGTTAAAAGTATTTTGCGCTTTAGATTTAATGTCAAATCGCGTACACTTCGAAGAGTAATATTTTATGGAAATATTTTTTATGTAGTTGAGTTTTTCTCTTCTTTATGAATTATAATGAATTATGAATTAATTAAATATAGCGCTTTGTTTTTGGAAGAACGAAATTGAGAAAAAAGAATTGAGAAAAAAGAAACCAATTAGAATTTTCAGCTAAATTCCAATTTCCAATTCCAATTAAAATTAGAATTTTCAGCTCTACTAAGTATTCGTTTATGATGCCTAATAAAAGGTAAATAATTTTTGCATTTTTAATTAATTTTATATTTCGTAAAAAAATCAAACAAATTACTTTTTCTTTACTAACTTTCTGTCTGTTAATGTTCGATAACTTTACTGTTGAAAAACTGCTTGTAGGAATTAAACACATTTTCGTTCGTTAGTTAATTTTATAATTTATTTTAAAAATAATTTAATTTTATAATTTTATAAGACGGTACTTTTAATTCCTTATATTTTTTTTTTATTAATTCCTGCAACTTTTAAACTTGGCATAAAACCAAGAAATATTTAAGCAACTTAACACTAACAACAACAACAGCAGCAATAACTTGCACATACTAACAACCATTAACCTCAGAGCTAAAATTACAACAACAACAAAAAAACAGGTTTTAGAAGGAAAAAAAAAACTAAATTGATTTATAGGAACAATTACGCCTTTGTTGTGAGTTATCTACGCATTCAATGTCTGGACTATTCTTCTTCTTTTTCGCCAACTCCGGCTACTCCGCCTACTCCGTGCTCAGCCGCTGCCCAACCCAAAAACCTTTTGACGAATGTCAAATAATTGACGAACGTTAAATAAATGACATTCGTTTCACCTGTCATTGTTGTTGTTGTTGTCGTCGTCGTTTTTCCACGTCACTCAATTCGAAATAAAGAAGCCGTAGTTCGTCTTGGTCGACCGATCGAACGACTTTACTTTCCTCTTTGATTCAATTGGCCACGTTAAGTTCTATTTCATTGGGCTAGACTTGTTATCGTTTTTATAAATTTTATTGTTTTTGTTTTCTATAAAATACACCAATTGTAGTGTTTTTTTTTTTTTGCTGTAAAACGCATGCAGCGAAATGTGAAAAAAGAATAAAGAACAAATCAATTGAATGAAAACGTCAGCAATCAAGCAAATGATCTTCACAAGAGATCAACATCATTGAAATCGTTACTATTTAAATCGCTGCTGCTGCTTCTTCGAAACAGCAAAAAATACGAGGGCTAATTTTGATGGCCTTCACTGTTGTCAGTTTTTTATAGTTTTTTTCTCAATTCAACTCAACTTGTGAAAATGTTGTCGATCAAAATAACGCTAGAGAAACCTCTTCATTCTTCATTCGAACTCGGAATACGAAAAATATTACAAAATTTTAGAATGACAATGATAAAAAAAAGAAAAAGAAGAAGAAGATGAAGAGGGGGGAGGGGGGAGGGGGCAAAAGAAATTAGAAAAAGTCAAAACTCAAAATTTAATGAGTATGAACTTATCAACATTAAATGAATGAATTAATATTAATCTTTACAACTTTGTAAATTCTCATGATTGTATAATTGTTAATTAATATTTATGCAGGAAATTGCAAAAAAAATTTATAAAAATATGAAAACAAATCGTTCAACATGAAGTATGTACATTTCTCTCGGCGAAATGATGCTGTAAGATGGACTATTATTATACGCGAATGACAAAAAAAAAAATTAAAATACATATTTTTAAAATATGTACGTACATAATTTCATATTAAAAAGTGGTAAATCATGTTGGTGCAATCAGAGCAACAGAAACAACAACAATAAAACAATTAAATTATGCAGCTTAATTCATTAATTATATTTCTATGACTATTTCATTTGTTGTTTTCTCCGTTCGTTCGTTCGTTTTTTTAATTATTTCTTATTTTCTCAAACAGTTAAAAAATAATTTATTTCCTTTCTTCAGTTTGGTCGCAGCCACTCGCATGCCAAACCGTTTTTATTATCGCACTTGCGCCCGTCGTTGGGGAAAAGTTACTATATTCTACATTAAGGTAGGCTCTATCATTCGTACGTCTGTCAAATTCGAAAAAGAAAAGTGAACAAGATTTTAGAAACTAGTAAAGATGGAGAGAGCTAAACAGAGTAATCATTAATTCTGTAACTTTGAATCAACACACACGCGAAGCTTTCGAAAGTTACCTTCTGTTCTGTTCTGTCTTTTTTTTATTTCTTTTCTGGCTTTTTTTTTTATTGTATTCCGTTTATTGAGACGATTTTACGAGGTTTTGGAAAAAAAATTATTCACGATCTTTTGATTTTGTGCTTAAAAATTCTTTCTCTACTAAAATAGTTAGTTTTTCGCGTTAAAATAATGCCAATGAAACTCCAGAGGAATATTATAATGGCAATGCTCTTTGGTTGCTGTTGGTTTAGTCCCTTCTTGTATATAAAGAAATTTTTTTTTTATAATTAAATTAAATTAAATAATTTAATAATCAAATTAAAGTTTTTTTTCCATTTTAATTTAATTTTTTTTTTCAAAATTTTTTCTTATTTTATGAAAATTTTACCTTTTTTAACTCAAACTCCAAACGATCAATCACAAAATAACAGTTAAAAATTAAAAATAAAAAAAATTAAATTAAAAATTAAAATTAATTAAAGTTAAAAAAATTTTTTAAATTAAAAATGCATTACAAATCATCATATTAATTATAAAAAACTTTAACTCTATATCTTCAATGCCGTTCGCCACGCGTCTTAATCTCTGTCTGCGCATTTAACGCATTTTTGAAAAAGTTTTAATTGAAAAACTCTTTATTAAATACAATTATATTACAACCATTCGAAATTGGAAATTTTAGCCAACCGCTTCTAACCGCAGCGAACGCGGTACTTGCACCGCTTTTCGGTGCTTTCAAGGATTTTTACAGTCGCTGCTTAACGAGGTCAGCAGCCGTCGGTGAACGCAATTACATACATGTTTTTGTTGTTTCTCTCCACTGCCTTCGCAACGCATGCAAGAAGAAGTCTGTTGAAGTTGAATGATTTTCGGTTTCGGTGTTGAAAATGCAATTGAGTACACGGTTTTTTGCGGTGTAGTTGAAATATTTCGCGCGATTTTTACAGTGTGCGCTTCGTCTCAACACTTAAAACCATTCTAGTACATTCGACTGTTGTTGGTTCAGTTGCTTGCGATTGTCTGTTTTGGTGGTTTTTTTTTACTTTTTTGATTTTCTCTTCTCTTATGGGTTTCTTTATTAATTTATTACGAGTACTTTAGATTCCTATTATTCCAATTTGTTGTTGTAGTTGTCATTATTATGGCAATTGCTGTTGTTTTTAGTATTTCAATTGTTTCTTTATAGCTGTTAGCTGCTATTAAACGTGGCCATGGTTGTTTTTCTTGTTGTTATTGTTGTCGTTTTTGTCGCTACTGTTACTTTTTACTGTATATTGATTTGATATTCACTAAAGATTTTTTTGTTGCTGTTGCGAATGTAATACTTTTTTAATTGGTCCGCTTTTTTTTGGTATTTTCGCTGCGATTTTTTGATGTTTTTTGATTTTTGCTAATCAAGAGGCCACCGCGTGCGCAAACAATAAAACAAAATAACACCACCAGCACACAACAACAATAGAGTAAATTCTATTATTTATATTTAACGTTAGATCATTACAGCCCGCTTTAATGGCCGTAATTTGTACGTATTTTGTCACCTCGTTCCAGAAGCGAAGCGACTCGTTCTGTAAAAGTGAATTTCACAACCATTACTGTCTGACCAGAATACAGCGTCTCAGCCTCCAACTTCCTTTTCGTTGGCGTTGGCTCTCTTGCTCTGAATTAACATTGAACTCTCTGTAACAGTGTTTCTTAACATAACTGAAGCTGCGGGCCAACAAATATGTTAAGCTTTTATTGCGGACCACACAAAAAGTTTCATACTAAATAGAAGATGGTATGTACAGGTTTCTTTAAAGTAATCTGCAGACTAATTGAAGAAAAAGTTCCGACACTTTTATTGTGTTAATTTCGAACCGGCGAGTAGAACCAGAGAGCCGAAACAGAGAGTAGAAACAGAGTAGAATTAACAGAGAGTTAGTTTCGGCAGCGAGCTAGTTAGTTTTAACAGCAGAAAATGTCATACAACCATGGTTTAACAGAGAATTCTAGCTTTCATAATTATCCGTTAATGACAGAATAAAAAGAATAAAAAATAGAAAATGTTTGACTTTTTATTAGTTCTAGCAGATAATTTCAGATAATAAATTTTAAATTTAATAATTTAAATTTTAATAAATTTCAAGATTCATGCAGAGTTTCGCGGACTACCAGTTGAGAAACAGTATTCTAGAGTACAATATATAGAAAACTCGTGAGAAATATTGAAAGTGTTGCTATTAAAAAATTTATAGAAAATACAAAAAACAAATAACAAAGCAGATTCGAAGAGTAACACTTCGTTCGATTAAACAAAATACGGCTTCTAAAAAGCTTCTAATTTTTTGTAATTTTTCTTTTTTTTACATGAAAGCCAACTATACTGCAACTAGCGGTACATAGCAATGGCGTAAGTATCGTTGTACGATATGTATCGGTGTCAGTCCCAGCGTCATTGTCAATAATAGCGACTCTCTTTTTCAATGACATGATTTTCACTCATGTGCAGTGACTGACAATTTTTACAGAAGCAGCAACAACGAAAAAAAAATAGAAAATAGATAGAAAATAGAAATTTAGGACAAGCGGGCAACCTTAGTAGCAACAACATTGAAAGCAACACAGCACACACAGTACGAATAAAGACATCATGAGCATATTAACCTGTAATCGGTACCATCATTAGTCATGGTACCGATTGATGTTTTTTTTTTTTTTGAGTATTACAAATAGTAAGCGTTTTTGGCGGTCACACGGTCGCTGATCTTCTGAGAACTGTCTAACCGATGCAATAAATGAGCGATCAAGTGATAAATCAATGAACTCATAAATTGTGCAACAGACTAATAAACTGACCGAAAAACTTGCCAAACGACTTTAACACTCTGACTAACAAACTAGCTAATATACTCGTATATGCACAGGTTTACAGACTGAATAGTTTGTCACTCTAAAATGAGTAACTCCCCGATAAACTAATTAACAGACGTCTGAGCTAACTAACAGTAACAGACCCAATGACTAACTGTTAACTGTTTAACTAACAGATTAATAAAATAATCATGGATTAAGTAGCTAAGTTATAGAAGGTTTAAAAGACACATATTATATAAGATTTATCGTGTGCGTAACAGTCTTATGAAGTACGTAACAGTCTTATGAAGTGCGTAACAGTTTCATGGAGTATGTACAAGACTTATGTTTGCAACAGAATTATTTAAGGAGAGTAAAAGAATTATAAAGTGTTGGACAGTTTTAAGGAGCGTGCAATAATCTTTGCTACAGACTCATGAAATATGTTTTAGACGCCTAGACCAACTACATAAAAAAATAGTAAACTAAGCGAGTGACTGTTTATCAGAAAATATTGTATCCAAAACAAAAAATACAATTATTGCCATTTAAGGCAAGGTCGAACGAATCTTATAAATAAAAAAAAAATAATAAAAAAAACGAGACAAGAGAAATACAAAAACGGAAACAAAATAAGAAAAATTAAATTTAAAAAATGAGAGAAAAATTAAATTAATTAAATTAAGTAAGAAATTATAACCAAAACTACTGAAATTTTAAGAAATTTTAACAATTGAAAATGTCATTATCATTATCGACATTGAATGAGAAGAGTACGACGAAAAAGCTTCATGAGCTCTCTATATTCCTGCAGTTACTGAGCGTAAGTGAGATAGACATTGTATGCACGTACACACACACACACACACACACACACACACACACACACACACACACACACACACACACACGTATGGAAGAGTGTTGACCCAGTCACCTAAAAAACGTTTAATTTATTAATTTTTGACAACGACATATTTGCTTAATTTTTATTTTAATCATATATTCCTTTTTTTTATAATTTACTTAATTTACTTAATGATAAATATTCTTTCTCTCTTCTTTCTTCTCCAAGCATTGATTTCACATGAAATCTTCTTTCAGGCATACAATATTTTTTTTGCTTCTTTTGACTCACAAAATTATATCGTTTTATAAATTATTTTCATTTATTGCACTTAAGACGTTACGCTGAGAGAGTATGCATGGCCAAAATAAAAAATACTTTAAAAAAGTTATGGCTGACATTAAAAATTAATTTTGTCTTTAACTAAGAGTTAAAATTTTGTCTTAAGTCTAGTGTTTAAACTTGATGTTTGAGCTTGAAAAAAAAGAGAGATTTCCTACGACGGCCTCGACTTCGACTTTTTACGATTTCCGAAAATCAATTCAAATCAATTTTCTCACCTTAAAAAAAATGTTGTTTTTTTTTAAATTCTTTGCACATTTGCCTCACCAGAGTGAAATCAATGCGTGCCTAATTTTTTTCTTAAATACAAGAGTGTAACAGCGTTACGATTGACAGATAATACCGTGGTATTGGCAAGAAAACCAAAGTCAACACTTGGGTACAACAATAACTTTTGCTATGACAACAACAACAACAACAACAACAACAAAAACACTTGCAGCCACATCGAAAGCAACCTTTGAAACAAAAAAAAACAAAGTCTAAAAAGCAAATCCAATAAGTTTTTCTTTAGGTAAAACTAAAACTATTTACAGCAAGTTAATTTTAGTGTTTGTGCGGTCTGGGTTTGTTTGTTTGTTTGTTCGTTCCTTTATGTTTTTTTTTTTTGGCGTAATTTGTCATTTGCTTTTTTTGCCGTTTCTGTGGCTTTTAAAGCTGATGAGCTGAAACTTTTAATTAACTAACTTTTTATTTTATTGCTTTCTCTTTTAGGGAAAAAGTTCGCTTTTCACGGAGGCCAACAAAAGCAAGATTTTGTACAATTTCTCATGTGTTTTGTTGAATCTTTTAGCTGGAAATTTTCTTAAATCATACTTGAATCTCTTAAATACTTACAGTTTTGAATTTTTTGTTTTGAAAAAACAAAACAAAACTCAAAATCGAGTTACTTTATCTGAAAGAATGAAGAAAAATGAAAATTTAATAGCAAAATATTATGATATCGTAAAATTCATCAAATAAAATAAAAATATGTATTAAAAGCGCTGCGAAGAGTCGAATAATTATTACTAAAGAGATAAGAAATGTCATATTACGCGAGTACTATTTTTACAGACGAACACAGACCAACAGTAGAAATCCAAGAAGTATTGTATGTAGTGCTGACGGTGCTAGTTGTGAGACCAGAAGAACTCTTCTAGTCTTTCTTTGGTTATACCAAAAAAAAAAAATAGCAGTATTATAGTACGAATATGCTAAAGGTAATGGAAACGTACTAATAGTAGTAGAGAAGTAATAGTCTTAATGCTACTGGTAACAGAGCTGACTCGCTGTAAAAATAACAATGCAATGGAAGAGCTAACATAAATAGAATAACAGCAGTGCGCTTAACAGTAGTAGCGCTTAGCAGAACTAGCGTAGCATTAACAGAAGAAGGATCTAGTTGTATTACAGATTACTTAAATATTTAAAAAGCCTTAATAACTTTTAATATTTTAATAAGCAAAAAATTAATTTAATAAAAAAATATAATAATTTTAATAATAAAACAGAAAACCAATGTGTTCAGCTTCGGTTTGGCAACTTTTCCTCGTCTTTTACCGTTGTTGCCAATACAACAAAAGCGTTAATACCAAAAAACACAAATACTACAAAGAACATCCTCAAAATTGTGATGAAAAAAATGCAGTATGCAGTTTGTTGTGAAAACATTTTGTAGACAGCAAAAAAATGTAGGTTATTCTTATAAAAAAAAAAATTGGCCGAAAAAAAAATTGGCTGCCGGCGAAAACTAAAAGTTCTACCATAAATTAAAAAACGCTTAACAAAAAAAAAACCTCGATCTGGCAATACTATGATGCAAGAAGTCGACGTCGAATGTGAGAAAATGTCATTGTAGCAAAAAAAACCGCACAAAATTCTATAAAATAAAAATGAAAATAAAAGAAAACCTAAAATAATACTTAATAAAAATAGACAAAAAAAACACCACACAAAATGCAGCCAACAAAAGACGATGATGGCAAGCCGTAAAACAAAACAGTCAAAACCATCAGTCGTCGGGCCAAGTTTTAAACGATCAACGCAACAAGCTCCAGAGATCTGTGCTGCGGCGGGGGATGGTGTGTGGGTGCTAAGATAGAGCTGGAGCGGGGGGGGAGAGGTAAGTACTGAAGGTAGACAGGTTTCTTCTCTTTTTTGGCAAACACGTGCGATGGTCGCAAAAGGCAGCAGCAGCAGTGGCAACCGTGGGCGCCGTTCCATAATGTCTGTAGCGTCTGTAGCGGCTGACTGACTGACAGCGCAATGGAAAGAGACAGACAATGCATTGATAGCATCGATTCAGCGAAGTGCAACAAGAAGTTGTGACCTTCGTGAGGTTGATGGCCCATTTTTTCGCGATCGTTGCAAAACATTGAAGTTAATTTAAAGCAGCTGAAGAAGCAGCAGAACCAGGTGTCAGGAATCCAGGGTGACTGCAATTGCAATTTTTAACAGCAGCTGCAATTTTTAACAAAAAAGGTAAAACCTAAGCAAAGTCTTTTTTTTATTAGAATTAAAATAAATTCCAGTTTGTTTAATTGAATTTTGCCCTTTTTTTGCAGTGTCGTTACTTGAAACGTCGTTACTTGAAACGACCACATTAAATTTAATGTGAAGACAAGACAATTTTGGCCTTGTATCATCTGCAAAAACCTTTTTTATTTTAAGACTTTTTTTTTTTGTGACTTTAAGAACCAAGAAAAATCCAGGCGATATAAAAAACGGGAAGTTGGAAAGACTAATGCACGTAGTAACATAAACATATGTTTTTACATTCATACACACACACACACACACACACACGCACCAAAACAAAAGCATGCAGCTTGCAGCAGCATGATGATGCAAATAAATCATGCGGCACGAATACTCTCATGCAAAATAATTCACCAACTAACAGAATATCAGGACCACAAAATGCCACAAGAACATTAACAACAACAACAACAACAACAGTAAGTAGCAGCAGTAAGTAGCAGCCAGACCACAGCCACCAAACATTCTTCTGCTAACTGCACTTAAAGCAACTGCAATTCTAACAACAACAACAAATAACAACAACAACCAATAACAACAACAACAACAACAATAACACAAATCCACTAATATGCGCCGAATAATAATTTCTTGGTAGCAGCAGAGTTTTTTGTTGGAAATTCTTAAATTCAGTTGCAACCAGAAATAATGCCGGAATCACGGCCAGAACAGGAACAAGAAAAGACCAAACAACAACAACAACAACAAAATTGAAATAACGTTAACAAGACGGACAATAACAAGAATAGCCACAAAATGTTGTTAACTTGAGCAGCATCGAAGAAGAGAACAGGTTGGATTCGGCAAGTTTTGCCACAGCCTCATCATTGGACGGGCCTGCCCCTCCCCCCCCCCTCTTCGCCCTCCCGGTGGCCTGGTGAATGCAGCAGACCAACTAACTTTCACATACTTTGTCCTTTTTCTTCTCTTTTTCCTCTTCTTTATTGTCGCCAGCTTCCTTCACGCGCTCGCTCGCTCGCTGCGTAAATCTTTAAGACATTAATCCATGTCTTCTTTCTCGTCGTCCACTGACTTAGCTCCTTAGCTTCGGTTTGGATCCGTTAAAAACGGTCTGTCTGTCTGTTAAAAAAAAAGTAAGCCCAAACCTTTGATGAACATCAGAATCAGGTGCAGAGGCGCGCCATTATTCTGCGATTCTCTACTAGTTACCGTTACGATGTGATGAGATGTAAATGTTTATAAACATTTCTTCAACGACTTCAGAGAGATCTGTCTGTTGAAAAAAGCTGCTCGATCATCGGGCTTTTCCGTCATAGTCATTAATAAGCTCCATCATCATCATCATTGTCATCACCATTATAATTACCTATTATTACTCTCATGACTCTCTCTCTCTCTCTCTCTCTCTCTCTTTCACTGCCACTAAGGATTAGCATGTTATTAAAATCATTGCTATCTTTTCATATCTTCTTAATGTCTTGATAACTCCTTAATTCAACAATTTCTACCATTTTACACTGACAGTCAAAACTGACAGTCTGGCCATTTCGCTTGCGTTTTTTATACTCCACAAAATCTGACTTTTAGACTGAATGATGGAGTTTTAGAAAGTACGAGCATAAAGTCTCCCGCCTGCGAAATACTCTTCATAAAGCATTATACGCGTGCCGCCAACAATCAATTCTGCAGACATGACTCATTTACAAAGGAGACAGTTTTTGAATATGAGTATCATCATCATCATCACTACAATTGTCATCGCCACCATCAGTATCATGATTTCACAGAAGCCAACTTAAACGGATTTATATCGTTACTATCGTTGTCTTCTCCTGAGCGGAAGAAGGCTGTATTCGAAGAAAGAGGCTGACTTTGATTGAATTTAAAGCAAAGGAAAGTAAAATTTCGGAAAAAGTTCAATGCTGGTCTATAAAGAATCATTGCCGTGCATAAGATTGTATCATCAGCACACGTTGCGACGTAAAAAGCAAGACTGAAATTTCGAAATAATACACTAAGCCAAAATACCACATAAAATAGAAGGAAAACAATCAGTTTTTGCTATGCTTTTCATCCAAGAAGGATGAAAGATGGCCTTATTAAAACCATAGAGAAAATGTGATTTAAATTTAAAACGTCATATTAACTGACATTTTAAATTGAAAAATTTTTTCCATTTAAAATGTCATATTAAAATAGAAATTCAATAAGAAAATGCTATTTAATTTTCATATTCCTTTTACCATAAAAAGGAAAAAAAATTATTCATGATTTTTTATTATATTTTATTCAACCAAGATTTGAAGAATATTAATTATAAGAAACACAAAATTACTATCAAAGTTTCGGTCCAGACCGACGATATAAGAAGTTCTACTTATAAAAACCAAAAGAAAATAATAACAAATCTTCATACTTTCAAAAATATGCATTTCTTATTAAAATCACGAATTAATAAGATTAACTTTTGGTTTCAAGACAATAAGATTTTCTTTATCAAATTAATAAGATTTCTCTATGAAAAAAGCATATTCTTTGTATGTTTTAATAAGATTTTATAATAGTAAATGGCTCAATAAGGAGATCTTATTATTTTTATGTGGTACTATTTTTATTTGTGTAGCAATAGATTTTTTACATCAGCCTTTTTTTGTGTTGAAATTTTATGCCGCAAAAGCAATTTTTTAAAATCAATAACTTTCCTGAAACGTTAAAGACGTGTTAAAATTCTTTAATATTAACGTATGTTAATTAAGATTACGTATCGATTTAACGATTTTCATGTTGAATTTTTTATTTTTTTCGTTTATTATATTTTGATTTTGTATAAAAAGTATATGAAATTTAGTACAAAAAGTAAATGAAATACGCGAAAATAAATTTTTAATATAATTTTTTTTTTTATTTTTTTGTTTTTTAATTTTTTTTTATTTTTTTATATTTTTTAATTTTTTTTATATATATTTTAATTTTTTTTTTTTTTTTTTTTTTTAGTAAATGAAATACGGGAAAATAAATTTCTAATTAATTTAATTTATTTTGCCGTATTTCATTTACTTTTTATGGTTTTTATTTTTGATACGATAATAAAATATACATACTTTTGATAATATCTAATAAAAATAATAAATATATTTGATCAATATTTTTTTTCTGTAATCGCTTTGAAAATTTCATAATACATACCATATTTTATAATTATGGTTTGTGCCTCTTAAACTTTCTACAATCGCTGTTGCTGTTGCTGTTGTTGTTGTTATTTACTTCGTTGTTGTTATTTACTTCGTTGTTGTTATTTACTTCGTTGTTGTTGTTGTTCGCATTTAATGCGATTCTTGAAGTGCATTAAAATGTTAAGATTCAAACAACTTTATCAATCATCTTCGAAACAGTGAGAATAATTTTCACTTTCGATGATTATTGCATAAATTAGTTGTCGATTTTTGCGAACGACTTTCTTGTTGTTGAAACGAAAAGAAATTAAATTTTCTTCTTTTCAAACAAACAAAAAAAAAAAAAAAAAAACAAAATCTCCGAGATAATCATTCATCAGACGTCAAAACGTCAAATCATTAATTACTGAAGTCATTTCATTTGAAAAGATGAACGGATGATGATGATGACGTTGGTTTTGGCATCGATGTGCATACATACATGCACACAAAAATAATTAATCTCTTCTTTTAATCCTTATGGTTAATCGTGAATGTTGCAGTTTTGGTTTGGTTGCTGATGCCGATGCTGTTGTCGATGCTACTGCCGCTGCCGGGGCCTTTTTTTTGCCACTCGATCGTTGCAAATGAACTCATATAATCTTTAGTAGAAGAAAGGTTTAGGAGATTTCCAACAATTAACTACGAAAAATTATAGCCAGCAATTAACCAGCAACAACAACAATCGAAAACATCGAAACGATCGAACGATCGAAAACAAACACTTTTCAAATCATCTTAAAACGACGCGACGAAGATAACAATAACAAAAACAACGGTACTTGCACTGACCAAATCAAAAGCAGTTCATTGACAATATACGAACCAATATAGATAGCAACGTTTTTTTTTTCTAATAAGCAACAGTTGTTGCTGTTTGCAAGCATTGATTGTGGCTGCAGCGGAAAGAAAAAGTCGCTAGCATTTGTTTGAGCTGTTGTTGTTTTTGCTAAATAAACTCGTTCATGGTCAGCATTGTCACTGCCGTTGCTGCCAGCGACAAAGTCGAATAGTCGAAGTCGAAGTCGAAATCGTGGTCGTGATCGTGGTCGTGGTCGTGGTCGTGGTCGTTGTCTGTGTCGCCCAAAGCCACGAGCCATCATTAATCTTGCTCGTTCACAGAAGCTCGTTCACAGAGACAGTCATTCGGCCTGTCAATCTGGCAGTTCGTCAATCTGGAAAACAACGATCTGCCGGATGTTGTATCAATAGATAGCTGATCGAGTTTGTGAGCGGCTTGTGAGTCTGCGGCAAGCTCCTCCCTCCGACATTATCAACGGAAACCAACTTAAGCTACATACACACACACACATCGATAATGGTGATGATGACAATGTGAATGATCATGATGGCGCGAGAAATGTTGGTGGCAACGAGAATGACGTTGATAATCGCCTTCTCGCCACTCATGTACGCTTAACTGATAATGGTCAGCTCTTGCAAAAGCTGGTGCCGTCGGGGATGCTGCGGCTGCTGCAGTTTTGCCTGCTGCGCATCCAATCTGCTTAAAAACACAATTTTAATAATAGATTTAACCTCGTCAGCGAGAGGAAGTGGCAAACACAAACAAATCAACGCGTTTTGCAACAAAGTCTGTGAAGCCACCATCATCATCATCATCATGGCGTAGAGTGATTGCGGTTCAGGCAGCGATTGATGGATGCGGGCAGGCGTATAACTTGAACTTGAGGCGAAGAGAGAGCGACTGACTGACGACTGACGTCGAGAGCTTTAACCCAAACTGGACAACGCTAAGCAGATAATAAACAAAATCCAGAGGAAGGAAAAATTTCAATCGAAAAAATATTATAATTTTTAATGATGCACAATCACTGAATGGTAAAATGATGCATGAATGAAGTGAAGACCAATGAGAGATGATTGTTTTAGAAAGATTTAGGAGTAAAAAAAATCGAGTGAAACAAAAAACTTCTCCTATAATTTAGTGAACTGATTTTGATTTTTATAAATAAAAATGTAAATGTTCGACTGCTTTGAAATTTCGACAAAACGTTTCATTCGATGGTGCAATGGACTAAAAGAATATCGCTGACCGACGTCCAAGTCCACGTTGGAACCGTCCGCTTGGAAGACGGCCAAACAGTCACATACCGACATAAAAAATGGCGCAACCTGTATAACAATATTTTTTTTTCCAATACATAAATAAATAAAATCTAAATATTAAAATATTTTGAATTCAATTTTTTGAAGTCAGTCTTGGTGGAAAAAAATATATTTTTGAGAAGTTCAAATTTTAAATTTTTTTCAAAATCCTTATTAATTTTCATTTCATATCAGACACACCATATTTGGTAGTTTTTTTTTCTTTCAATAAAAAATTTCAAAGCATTTTAATTAATACACTAAAATTGAAAAAAAACAAAAACAAAAACAAAAACTCTATAAATAGACATATAATCATAGAAAAATAATTATTAACAAAAAAACACATCACCAGAAAACCTGCCCAACAAAATTAATAATTCATAGATTTTATGGATTATCGATTTTGGTTATTTTTGCAAAACGAAACCGGTGCGGCGTCTGGTCTGAAAGTGGTCCGGCGTTACCTTGTAACCACACTTCCATTTCCATTTTGAGCCGGTCTCTGCTGTGGCTACTTCAGCCTTCGAACTAACTTTTGGTATTTACGACGAATGTAAGCAACGGCATGACAAGAATGTTTTTTTTTATTCTAAAATTAAGCAAAAACAAGCCAAAACAGAAGCAAAAAAAATATTTAATTTTGAATAAAAATTAAAATTTTGTAATATTAAATATATGTATTTCTATAAAGAATAAAATTAAAAAATTAAAACCAAAATTAAAACCATAGCTTTATTCTATTTTTGTGAGGATAATTTGTTTCTTCACGGCATAACATAAAAATGGTAAAATATTAAAAAGCTTCAACGAATTGATTTGTATTAACCATTCGGTAATCAGCAACTTCGTTAGCCATGAGACTTTATACCTTCTCAAAGTGCGCCATCTTATATGTCGGTGCTGTTTATGCTTTCATGGTGCTGTAGACTTTTGCCATACTCGGTCGAAAAACATATTTTATAGCTTGTACTCGTACAAGATCAACAAAAACTTTATTTATTCATAATTTTTAAAAGAAAAAAATGCTATAGCCTTCAAAAGTCTTCAATTCTTAAGCTTTAAAATTCAAGTCATTGACACTATATATTTAAGTAACTTCTTAACAACTGCGGGGAGGCATATTTTTTAAATCTGGGAAGAAAACCCACGTTTCTCGTTTCTTTTGTTTCCTCTAAGCGCAAATACCACACGTCATATCTCACTAAAAGAATCAATGAGAATAATATGTTTTTAACAAAATCCTCAAAAATTATAGCAAAATTTTTAAATAAAAATTAAAATCCGATTTTGGTCATACATACATACATATTTCCTTATAAAGAATTTGTCATGGTGGGTTTTACCCCTTTTTTTACTGTGTCTTAGTGATTTATGATTACGATATGATTCATTTCTGGCAACATTCCAAGCCAAACGCTTTAAAAAACCTCAAAGAGGATAAAATCATCAACGCCAAATGCAAAAACAACGCAGTTCGTAAGAAATATAAAAAATTTGAAAGCCGCTTTTAAAGAAGGTACCTACATATGTATGTATGTGTAAGTACCAGGAAAAGATCCCCCAGAAATGACTCCACAATATACCGAAAATAAATACAGCATGTATGATGGACAAAATATCTTACGAGAAGGTATGTACAAAGAGATGACTGAATTTATGTTTATTCCACAAAATTTTTAGGGTACGGCTCAGCCAACTGGTATAAAATTACCTTACGCTGGCAAGGAAGGTAGGTACACACCGAAATACTCCTTCCAAAGCAAGAGAAACCTACTTCCTCAATGTCTTGCTACGTACGACTTTTTTTTTCTTGCTAAATTGTTATTTCTCGTCTTTGATGATGATTCTTTCACGAATGTACATACATACATGAATAAATATATACTGAGATATGTATATGTGGGTATAAAAAATACCTTTACATGTATGTACATGTACACGTATACCAAAAACCTACAGAAACCAGCTTCAAGTATCTCCCTAACCTAACTGCTGACGTCAGAATAATAAGAATAATAAGAAGAAGAGTAGTGAAAAAAAAACAATAACGATTAAAAAAGAAGCAGGTTAAAAAAGCCGCCAGAAAAATAATTAATTCGTAAGATTAAGTTTTATTGTTTCTGGGACAAAAATAAATCTCAACAAAATTAAAACTTTTGTTACAGCTCGTTCAATCCACGTACATAACGCGATAATTCGTGAATGTCACTTCACGTGACACTTCAACGACGTCACGTAAGACTTTAACGACTTTGTGGTGGAAACGTTCTCTTATTGAAAACACAATTCGTTCGTTCTCCATACGATAATTCGCCCTCTTCAAGTATGACAAAAATGGTGTGTTATAAATAATAACACCACAAGCTTCGACATTTCTCGCTCTCGCCAAGATATCGTCTTCAAGACGTAATTTCAGGACAAAAGCTCTTGAAAATATTATAACATATTGTCGTTCTATTTTCTCTGCCATTGCTCTTATTGAATTTAGATGCATTCCAGCCAAGAACTAAGAACGAAACATTGCATTTTTTAAACGCAAGCTCACCTTAAGTGCGGCCCGCTGTAACGTTACGCGCCAACAAAGTGGCCCGTGAAAGCATAAATCTGGGTTGGCCAAGCCTGATTTATAAAATATACGTACTCGTATAAATAGCTTTTAGCCGGTTTAGTTGTTTATAATGTTATAAAATATAAAAAAAATTTAAATATTTCAAAAATCCTCGGTCAATTAAAAGCTGTAAAATAGTCAAATTTAGACGCTGAGCTTTCGTTGTAATGTTATCTTAAACATTTATCTTATAAACAATATATAAATTGAAAAAAAAAAAATTGACAAATTTGTTTTTAACAACTAATGTCAACATTTTTAAAAAAATTCCTCTTAGCAGATGTTGAAAATTCTTGTTAATAAATCGGATGATGTTAATCGATTTTATTGAATTTTTAATTTTTTACAAATACTTCAATTTTTTAGACGTAGTAAATAAGTAAGTGTTAAGTGTTTCTGTGATTTTATTACGAGCTATTCTCAATAGGTATGTACTATGTATTGTCGATATTCGTTTTGTAGACATTCTTGTTGAAGCAAACCTACGTACATTCGTATTATTTGCATATACAAATAAAAAATGCCAGTATGTGTCTACGTATTCATGTGTACATATGTATATTCGATATTTGAAAACGTGAGCCAATCCTATTTTTCTCACTAAACGAACAACAACAACAACAACGAGTGCAGCTACTGGTTGTTCCTTTTGCGCGCCAGCCTTTTGCAATGACTTGGTCTGGGCACGGCCATAAAATATTGAAATTTTTGAATATTTCGCCTGTGGAGAGAAGCTTCACTTTAATTCAAATTTATGACAAATGAATTATTTATGACAAATTAATTAATATTAATGCATAGGAATTTTTATTTTCATATTACTTTGTGGAGGATATAGCTCTTTTTGATGAAAGAATATTCAATGAGATCAGTTTGTTTGTTTAATAATAAATTAAAACATAATTTAAAATACAATAGAATAAAAAATTTTGACCTTTGATAGAACTGTTGTTGTTGGCGCAAAACAATCTCAAAGAAAAAAATTGTTAAATCACAACGACAAAAACATGCCTAAAAAGGCTAATCTTCAAAATTTTGTCGATAGTTCTTGTATGTCTTAAGGCCTTAAATCTGGACAAGCCTTAAATCTATACGGCTTAAAGCACTGTCTTAAGGCAGTTTGCCTAAAAGGCAAACTTTTAGTCGAAAACGGTCAAAAAATATCCTTCATTTTCATATAAAATTACTAAATCCCAAAAACACTAAATCCCATGAAATATAAAGAAAATACGCCATAAAGCCTTGTTATAGGCTAAGCCTGAATTTAAATGAATAAAAAAATTATTAAACAAATAAAGTAAAAACAAAAGGGAAAGTTTCATTTAATAGTTAATTTATGAAATTGATTAAAATTAAAACACTGAAGTGATTTCTTCCATGAACTGATAAAATTTTAAAAATGCATTATGAAATGGAAGCAGCTTCCTACCATCATGCGTAGGCGATAAGAACCTCTCCACACTTTAACTAGACGTTAGGCAGAGCGCGAGCCCCATCGTGGTCTCTTGGGTTCTACGAGAACGATTAAGTGTTTCCTTCATCGCAATCGTTTTCCGGCCCGTTAAATAAATGATGATAACAACCAAGAGAACAGTATAGTACTATATAACAAAAACAAAAGTATTTTTTAAATTTAATTTTAATTTTTATTAGTTAGTTATTTTCCTAGTTAAATAGTTAGTTATTTTCCTTTATCGCATTTATTGCGATAATAATAATACTATCAGAAAATGCAGGAAAAATAGCAGAAATCATTGATTTCATTGAAATATTTATTTCAATATGAAGAATTTTCGTTTTGCAGAAAGTAACCAACCCACAAAAAATCATTATAACATAGAATGTAATAAAATCAAATTTTTAAAAATTATATATTATTTAACCCATTTTTTAATATAACCTTTGCTCTAAAGTTCGCCAGCAAATGGTTTAAATTCTTATTAAAAGCAAACGCATTGAAAATATTGATGGTTTCAATACAGAAAAATAGACTTTTCTTTTTTAAAAAAAAATTAAATTTCTGAAAATGTTATTTTACCCTAAATTTTTATATGTACATTTTTAAAGCAAAAATTTAAGAAATAAAAGTGTAAAAAGCAATTGGTTTCTTGTATTTTATTAAAAATTTTAACAAATAAATTTGAATAAACTGGATTTTCCTTTTGCAAAAGGCAACCAACCTTCCGACCTTTTTATAAAATGTAAAATAAAACAGAATTTTGGCAAATTATGCTTTTCTAAGCCTATTACAGCGAAAGCTATGGTATAAAGTTGAACCATTTTTTATTTTAAACAAAACAATTTATTGTTTATAAAAAATATATTTTTCATTTTACCCAAAAACGTTGTGGGTTGGTTGGCTTTTGCAAAACGCTGTCCAATTTATACATATTTAGTCTTTAAAAGTTTTTCAAAGTATTTAGTTTTTCAAAGTTTCATATGAAATTTCTTTGCTCCATTAAAACATTTATAATTTTTTGGGCAAAACAAAAAACAAATCTTATACAATACAAACGGGACAAGCGATAAACGAGCTATACTTTTACTTTTCTTTTTTGAAAACTGGTCAGTCGAGGGTTAATATATTTAACGTAACTGGTTCAAAGGTCTTTCACACAAAATTGGTTTTTGCTGCAAAACGTGGTTTTTTACGATGGTTTATGCAACACATGCGGCTCAAATTGTTTACAACAGCAACAAGAACAACAACAACACTAACAAGAACAACAACAACCACGAAATTGTTGTTAGCCTTCGTGAAGCAGCAGTTTTTCGATTGTCTTTAGCTTAGCAGAGAACATAAGAGTGTTTAAGCATAAGTATGTGTATTTGTGTGTGTGTGTATATGTATGTGTGTGTGTTTGTATACATATACGAGTATATGTAGTCAATGTGCGGTTGTGTATGCACGTCTTGTGCAACATGTTGGTTTAAAAGGTATTGCCGCCGCACTAGTAGCCACACACTTGTCGCAATTTCAGTGCAAAAAAGACGAAAAAAAAGAGAATATTTTTTTTTTTTTGCTGCTCCGGCGATCTCCGACCAAACTGGTTCAGGGTGGCCAGCTGTCTGCGTTTGTTGAGAAAACGTAGAATTCACAGAAAAACAAACCACCGCAAAGGTTTTTCTGATGGAAACTTTGTCGTTGCATTAGTTGCTTTATTTTATTTTCGTCTCTTTTTTCTTCTCCTTTTTCTTTTTCTTTTTCTTCTCCTTTTTCTTTCTCTCTCCTTCTCTCTTGCTGTCTTCTGTTTTAATAAGTTTATTCCAGAGAGTTTTTTGATAGATGAAATGTAAAGATTCCTCGAGATATCAACTTAACAGAAAAAGACGAAGTGAGAGAGACAAAAATACGTTCCTTTTTGTTTCTCTCACTCTGTCTTTTTCTTTCTGCCGCTCTCATTACTTCTTTCGGGAGGTCTATGCTTTTGTCTCTCTCTCTCTCCATCTATAGAAATCTCAGAAAGAAATAAAGAAATAAACAGAGGTTTCTCTCGCTATCCTTATCTCTTTCACTCCAGCTCTTTTAACCTCCTCTCCATCTGTCTCTCCGTCTCTCTCTCTCTCTCTCTCTCTCTCTCTCTCTCTCTCTCTCTCTCTCTCTCTGTCTTTCTCTTTGTTCTCTTTTAACCTGTCTATTTTCCTGCCTGCTTTCATTTCATCTCGCTCTGTCTAGCTCTCTCTCTTGCTCTCTTTCCTTCCATCTTTTATCACTCCCTTTAGGACTCCTCCCTTCCTCTGTTGGTCTACCCCTTCACATTAGCCGCCAGACCGACCATCTACGGTACAATCCAGTCAGTGTCTGTCTACGCTGCTGTCTGCCATTTGTCGCTTCTGAATTGCGTCTGTGCCTCTCTCTCTCTCTCTCCCGTCTGTCTCTAGACAGGTCTTTGTCTATGTCCGTTTAAGTATCGCTCAATCTGTCTGTCTTCTGCGCTTTTATGGCGCGTAATGCGTTTAAAATTCGCTCACTAGAGCTCGATTTGGACCGAGTAGTGACTTTGGCGTCAAGACAAGGCTCGACCCGACTCGTTTTGTGCGACAAGTAAGTTCATCGCTGGTTGCCCATTTTCGTATGTTCTTGTTTTTGTTGTTGACTTGTCAATATGTCTGTCGGACCGGTCTGTCGGACCGGTCTGTCGGTTAGCGTCTATGGCGGTGCATAAAGACGCGTATGGTTTCCTCCTCACCGCCCTCTCCTTCCTCCCTCTGACAAACGATGATGTTGAAAGCAATATATAGTTATAACCACCACCAACAACAACAACAACAACAACAACAACAACAACAACAACAACAACAGCAGCAGCAACAACAACAACAACCACAAACAACAACAACAACAACAACAACAACCACAAACCACAAACAACAACAACAACAACAACAACAACAACAACACCAATAACTCTTTTAGTTAGCAAAACATGTATTGCTCAGGTTTTGTTGTTGTTGTTGTTTTTTCACCTCTTTTTTTATGTCATTATTTGCTGTGTATGTTATTATTGTACTATTGGTGGTGGTGTTGTTGTTGTTGTTGTTTTGTTGTTGTTGTTTTTGTTGTTGTTTTTATTGTTGTTTTTATTGTTGTTTTTGTTGTTGTTTTTGTTGTTGTTGTTGTTGTTGTTGTTGTAGTACTCGTTTTTGTTTCAAATTTTCATTGTTTATGTGTGACATTTTTTTTTTTTAAATGTTAAAAAAAATATACACACTAACCATACCATACCATACCATACCATACCATACCATACCATACCATACCATACCGCACCATACGAGCCTATGTATGCCTTAAGTGCATTTTTATCGTCAAATTAGGAAATTGTGTTTGTGTTTGTGCGCAGTTGTTTTTGTTTTTCATTTTTTAATTATGTATTTACTCATTTTCACTCATTATTGCGGCACTTTCGTTTTTCAGTCCACATTACGTTTTGCCGCCGGTAACTGATTAATGCGCTCGCACACTCGTGTCTCGGGCAGGGCAGGTTGTCCGGGTAACCCTTCCCTTCACTTTCGATTATGAAAGTGAAATCAATTCGTATGATTCGCATGATGAGAGTAGCCAGAAATGGTTGAAGGGGCGGGCGGGCAAAAGGGAAATAATATATGGTAACGGTAATAGCAAATGGTAATTATGAATGTACTTCAATTTTCTTTGGAAAGCGGCGATTATCTGCGAAAAGCTACAATTTACTCTTACCGCATCGCAAACATCACAAAACACACACACACACACTTTAATCAATATTTATTACTTAATAACTTTAAATTTTTAGTAAGCATTTTTAAAAATGAATTCTATAAAGAGTAAACAGTATTTCTAACTGAAGTTTTATTCGGTTAAACATTAAAAAAATTCTGAATTCTTCAAATTCTAGCTAAAGTCCGTACAAGTTAAAGACCTCTAGAGCTCCAACGTTTATGATAAAAAATAAACCTTTTGCTTTTAATTTGGAATTATGTAGGACTGTATGTATGTATGTACTTTTATTATATGAGTCATCGTCTTACTGGACTTAATCACTTTGCCAATTCTCTCCATCAGTTACTGAGTTACTTTAGTTGCTTCTTCTGGCCCGGAAGCTCTTTTGCCTTTTGCCTTTTGCCTTTTTGTCAGTTGTTCATAACATTTATTATCGCATTTTACGCGCTCATTTTACGCGCTATCCTGTCAACATAATTAAAAGCTTCCTGTTCCTTTCCAGCTGATGTGGCTGTCATTGGATGTAGCTGTGGCTGTAACTTTGTAAATGTTCACTTTGTTACTTATCATTTGGCCTGCCTGGCCTATCCCGCTTTAAATATACTCGAATCACACACAGACGATTACCGCATGAGTTTCATTATAATAATGAAAATCTAACGTAATCAATTTAATGTCAAGCAAGCTTCTTCTATCGCGTTACGCGCGTACTTGACTTAACAAATTTTTAACGCGTATTGAAAAAATCCAAGATAATAATAACTTCCTCTTGGCATGTTGCGGATATATACACCACAATTTGATTAGTACACAGAGAAAAATAGTACCACATAAAAATAATAAGATCTCCTTATTGAGCCATTTTATTATAAAATCTTATTAAAACATATGCATAAAAAGACATATACAAAAAATATGCTTTTTTCACAGAGAAATCTTATTAATTTTATATAGAAAATCTTATAGTCTTGAAATAAAAAGTTTGTCTTATTAATTCGTGATTTTAATAAGAACTTCTCTCATATTTTTTCCCCCCAAAAAATTATGAAATTAACAAGTCTAATATGAAAGTATAAAGAATTCTTATTATTAACTAGTTTTAATAAGAAAACTTTTTTTTCAACTTGTGTAGTAATATTTTTTTGCTTTCCGGTTCACTTCAGATCTATAATTCGTATTAGTTTTTTTAAATTGGCATTGTTTATAATGGACGATCTTTGTTTCTCAGTTGTGGGTACTTTCGGTCTTTATATATACAATATACTTTGCAAACAAATATCAAATAATAGCATATTACTTTTCAGGGCTTACCCATAAAATTTTCTTAGTATTATGATTAGTATTCTTGAAATCTTGGTTGAATAAAATGAATAATTTTAGTTTTAATTATTAACAATTCTATAAAAAAAACTCCTTTTATTTTTATAAAACTATAGAAAACTATAAGATTTTCTTATTGAATTTGTATTTTAATTAGATCGTCTCTATAAAAAACAAGAAGATTTTCTTATTGAATTTAACTTGAATTAAATTATCTTGAACTCAATTGAATTTAACTTGAATTTAATTAAATTTGAATTCTTATGGTTTTTTATTTTAAGATGGTTTTTTGGTTTTTTATTCTTAGGTAGAATTCTTTTAATATGACTGTCTTTTTTAATCTTAATAAGATTTTCTCCATGGTTTTAATAAGACTTCCTGAACTGGAAGAAAAGCATAGAGAAATCTGATTGTTTTTCTTCGATTTTATGTGGTATTTTGGCGCTGTGTATGTACATATGTTATAACAAAACAAACGCACTTAAATTCTCGTGTATAAGTTTGTTATCGTTGTAAATGACGATTAAATCGGACTCTCGTATCATGACTAAATGACTAGCTTTTCTATATAATTTTTAGTTTAGTTGATTGCACGCTTTGGTACATCTGTCAAATACTGTGTGTGTCGTAAAGCCTCTGTCATGGCTTCTGTCATTTTTTTTTCGAAGACTTACTAGTAGCCGTCAAAGACAATAATCACCTCCTTGGTTTCTACTCTCTGACAGACCACATTTCTCTTTCTGTTCCAACATTACGACATTACCACAAACTTGTTTGCCATTTCCTGTGGTCTACTTGTTTTTTTGTTGTTTGTCACTTTCCGTTTTCTTTTTGCAATTTTATATTTCTCAATCTAAATGCACATTTGTCCATTCAAATCAGATCAGACTGAAATTCTATGAACTCTTGAACAACATTCGACGATATCGTTTTGAATTCGGAAAAATACAAGAAAGGTACAGTCAAAGTTCTTCAGTCGAAATGAATCTTCTGCGAGAGAAGACAGATATTGCAATATTGCAATATTGCATAAATCTCGTTGGTGAGTGCTATACGAGATTTTTTTACAAACTTCTGCAGGTTCATGGATTGTACCCCTACCCCCTCCACGCCCCCCCAGCTTTCTCCTCTCTCCTTCTCACCGAGTCTTCCTCGGGAAATGCAGAACTTTTGCTACGGATTAATCTATAGCGCACGCGTGCGGCACAAAGTCCTTGCCCTTTTGAGTCACTTCGGTTTAGCCTTCACCTGCCCGATGAAGTGTGTCTGTTTAAGAGCGTTTTGTTGTTGTTGTTTTGTCATGCTGGTACGGTACATACATACATACATATGTATGTATTTTAATTCTAGTTGTTGTTGTTATTTGTGGTGCTGCAACTTACGTGCAGCCCATTCTGTGCTGCCACCTCGTAGTGGCAGGTGCCCGTGCAATCAATTGATGTTCACTGCAACCGCAGTGAAGATGCAGTGAAGCAGCAACAACAACAACAACAACAACAACAACAACAACAATAACGAAACAATAACAAGAATAACTAGAAAGCAACAACAACAACAACAGCAATAACGATCGTAATAATCGCGAGCATAAATAAAAATAGTGAGTGCTTTCAACCAACATACATACATACTTACTCGTATATATAACTTGATGTAGGTTGTTGTTGTTGTGATGTTGTTGTTGTTGTTGTTGTTGTTGATATTATTGGCCTTTTGCATAAACAGTTTAAAAAAAAAAACGAATGCGAAGTATATAAAGTTAAAACAGTTTTTTTTATTATTTCTTTCTGTTTTTTAAGCTATGATTTTTTTTTTAATGGAAATGTTGCAGGTTTAGGCGCATTTAAATTCTACAATTCTGCCAATAATCACCACAAATAATATTCTGAAGGATATGTCTTTTTTCTGTCCTCTTTGTAGTCAGTAACCCAAACAAATCTTTCATAAAGGGTGTTTTTTTAGCTTAGATAGAACTTTCTTTGGGGACAACTATCAATAAAAGCTGTCTTTCTGACTGCTCTTTTAGGTACTTATGTTCAGTATAGTCTGGCAAATCATCATGAATAGACTTACGCTTGAACAGCGCTACCAAATTATCCAAATTTACTTTCGAGTCGAAATAAAGTCGAGCTTATTGAATTTGCCACGATGTAATGCATAAATAGTTCTCCGGAGAATATTCATACTCATTCAATTACTTTTATGATTACAATCAATTACTAGATCTATTGGGACTCTTAAACGGTTTGGTACTTGGTCTTATTTCGACGTTATTTCGACGTTACTTCGACGTTATTTCGACGTTATTTGGACGTTATTTCGACGTTATTTCGACGTTATTTCGACATTATTTCGACGTTATTTCGATGTTATTTCGACGTTATTTCGACGTTATTTCGACGTTATTTCGACGTTATTTCGACGTTATTTCGACGTTATTTCGACGTTATTTGGACGTTATTTCGACCGATTTCGCTATAAAAGTAAATTGCAAGAGACGCAAAGTGCTAACAGCATTCATTCGCAAATAAATTAAGTCTAGTCTCGAATTAAATTAAAACTTTATTTCCCCCTCCCCTCCACCCCCTTTCTCAACATCTCTTCCTCGCTCAGCGAAAGCGGTTCTCCACCATTTTTCCACTTCTCTTCGTACATTCATTTAAAGTACTATAATAAATTGATGCATTCATCAAATAGTCTCGGCTCGACTCGCCTGCACTCGTACTTACTTGGTGCTCGGTGCTTGGTGCTTGGTGCCCCGCTCTGTGTAGCAAGAATTATCACCGCCTTCACGCAAATAAATCCAAACAATTTCATTAATTTTAACAACAATTTCTCAGCGCTTGCCAGCGACATGCAAATCGGCAGAGTTCTGCGAATGTGCAATCAACCTTCGTGTATTGCCCCCGTGCGTTTTGCCCATTAAAGAGGCCATCCATCAATATATCGAAAGACCATCGGTCGGGCGGCCGCGGCCGCAGCTCTGCGGGAGCGTAGCCAACACCGACACCGACAACGGAGCTGAAGCTGAAACCGAAACCGAAACTGAAGCCGGAGGCTTTTATCGCCTCGACCACAAGCGGCCACACAGACCAACCAGACCGACCAAACGACCAACCAAAGACCAAGAAAATAAATTGTTAATAATAATAATAATAATCATAGGTTTTGCCCTAACAAAGAGCTAAAAAGAGCTGCAGCGGCAGAACGGAACGGGGTGAGGGCAGTGCAAAAAATATGGCATTTATTAAATACAAGAATGAACGATCGAGACAATCACGCAAGACTGTGCCACTTGATGCCGGGCATCAACAGCTGCTGCTGCTGCTGCTGGAGACACTTGGTCTTTGAAGTCGCAGCAAGTTGCAAGACTTGTCGTCGCTGGTGTGGTTATGTTGTTGTTGTTGATAACCACTTAACCTTCCTCCACTTGCTGCACTCAACAAGATCAACTCCATTAAAGCGAATGTTCTCCGAAAGAAGAGGCCAACCGCGTTCGCGCCGCCGTTCGTCCGACGACACTCGCATCCGCATCCGCATCCGCAGCGCAGCGCAGCGGATTAATACTATATAGTTTTTCCGTCGCTCTTTTCCGCTGTATATATACCAACGTATATGACATGAATGTAGTATTATTTCTGCTTGCTTTCGGCCGGTTTTACGCATCACTTTGTTGGTGCGCCTGCAGTCTGAAGGAAATCGAATTAAAATCTCTACGGCCTGTGCACTCAAGCGGAAGATTCTATTTGGTTAAGTTGCGAAGAGCTCACCACATGTAGGCAGTCTTTTAGTGGCACTCAGCCGAACGGCCCACCAACTAGTTAGTGGTTCGGTCAGTCAGCGATTCACCGATGCACCGCCAGTCCAGTCGTCGGCCAACCAAGCACTTAGAGTTACTCATCTTAGTACTCGCTGGCAGCAGCGCACCTTGTCTTCTGGCGAGTTGATCGAGCTGCTTTCACTCTCTACTGACTTCATGTTGGCAACACTTAATGACAGAGCCTTAAGGCATGTTGTCAGAAGCAATGCAACATTATTCAAGCTGATCTTCTTTAGGAAATAATATCAACTGAAAGTAATCAAAATTCATTCAAATTCAGCTTTTCTTCGCAGATACAAAAAAATCAAGAAAAATCAATCAAGAAAGAACAATCAAGAAAAATCAATCAAGAAAAATCGCTTAAGAAAAATAAAAAATTACTTTTAAAATCTATATTTCCGCTCGATGTTGCATAGAAATATATAAAATCAAGCTGATCTTCTTTATGAAATAATAATTACTGAAAGTGATCAAAATTCATTCAAATTCAGCTTTTCTGCGTAAATACAAAAAAATCAATCAAGAAAAATCAATGAAGAAAAATCAATCAAGAAAAATCAATCAAGAAAAATCAAACAAGAAAAATCAAATAAGAAAAATCAATCAAGAAAAATCAATCAAGAAAAATCAAACAAGAAAAATCAAACAAGAAAAATCAATCAAGAAAAATCGCTTAAGAAAAAAAAAAAATTATTTTATCAGCTTTTCTTCGCAGATACAAAAAAATCAAGAAAAATCAATCAAGAAAAATCAATCCAGAAAAATCAATCAAGAAAAATCGCTTAAGAAAAATAAAAAATTATTTTTAAAATCTATATTTCCGCTTGATGTTGCATAGAAAAATCGCTTAAGAAAAATAAAAAATTATTTTATCAGCTTTTCTTCGCAGATACAAAAAAATCAAGAAAAATCAATCAAGAAAAATCAATCAAGAAAAATCGCTTAAGAAAAATAAAAAATTACTTTTAAAATCTATATTTCCGCTCGATGTTGCATAGAAATATATAAAATGAAGCTGATCTTCTTTATGAAATAATAATTACTGAAAGTGATCAAAATTCATTCAAATTCAGCTTTTCTGCGTAAATACAAAAAAATCAAGAAAAATCAATCAAGAAAAATCAATGAAGAAAAATCAATCAAGAAAAATCAATCAAGAAAAATCAAACAAGAAAAATCAAATAAGAAAAATCAATCAAGAAAAATCAATCAAGAAAAATCAAACAAGAAAAATCAAACAAGAAAAATCAATCAAGAAAAATCGCTTAAGAAAAATAAAAAATTATTTTTAAAATCTATATTTCCGCTCGATGTTGCATGGAAACCACCCCGCGGGCCGCATGTTGGCCAGGCCTGGTCTACATGATGGTTTAGAGTCTACGGGTTTGTTTCATTAAATCCGTTAAGATTTTTCCAGAAAGAAATCTTAAATGACATAAACAATGCTTTTATGCGTTTTAAAGGTCAAGATAAAGATGATACTTAGAAGAAATAATTATGCTAAGTGATATTTTACGACCATCAAGACCATTTTGAACTTGAGAAAGGATTCATTCCAACGACATTATGAATCTCATGTCAAATGTCTTGCAAAGACGGTTACGGATTTTCAAAAGCTAAAACGCGAATGCCTAAATTAACAAATTTCTAGACCACTTTTGCTCACAGTCATCAAAAGTAGAGCGCTTTTATGGCCAGAATCTGAGAGCATTCATGATTTTAAATTTATAACCCATTCACAATTTGTTTGGCCTGAGACGAGTATGAAACCAGTTAGTCGACAAGTCAGCGACAACAAAACAGAGCAAAACATGAGCAAAGACGAACAACAAAAACCATATAAACCGATTAACCATTATATTCCTTGAGCTGAAAACAGCATTCTATAGAATCATATTCATTTCGTTAAAAGTTGATGTGAAAAGATTTCGAAACTAAGTAAAAAACACAGACAAGATAACAACAATAACAACAACAACAGAACAATTGCCTGAGTTGGACTGATTACAGCAACTTAAAAAGCAGTATAAAAGACTATCAGTAGCCTTTTTTTCGTAGTCGTTTTTCGCGCGTCAAGTGCGTCAGGAAGCGTCAGGAAGCTTTTCAAGTTCAGACTCAGGCCTGAGGCCTGAGGCCCGCAAGAACCGAGACCCGGGTCCGTTTATAATACTAGTATACGAGAAGAGCATTCAACGTGCCTTGAAGGACCAAAGCATGAAGAAAAGATAAACACAACAACGTGATGCGATACCATAATAAATGAAGTTCACTCGAAAGCCATCAGCATTAAAACAAAGTACCCGCCATTAGCAACAAGAGTCGGTCAACAAAGCGCATCTTTACGACAAACTATAACAATAATAACAACAACAACAACAGAAGGCTAAAATAGCCAGCGAGGCCGGCCGCCAAGTAAAGCAAAATAAGAGAGAACGCGCAACGCAATTCTGAAGAGAAACGCAATCATCTGATGCAATCACATCAAGTGATCACGTCGACAATCAACGTCGCCCTCCTTGGTCAGCCGTCGTTCGTTGCTTTCTTCATCCTTCTCCAGAGTGCGCCAGAGTGCGAGGGTATATTTTTCCTCGCCTCCTCCTCGAACTATGCCGAACTAAACTTATACTGATCGAACTGATGGAGACTTTTCCTTTCGTTTTAAAGCATTGGCAAAAGCAGTTCGATTCGATTTCGTTCTTCATCTTTAACCCATGTCAGCCTGCGAAATTTTACAACTCCCACGAGTTATGCGCAAGCACAAAATTGCACCGATAATCATTTTGAAAGCATATTTTTTTTTTTTCATTTTCTTAGGATTTTACGCGAATTTTCGCGACCTCAATTCTCGTCCTCAAAATTCAGAAATTGAATATTTTTTCACCGCAAATATTCAATAATATTTTTTTATAATAAAATTTTTAATATTAGACCAATGTCTTGTCACAAGGGTTAATGTGTTTTTTTCTTTAGCTTTTTATATCTAATTTTGTGGCTTTAAACATATTTTTTGCTGTGTTATTTTTAACACTTGCGGTTATGCCTAATTGTAAAAATAACAAAATTATTTTCTTTTTTGCTTTCTATTGCTTTTTTTTTTTATTTTGTTGTTCTTTGCTCCGAATAAATTCCTTCCTGCTGCTTTCTCTCTATGAAATATAGTTATTTAAAAGAATAGCGGTCTATTTCTTTGCTGTCTAGCGAATGTTATTGCTATTGTTGTTGCCACAGCAATTAGTTCATTGCAAATTAATTGCCAACTACAATACTTGCAATTAGTCAATGTTGGTGCTGGAAGATAGATTTCATGAGCTTCAAGAGTTATTAAATCTTTGGCAATAATTTGTGGTGGTGGCAAAACGAAGAAGACCAATTTCACTGCAGTAAAAGAAGAAAAGCGATCGTTAAAATTAGTATTTCGGGTACAAGCAGTAGAATGTAAAAAAAAAACTACCCGAAGAAGAAGAGAAAAGAGAAAGAATTGAGTTCGAGACGCGCGAATATTTATAAAACCGTATTCAAGTAACGTACTCACGTACCACGACGCACCAACAACTAACTGGAACCTCAAGAAACCAAATTTCAGAATGATGCCATCGAAGCATTCGTAGTGGCTCGTTGGACTCGTTGGGCTCGTTGAGAATGGAAGGGGTTTCTTCGGTCAAAGCGTGAAGAAAGTGGGTCGATCGATCGGTCGCTGAGTTGGTCTTTGGCAATTTGAGGACAACAACAAATCGAAGACATTGATCTAAATAGTAAATAAGTACGCAACGAGTAAAGTAACGAGTACTCGCAAGAGGCCAAATAAATTTGAAAAGATTACTTAGAAAGGTTTCTCTCCGAAAAAAGCGCAATCAGCAAAATGTTACACGAAAGCAAAAATTAAGTCAAAGCCATTAAAATATTTGAAATTTTTAATTTTTAAATTTTTTTAATTTTTTTAATCTTATTTGAATTCGATATAAAAAGCAGAAACTAATAGACGAGAAAATACCTACAGCCGAAGTCTTTACACCAAAAATAAAAAGAACAAAAACTTATTATAAATAAGACCACTTCAAGAGCAAGCAATGCATACACAACAGCAACAACAACAACAACAGTAGTAAAAACAACAACAGCAGCATCACCCTTTGTTGCTGCGGCGGCATACGGTTCTGACGCGTTTCTGAATGTCTGAGAGCACTATTTTTGTTAAGAATATTTTTGTTGCTGTATCGTCTTTGAAGATCGTCTATTTGCTTCCGTTGCTGTTGTTGGTGTTGTTGTTGCTATTGTTTATGTGTCTCGTTTAATTTTTGGTGCAAGCCGTAAGTATTTCAGTACAAGACTTCTATTAATGGAGCCAATAACAACAACAACAACAACAACAACAACAACAACAACACAGCAACGTCTACTACAATCGTGTCTTTTTTTAAAAAGTGAAAAATTTCGATTTCCTTTTTTCTATATCGTAAAAACATATAGAAAATATACATATATGGATTACGGATGCGATCCGTATCCGTTAGATACAACAGAACAAGGAAAAAGCGAAAACTGCAGCAGAAACAACAACAACAACAACAACAACAACAACAGCCACAAAAAATCATTCATGCATAACTGTTAGTTCGTCAACAGCATCAAAACCAACAACAATCGGAACGATCGAAGGTAATCAATGCGTGTACACTTGTATCTCGTGGATATGTGTATATGTATGTATGTACGAGTATCTATAGTACTATTAGACACCATGCGCGACTGACTGACTGTATCTATCATCTATTAAAAGCTATTTGTAACTCTAATCTTGGATCTTGTGAATTCAATCCGTATCCGTTCGTTGTATCAGTACGTTTGACGTTGAGAATCTTGTATGGATAGTCTATGTAAGAATGTGTGTGTGGGCATCTCTGCTCTGAAGTCTCTGCATCCGTACCGCGTACTGCGTTGGTATCTTTATTTCGTATCTTTAACAATATGATTATGTATCAACATGCGTACGCGTATTTGTACGATAAAAGAAAATAAATCGTAGATATAGACACAGAGATACGAGTATGTACATACATACATAGGTCCACTGTATCTATACGAGTATAAGTAGACGTCTGTATTTGTATGTATATCTGATTCTAAGCGATATCTAGTAAAATATATTGACTTGTCTGATTGATCGAAAGTTTTTTCTTGTTACGCATCAAATGCATTTTTGCCTTCGAGTCTGTGCGTGTCGATATTGTTGATTGTTGTTGTTGTTGCTTCAATACGTAATGCTATAATTAAAAGTCGAATTTCTTTTCAAGCGAGTGTAAAAGAGATTAAAAGTGCAATTTTCTTAAGGTACATACAACTAAGATAAATAAATAAAAAGAAAAAATTAATTAATTAATTAAAATTAGTCACTTTCAAGGTGCTTTTACTATATTTTCCTTAAATATTCATTACTTTGGACCCACCAAAAAATTTCGTCTTCCACCAAACGTAAAAGCTAAATACGCCACTTATATATATTCATAAAACAATTCTACGAATTCATAAAAATTCATAAAAAAAATTTATAATATTAATTCATAAAAAAATTATATAATTGAATGATTATTTAATAGTAATATTGATAGTTTTAATAAGTGTCATATTTTTTATTTCCATAAATGTTAACAACTTGAAAATACTTATATGTAAAGAGACTCATACGATACTCATACGTAACGTAAAAATACTCATACGTAAAAAGTCTCTCATACGATACTCATACGTAAAGAGACTCACACGATACTCATACGTAACGTGAAGGTACTCATACGTAAAGAGTCTCTCATACGATACTCATACGTAAAGAGACTCATACGTAACGTAAAGGTACTCATACGTAAAGAGTACCATAAGATACTCATACGTAATCCGTGAAGGTACTCATACGTAAAGACGTAACGTAATGGTACTCATACGTAAAAAATCTCATACGTACACGATACTCATACGTAACGTAAAGGTACTGATAAGTAAAGAGACTCATACGATACTCATACGTAACGTAAAAATACTCATACGTAAAAAGTCTCTCATACGATATTCATACGTAAAGAGACTCATACGTAACGTAAAGGTACTGATACGTAAAGAGACTCATACGATACTCATACGTAACGTGAAGGTACTCATACGTAAAGAGTCTCTCATACGATACTCATAGTCATACGTAACGTAAAGAGTCTCAGACGATAGTCATACGTCACGCAAACATACTCATACGTAAACAAGATTGCTTAAATAAATACTATTATGGGTACCTTTTAACGCGTATAATCTTTGAAAATCATTAAAAAAATTAACAAAACTTACCTCGCTTGCATTCAATATTGTTCGAAAATTGTGCAATGTAACATACTCGTATTAAATAAAAACTTGTTTGTAAAGCTCGCTTGCTCGCTCGTTCGTTCGTTGTATTTATGTAACTTCTTTGCAATACTAGAAAATGATAGTTTCAATGATTATACTTGTAGATAATTGTGTTGATAATCGTTAATGATGTTTCTGAATTAAATTTATTACATTTAATGTATTCAATTTTATAACTTTTCAAAATGTTTCATTGTTGTTTTTTTTTTTTTTGAAAAGTTGTTCGTTCTTTCCTCTTTCTTCTATGATACACACACACACACGCACACACAAAAACACAATAACAAACATAAATTGGTTGAAAAACGACAAACGTTTCTACATTTTTAGTTTTTTGTTGTTTTCTTTTTTACTTTAGAAATTTAAATCTTTTGATTTATTATTAAAAATTAATTAATTATTCAAACAACGATCGGGCTGATGGTACGGTACAGCCTGCATTCAAAATCACTTCAGGCTTTAACTACTTTTTCGTGTTTTTTTTACAATATTTTTGATTTTGCATGGTCCGGTGTGTCGTCGTTGTCACCGCTGCGTCGCGTCGCCCCGTTCGGTCACTGAATTTCAAACTTGACTCGACTTCACAAAGTGACAGCTAAAAACGTATGAAGGAATGAAGGAATGCAGGAATAAAAAGCAGTAGTTTCTTTTTTTATAACATTCTTGGGCGATTTTTCAACCACAATAAGTTTTTTATTGTTATTATTTTTTTCTATTAATTTTTTCAGTTGCAAAAATTTTTGTTTCTGCAATATTCGGAATTTTCTTTTATGCTTCAGAAAAAAATTCGTTCGTTGAATATTTGTGAAACATTCATTCAAAACTATTGACGTCTTAGGAGAAAATTTTTGATGAATTATTCTCAAGTTTTAAATTTTTTTTTTTTTTTTTTATTAGTATTTTTATTTTTAAGAGAATAATAAGAAATATTACTTATAATTGAAAATTTTTAAAAATTCACCTTCTAAAACCTTTTAAAAATTTTCAATTATTAGTAATATTTCTTATTATTCTCTTAAAATAAAAAAAAAAAAATCATAATAAAACAGTTCAAAAATAAAAAAGTTGAGAAGTATTCGTCACAAATTTTCTCTTAAGACGTCAATAATTTAAATGTTTCAGAAAAATTCAACAAACAAATTTTTTTCTGAAGTATGTATGAAAAAAAATTCCGTATATTTTTTTAATTATTAGGGTAATTTTTTTTTTAAGCATTTGTTATGCTTTTTTGTGCCTTATTTTTGATTTATTTTCGAATTATTACTTGCAAAAAATTGGCAATTTAAGATTTATTTTAAGATTTAAGATTAAATCTTATATGAAGATTTTTTTTTGAATTTTTATTTAATTTAACTTTAAGATTTTCAAAACATTTGGAAGCACTTTTATTCAAAGTTTCATATCTTTACAATTAAATGAGAACTAACTAAAAATAATTGTGTTAACTAAAAATTGTTAATTTTAAATTTAATTTTTTTTTTAATACAACTGAAAAAAAACACCTTTCAACTTACAACCTGCTTTTCGCGCAGTTCAGTCAGTTCAAATTCCAAAGGCATGGTCCGTCGATTGGTGCTTTCTGATACTCATGAAAAAAACTGAAAAAATACCACCACAACAACAACAACAACAGAGTTGGTCATCGGTCTTGATGGCGGCAGTAACCGACACCGACACCAACACCAACACCAGCACCAAAACATAACGCTAACAACAAGTTGGTCACCGAACAGAGCCCAGCCAGCAACAAAGCAAGCTAGTAACTAACAGACGACACGCGTTGGCCAAATACGAGCACAATGAAACGCTTCGAACGCAGGCAGAACCAATCGATAATAAAAAAAATAAATATTTATTTTAGCCACATGATAAAAAATGAGCTCGCTTGCTTGCTTGCTTGCGTTCGAGCGTGGCCGGTTCGGATCGTGCAATCAGAAAATCAGTTCGTTAGTTAGCCAATGAGTCAGTCGGACAGACAGACAGACAGACAGACTGACAGATAGACAGACAGACAGACTGACAGACTGACAGACAGATAGACAGTGAGTCAATCAATGAGTCAGTGAGCATTACAGTGTAGAAACGGTGAAGACTGAAAGCGCCTTGGAAATTGAAAGAATGGAAGGTTTTTTTTTTAAAAAAAAAAGTTCTTTGGAGAATACTCGTATCAAGGAGTTTGTTTGTTGTTTTTGTTGTTGTTGTAATTTGTTTGTTGCTGCTTGCTGCTAAAAATGATTACTTTTAATTTTAAACACATTAAATAGTGTTAAATTTTTAACCGCGCTGCGCCGTTTCAACTAATGCAAGATTCAATTACAACAACAAATAATTACAGTATAAGTACTAAACGCTTAAGCACAACCAAATACAATTAGTAACTTAGAGTGTTGCATATACCGGCAATCTTTAGGGCACCGAGGCGGCAGTGGCAGCGGAACAGCAGCGACAGCAGCGACAACAACGACAACAACGACAGCGCAGTTTGTTTTTGCTTTTGCACAACACCTGAAAATACGTGCTACGTGTGTGTGTGCGTTTACATTAGCTTTTTAATTTTCAATTTTTAATTTTTTCATTTAATTTTTTTTTTAATTTAATTTTTTTTTTAATTTTTTTTTTTTAATTTTTTTTTTAATTTTTTTTTTTAATTTTTTTTTTTTTTTTTTTTTTGTTACTTTCGTTGCATTTGAATTTTTACCTTATTTTCTTAAAAATTCTTAGCCACGAAAAACAACATTTTATAGAAAACCATTCGATAGTACCAGAAATGTACTTGAAAAACTACGCGGTACAACTCTCTCTCTCTCTCTCTCTCTCTCTCTCTCTCTGACTCTGTGCCCAGAGTAGTTTCTTTCAAGTCGTTAATACTCGTACGTCGCACGTCGAGTATCGTATCTCTTTGATATGATGATACGTGTGATAAAAATTGAGGTAAGTACCGAAAAAAAAGAAAACAATATGAAAATATCACTTAATAAAAAATTTATTTATTTTGTGGCTTCGTTTTCGTTTTTCCGCTTTTCTCTAGTATTCTGCCGAGCTCACTAAAATTGATCGATTGTTGGGCACAAATAAACCGTTTATACTCACTTCGTACTATTTTTGTTTTTTTTTTTTTTTGATATTCGCGCACCGCAAACAGATAACGTCGTAGTACTCGTCGTTTCTTCAGGTTACACTTGAAATTGTTGTTTTTGTCGCCTTCTGTTTTCTTTTTCGATTTCTTCTTTCAACCTACAAAACTTTTAACCATGTTTTCAAATTTATTCTGCTTTTTTGTTAAAATAAAGTGTATTTTTACAATTTTGTTCTCAAAAAAATTGAGTTTAATAATTATTTATTTGTATTATACATATGTACGTATAGTATAGTATATACAAATTTAGGTTTGTTTTTTTTATTAAATTCGAAGAACACAACAAGCGCTTCGCACTTCCAAAACCTTCGACTCCATCAAGACAACTAACTACTAGCGCGTAATACTCAACCGATCAAGCAACGAACGGAGTCAGTTTTACTCGATCATTTGCTTTTGTCTCGCATCTGTAGCTCTTTCTCTCTCTCTCTCTCTCTCTCTCTTTTTTATCTCTCTCTCTCTCTCTCTTTCTCTATAATACTCAACCGATCAAGCAATCAACGGATTCAGTTTTACTCGATCATTTGTTTTTGTCCCGCATTTGTTTCTCTTTGTCTCTCTTACCCTCTCTCTATAACTCTATCATTCTCCCTCCCTCCCTCCCTCTCCCTCTCTCTTCCTATTTCTCTATATCTCTCTCTATCTTTCTCGTGCGCTCATCGAGTTTAATAATTTGTCTCGATCTGTACCGTTTTTAGACAGTTCCTCTTTGCCGATCTCTTAAATATTCCTGAATATCAGGAATATTTTCTCTTCCGGCTTTGAGTTTAGTGACTCAATTTTTCACCTAAAGAGTTGTTTAGTCTATGCTCTCTTGCGCCCTTTATCTAGCTCTCTATCTATCTATCTATCTATCTATCACCCTTAGACCTTTCCCTTTTTATGCCGTACACATAAAATAATAGTCTTGTCTGGTATGGTCTTGTTTATAACTAAATTCTCCGCATTCTCTTTAGGTGAAGTCTCACTCCAACTCAATTCGCTCCTCTCTCTCGCTCTCTTTCTCTCTCATTCTCTGAGACCTACTAACTTCAATCGCGTCACGTTGTCAATTGCGCCAACAACACCAACAAACCACCAACGATTTTCTGTAATCTTCAGATTTCAAACTAGTGAAATTAATCAGCCATTATAACAACAACAACAACAACAACAACAACAACAACAACAACAACGAGGACGATGACAAAAAGAAGCATTCCATTAAAAAAAATGTGCCTGTTGTTAGCATTGTATTCGTATCTGTTGTGACCGAATAATTGTGTATCCAAAATGCTGAAGTAACTGGTATGCTCGTACTCGTATCTGTTGCTGTTGCTGCTTCTTGCTCGTTGCTGTTGCTGCTTCTTGCGGTTTTGAGGTATGTTCAGTGCTTGCTTCATCGTCAATCTTCAATGAATGATTCCGGTTTTGGAGCTTGAGAAATTATTGAGGTTTTATTACAGGTGTGCACTCGCAACAACAACAACAACAACAACAACAACAACAACAACAACAAAAAACCGCAACAAGTGTATGCGCTTTCTTATTCTCCGTTTTGACGACGACGTCATTTTACCGAGATTTTCGTGTTTTTAGTCAAAATTCTACACACGTAAAGTGACATGTTTTCTCTCTTGCTTAAAAAAAATAACAAAAGGTGTTAAAAAAACACCACTCATTAAACTCATAATTTCTTATTATTGCTCTCTCTCTCTCTCTCTCTCTCTCTCTCGATCACTATCATTATATTGTATGCCATTTAATTAATTGGTTTTCATAACTCTCTCTCTCACTTTGCTTTGATCTCAATCATTCAAGAGCTCTGATCACTCTGATGCTCTCGTTTATTGAAATTTGTAGTTTTTGTTGCAAATTTCTCTCAACTCCACAGAGAGTATGCCAGATAAGGATATAAAAGTTTATCTTGCGTTGTTTTTCTTTTTTGTATAAAATGATACTGTATCAGATAAAAATATTATAGAGATATAATTTTATAAAGTCATAACATGTTCCTTTTGTGGCCATTTTAGGTTAAATCTGTTAAAAAATTTGCACTTTATTAATTAAGAAATTATGTTATGATCTTAGTATACTTATTATCCTCCATCGTATTAATTGTTAAATATTAAGAAATCAGATTTTCAAATTTATTATTTATCTGAACTTACTATATTTAGGCAGTCACCAAGAAAAAGTCACCAAGAAAAAGTCTCCAAAACTAAAACTGCAAACCTAAAATCTCCAATTACAAAAGCGATTAAAATCCTCCGTCCTTACAAACCTCCGTCCTTACTGAAAAATACTTGTTGAATTAAAAAAAATATGTATTTATTTTGCATTAAAAGGAAACGAAAAAAAATGTCTGTCTTTTTGTTGCGTGTTTTTGGCATTGAAGAGGTGTCAAATGCAAGTTCTTAAAGTCTCCAAAACAAAGAGAAAACGGCGTTGGGAGAAGATTAAAAAGAGTTCAAGTTAGAGCTTTTGAATTCTACAATACCATACATAACCTTATATTGAAAATTCAAGGTCAAATGCCAGATGTCGACGCAAAAAATACAGTAACAAAAACAAAAGCAATAACAAAACAATGAATAATAAAAACAATGAACTAAAAAGTCATAAATTCCTGTACAGAATATTTCGAAAATTCCCCATTTTTTCTATAAGTATTGTATGTATTTTCTTTCTCAAATCCTTTACCCATATTCCTCCTAATCAATGAAATCCTTTTTCTTTTCAAATTGATGCGTGAGAAACAGAGAACAATACATTTTTCCTAGAATACGGACATACATAGTTCAAAGAGTAACCGGCGTAACCTTTTCTAAGCGAAATTGCATCATCTTGCGTAAGATTGTAAAGAGATTTCACAGGAATTCTTTTGTATTCTGTAAACTGTAAAAATTGTTTTGCTGCTATTATTGCGATTGATGTTGTTGTTGTTGTTGTTGTTTAGGGTGTTACCATTGCCGGACAAGCCAGTATTGTAATCTAAACAAACCTCAATCGAGCTATCATAAGTTTTTTTTAGGAAAAAGTCACTTCGGTGTGAAAAATGGAAAGAATATTTAAACTAATTTCATTCAATTTCGAGGTTTTGAGGTACAAAAACAATTGAATTGATTAGATTGGAAATAAATTAAATTACAAATTCTATTAGACAAACAAATACAAAGTTAATAAAAAAGATATCGTACAGAGTTGGCATAAAAATGAATCATGTATCAGCAGTTAATATATTTTAAAACCTTCAAAATCACATTTTTCGAAACCTTTATTGCCAGAAAGCTATATTTGAAACCTTTTGCCAGAAGTCTACCTCTCGTGAGTAAAATTTTATTACTTTTACTTTAATTTTAATAGCTTAATATATAATTCTGGATCTTCTCCTTCACCCTTGCCCGCACTTTTTATTGTTTTGTATTATTGTCGCACAAATTTAATGGTCGTACGTGACAGATATCTCGATCATGCCGATGACAGCAGCAACTTCAGAAAACGCAGGAGATGAGCAGCAGGAGATGAGCAGCAAGGGTAAAATCTTTCAGTATTATTTTTAGAAAGAGTTTTCCGTCGAAAATAAGTAGTATTTTTTTTGCTTACTTAGAAACTTTTCCACATTTTTGTATACTCATAAAGGAAAAACCCAAAAGACCAAAGAAAAAACCAAGAAAATGAACAAGAAGCCACGCCTAGCTGCACACACACACACACACACACACAATGAATAACTAAGTAATAGCTTGAAGATCCTGCCGGTCTCACAATTAAACCGAGTCGACCGCGTGAAGCGAAAGAGCAAAAAACCTATAAGACTTTGAATTTATCATATCATCTGTTTACTAATGCACATGACGGTCAGAGGCAGACAACAACAACAACAACAACAACAACAACAAAGAATGCCCCTTACATTTTGTTGAGTTCTGGGAGGAATTTTTGCCGGTTGTACGCCGTGAAGGCAGAATTTGTTTGAATGGCGGCGAACTAATGAAGCAAAGTCTTTACATAAAATGAATTTTGCCAGAACGGCGACAGGGCGAACGATCACAGGCGACACGCTAAGAAGAAGAGGAAGAAATTGAAAAAAGCAACAGCAACAACCATAACAACACCAACAACAACAACAACAACAACAACAACAACAACAGAAAGACATCAATAACAACCAAAAAAAAAATCACAATACTCACCGCCGCAATGAAGGGCGCTTAATGACCTTTGTTAAAAATCAACATAATCATCATCAGACGACAGTTGATGAGCAAACAAGCAGGCAGACAAACAGACAGACAGATGGACGGACGGACGGGCGGAGGAACGGGAAGGCTGGCAGACAGATAAAATAATGACATGTCGTCAGGAATATTGGCAACGCCATTAACAAAGAGAACAGCACTACTGAAACGACAATTGAAAAAAGGTATTGATAAATAGTTGTTGATTACAGTAAAAATGCTTATTTCTAGTATTAAATACTAACGGCATGAATGGTCAACAAAATATGTATGTATATAATTATTATCGGTGTTATTATAGCAATAACAATATAATAATTAATAATGCATAATCGCCATCTGCACTATTTTCTATTATTATTATTATCGTAGTAATAATTGTTGACCCCATCATCATCATCATCACCATATTACCATCTCATCATTCCGTCATGCGTCATCATTCTCATCGTCATCTCCATCATTATTTTGTTCAATGCTACAAAATGATTACTCGTATAATTATTATTTTCCTTCTCATCAATATTAGTCACCACCATTTTCAACTTGCCGCGTAATGTGTACAGAGCAGCATTGTTCATTATGATTGTGGTTATTATCTTCATCATTGCCAATATCTCCATTCTCATTATTATTAGTGGCATCATCTTATTCGACGTCATTCTTGTAATTCAAGCGTAACATTTGAAATCATCGTCACCCTCATCTCGTCTCTTCCTCTTTTGCCTTTGCCTTTGCATTATCGGTATCAACGATAAACTCATTCATTGACCTTCCTCCGGCACTCAACATTTTGTATCCTTTATAATTTACTACGAGTATACAAAAACAAAAACACATAAAAAATTGGTTTGTAGCTATAATTCTTCATCTTCTGCTTAATCTTCTTTTGTTATTGTTGTTGTTGTTGTTGTTGTTGTTGTTGTTGTTGTTGTTGTTGTTGTTGTTGTTGTTGCTGTTTTAGTGTAGCAAAGCAACAAATTAATATTGAAGGAATTCAACTTTAAGACTATTCCAAACAACGGAGCATCAAATTTCTTGGAATTCCAGAATTTAAAGAAGGCAAAATAACTGATTGATAAACTGATTAACTGATGACACCCCAACCTCGAGTAAAAAAAGAACAAAAAAGCAAGAGAGAGAAGAAGAAGAAGAAGATGGGAAAGGCACAAAAATTAAGTGAAATAAACTGACATAAAAGGCGAAGGATTTTCGGATTCCGGCGAAGGAAGACTCAGAACCAAAAGTAACATAAATATTTTGGGAAGAAATGATGGCAATGTCACTCGATCGTTACAGCGATAATTATTACTTTGATATTAGTAATTAGTAAAATGAATTTAGTAAATTAAATTGATTGTCTAAAGCTTGTCTAAATTATTTTGATATTAGTAAAATGAATTTAGTAAATTAAATTGATTGTCTAAAGCAAAAAAAAAAAAAACATAAAATTAGGACAATTTATCCATCATTTATAAATGCTTTCTTATATAAAAAAATGTATACATTTTAAAATGTCTAAAGATTGTTTAAATTATTTTGATATTAGTAATTAGTAAAATAGATTTAGTAAATTTAATTGATTGTCTAAAGCAAAAAAAGCATAAAATTAAGACAATTTATCCATCATTTATAAATGCTTTCTTATATAAAAAAATGTATACATTTTAAAGTGTCTAAAGATTGTTTAAATTATTTTGCTATTAGTAATTAGTAAAATGGATTTAATAAATTAAATTGATTGTCTAAAGCAAAAAAAGCATAAAATTAAGACAATTTATCCATCATTTATAAATGCTTTCTAATATAAAAAAATTTGTACAAAATTTTTGTTATATTTAAAGGTTTATAATCATCAGACTTAACCGCGCAAAAAGTAAGCTAATGATTACCACATTACCATCAACATTATCAAGTAATCACATCATCAGTATTACTGTACTTTATAACAACACTGGAATTAACACTGCAATACAAAATACACAAATCATCGCTCCCGCTTTCGCCTTCGCCTTTGCCTTTGCCATTTTGCGCTCTGGCAATCTCTCAGCAATTTCCGTCGCCGACTCTCATATACTCTCGTAATCAATTCTCGCGTCGACTAAACTTGATCGCACCTTCTTGCGTTTGAAATTCCTGTATCATTTCCGCAGGTGCGTCTCTGGCGCGATCTTTTGACGTGACGTGTTTTCCTGATGCGCGACGGATGCGATTAACAAGCGTTTTAAGGGGCCACGATTAAATATAATATCTTCTTTAGTAGCAACATAATTTCATTGTTTTAGTAGCCATACATAGGTAGCCATGCTGCTGCTGCTGCTGCTGTTACTGCTTCTGCTGTTGCTGCAATGAGAACTAACTACCTGGAACTGATCTCATGAGAGGCACATAGAGAGATATCAATGGGCCAGAGACAAACACAAGATGCTACACTAAATCGTTCACACTTAAAAAAGTGAATATATTAAATGCATTTTTTGTGAGGATCTAAGAAAAAGACTAATGTCAAGATTATGAGCGCCTTTTTGAAAACTTAAGAGAGAGCGAGAGAGAGAGAGAGAGAGATAGACAAGCACGGAGTTGGCAGGGTGCTCGACTCTAGTAGTAGTAAATTTCTAAAGGATGTACCGGACTCGAACCTTTTCAAATTAGCATAATTAAGGAGATGTGTGGACCTACATAGTACATATCGTATATCGTGTATAAAATAGACAGGATTTTTTTAAAATACTTTTCTGACACTATCTTCTATATCGTATACAAGAATTTAATTATGTAACTTATTATACATACTTTATCATACTCTCACTTACCTTTAAATTACCTTTAATTAAAGAGATATTGTGCCATTAGCAATTATTAGAGGCATTTTAAATTAATTTCTACCTCCTTTTTCTAATTATTGTTTTTATTTTATAATTTCAGCAATAATTTTAAAGCTATTAAAAAGTATACATACGTATAATTATTTAATGTGAGTATGTTCTGGGAAAAGACGGCGAATAAAGCCTTGCTTTTGTATAGTTTTATTGATATTTTATTTATTTTTATTATAAGTTCTTCATATAAATTCTTTATATAAATCAGTGGCGCATTTACGGTGATGGTGGTTTAGGATTTCCTAAAAAATTTGTCACTTTTTTGCTCTTTTTACTATATTTGTTATATACAGGGTGTTCCGCATAAGATCCATCATAACGTTAAGGCGTATAGGTTGGGTCGAGACAAGAAGAAATCGTATAAGACACTGCGAGGGCGTATTTTCTCACGTTTAGGGGTTACAGGGAATTTCTAAAAAATTGTCTTAAATTGAAAAAAATTCTCTAAAAATTAAAGAATCATTTTGACTACTTGATTTTGAAAATCAAATATCGATTGTTTAATATGTTTTTTTTTTGCAATCACAAAAAAATTATAAATATTTTTTCAGGTATTTTTTTGGTTATTTTTTGAGAGGTTTTTATATTGATTTTCAGTTTTTTTTTTTTTGCTATAAAAAACAGCAATAATAGAGGAACGAAAAGCATTATCTATTAACTGCGTCAAAGTAAAAGGAGCTTTATATAAATTATAAACAAAACGCACGTTTGGGCATTTAAATAAAAAATTCAATATCAAAAGTTTTTATTTCAACAAATACATTTTATCTAAAAGTTATTTGACTCAAGCTGCTTCTTCTGTAATCAATTAAATATTAAATGGTTATATAAATAAAAATACCATTTTTCTCATATGTACATATGTATGTATATGAATACAGCAGCATTATATTACAAAAATAAATAAAAGGAAACCTTGAGTATAAATATTATGCCTTCCGTAAAGAAGCTGCTGATGGACGGACTATACTGCGAGTATATGGAGGAAGAAAGAAGATTTGCTAATGAAATGGACGAGTAAACGTCCATAATTAATCAGACATGAATAACTAAAAATATGAGTTTAATCTTAAGTGCGATCGTGATTGCGTTAAACATGGGTATGTACAGACATACATACATACTCGTACATTATTCTTAAGATAAAATTTAACAATACTCTCTCAGAAAAAAAAAAAAAGGAAATAATGATAACGAACAAGGTCAGCGATTTTTATTTAGTTTCCATCATATATACACGTATTTTTTCTTTTTCTTTAAATTTTTAAGGTTTTGTTTAATTATTTTACATATTTTTGCCCTTTTGTTTGAACTGGTAACTATGATTTTCGTCCAGTGAAGAATTTTAAAATTCTTTGTGAATGACCTCATGCATTTATAATTTTTTAAGAAATTTAAAAATAATACTACAATATATACAAAAATATAAAATGCTTTGTAAAGTTACGCATTCTTTCGTTCTGAAAATCTTAAAGGATGATTTTGTATCGAAAGATGACAATGTTGTTTTTTTTTGTTATCTGCTGTGTTGAGAAACGGAGATATTACGCTACGTATATTAACCCTTTTGCGGTTTTAACACGATAAGTTATTTTTATTATTATGCACTTTGTGGCATTTAAGAGAATTTTGTAAGTCCGTATAGAATCTGTTTCATCATGAAAAATGCATTTAAAATAACAAACTATATTAATTAAAAACATAGACAAGGAAAAATTATATGCATTCATTCTCTTGCGGTCGGTCACTGCATCAGTTTACGATATGCGCGTGACTCATGATTTTGTAGTTTTACAAAAACAAAAACAAGGAAGTCGACCTTTCGACTTGGCCACCTCTTGCTCTTGGTCGTAACCACGGCGTTCGGGCATCTTATAATTATTAAACCGGGCTCAATGAACAAAGTATCGTACATACAGACATACATACGTACGAGTATATCCTAAACAAATTATGAGAAAACGAAAATGAAAAAAAAACGTTAAAAAAACACCGACTTCACCAACGCCACCATTTACCCAAGCATTTAAAGATGATGCTCTTCTTCGACTTTACCCTCTTCTTCTTCTTCTTCCTCTTTTCATTCTTTCACGGGAACAAAAGTAACGAAAAGATGTGCAACATTGAACACAATACATAAATACAACACAATCGCTTTAAATGTATTGTTACCGACGAGACGAGACGAGACGAGATGAGACGAGACGCTAAGAAACGTATGAGAAAATGCCAACGATGCATGAAGGTTAGGGTCATTTCTGACCTCCTTCACCATAACTTAATAAATAAATAAATGAAGATTTTTTTCTCAACTTCGATTTTCCTCTGTTTTTGCTTTTTTTTTTTCTTCTATTTTTCTCCTTGCTTCCTTCCCTCCAGACAAAGAAAGTAAAACCTTGAGGAAATTTATACCTACGAATAATAAAAAATAAATGAGGAAAATTTGTTAATTAGTCGGTACGAGATAAAAAAGGAGAGTTATAAAAAAAAGAAGAAAAAAAATTGGAAAAAACCCGAACAACGTATGGATAGGGTTGAAAGTAAAACAACAACAACAACAACAACAACAACAACAACAACAACAGCAATGGCAACAATAAAGACAACAGCAACAGCGCCAGTAGAAAGAGTATGTACAATATATTACTGTTTTTTCAAGCAAAATAAATCATCTTCTCCGGCAACAACAACAACAACAACAACAACAACGTTAGCTGAAGATTGTTGAACTTTGTTTACTTTTCGTGAATAATTTAACAAAATGTCTGACAGTTTTCTTGTCAGTTAGAATTTGTTGGATGAAATGGTTTAAAGAACACAGAAATCGCATGCGGAATTAATTTAAGACTTTTGAACCTGTTTGCATGACTATACTGTTGTATGTTCCATGTAGGCTCATTGTTCTTTATTTTCCCACCCACTTTCTTGCAAATCTTCTTTTCTTTCTGTGTATCTTCAACTCTCCCTTTCCGTATAATTTTCTAAACAAACAATATTTGTCTACAGAGAAAGCAACTACGAATGCAGCTTAAAAGAGATATTAAAACAGATTATTAGTTAGTTTTTTTTGAAAATAAGAAAAGAGAAAATATTAACAAAGATATTCTTTTTAAATATTTACTGCCCAAAAAATAAGGAAAGGTCTAGTAATATCCAGCAGAGAATCCTGACGCCATTAAAAAAATTATGCTCTGTGATACACAGATCGAACTATTGACTTCTCTCTAAGTAACTACGGAGAATACTTAAGAGAAACCGATAGACAATAGACGGTTATCACGATATAAGGAACAAATTTGCTGAAAAAACAATATTGAAAAAAAGCAGTTCAGGTTTGTTAATGACTGACTAAAGGAATGTATGTAAAAGGACTAAAGAAAAGGTACGCATGAAGGAACGCCTGAAAGAAATTATCTTTAGAACTAAAAACAGACTTATAGAAACGTATGAGAAAGTACATTTTTATAAGTCAAAAGTTAAAAACCTTCTAAACTTACAACTATTTAGATAAAAGCTTGATTTGATATATACCGACCACAGCAAAATATTACAGCAAAAAAAATACCCTAATCATTTTATGATTTTATTATACCAAAGGGATCGATTTTAAATACTTCAAAACTTTGAGAAGGAAAATTCAAAATCTACGAGAATGATGTAAAGAAATTTTACAACTACCAGAGATAACATAAAAACTAATGGATAACAAAAAACAACAAAACTATTTATAACTTTTATAACGTGTTATAACTTAAGAGCAACTTTAAGAACACCAACAACAACAACAATAGCCGAAAAGTATAAAATGGTGTTATCGACTTCTTCGACTTCTTCGTCTTCTTTGATCTCAGTTAATCAGTTTATACTGAATAATTGATTAGGAATTAAAATTGAAATTTATTTTTTACTATTTTTCTTTCTTAAAAAGTGTCCGTAGAAGTGAAAAATAAAGCAGAAAAGTGGTTGTCATAGGCCACGAACACAGTGGCCAAAAATTGAGTTATTTTGTCTAAAAAATATCATTACTCTAAACTCAATGGGGGCGTGCGGGGCATTTCCATATTCTGAAAAATTTAAAACAAATTAAAACATGGCTTATGATTTTTTTTTTTTTTTTTAAATTTTCAAAAAAGTACAAAATAAAAACAGTGACAAGCCTCATTCATAAAAAGTGCTCATAAAGACATTGTTATGATGCTGTGTTATTTTTGTTTTGTTTTTCGTATACAATGAGAAACCTTTTTCCAATATCACTGTATATTGAAATTCTTGATTATTTTTTAAGATAAATAAAAAATCTTTCTTAAGGCGGCGGCGGCGGCCTCTTTCAATGTGTTCATCAGTCGATCGAACTAACGAAGGGACCAAGAAGCAACAAAATGTTAGCGTTAGAGCGGCGCAGAGCAGAGAAAAGAAGTCAAGCGATGCTGGAGGGAGCCATTATGAAGGTTATCAAATTAAAGCCTGCTCGAACTTTGGGTGTTAAAATGCAGAGTACTTGAGTACCTTGAAGATCTGATGAAGGTTTTACGGCTCCACATTTTCAATATGGTTTCAATGTGGTTTCATTAAGAAAACTCAACGAAAGGAGAATGGTAATAATCTTCAATATTTTTTTAAATGAAATCAATAAATGGCTTTTTTAGTTTAAGAAAATCGTTATAAGTATAAGAAAATTAATCTACAGTCAGTAGATTTGGATACTCTTAATTCTTTTAAAATTCCTTTTAAATACATTTGAAAGAAAATTCTAATTACTTTAAGAGATCGAAAGAAAGAGTGAAATATATTTTTAAATTTTAGCAGAAAATTACAAAAAAGTAATTATTAATTAACTTTCATTGAAAATTATCTGGATATTTTTCTTTAAAATTTCTACAACCATTTCAAGTGATTCATAAAACCACGTAAATTATCTTTAACCCAAATAAATTCACTCCGAATCAAAGCAGTTCTATACGTATAGAACACTCTTGATTGAGCTGAAGAAGAGATAATAAAGTCAATTAAAAGTAGTCGTATCTAATCAGATCCTTTATTTACACATGCCAGTTTGATTAGATAGTTTACATAGTTTACTTAGCAGAATATATCTTAATACGAAATTGACGAAGAGAAGGAAAGAAGACACTATTCCAATTGTAAGATTTTATTGTCCTACAAGCCACAACCATAAAATCGAAATTTCTCTAAAACACCCTCAAACAAATAACATTTTTTTAGGAAATTTTTATCACAAAAATTATAAGGCCCTTTTCCGATCCTCTCCGTCTTGCACAAAACTAATGGCATTACGAATTTCCGTTTTAGATTTCAATCTATGTATCTATATATCAATCATGTCATGTCAGAAAAAATCCGAAAAAAATTCCATTAAAATGCTTCAGTGTTAAGGAGTCTTTTACAAACGTTTCTAATTACTTTGAGTGAATTTACAACGATTGCGTTGAGCCAAAACAAATTTAGGTCTCTTGATATAGACACACAAAAAAAAACAATTACAAACCTAACTTATTACGTTGAAGCCTTGGTATACATATTTACATACATATATTCTTATATGTAGGTATATCTCTTCAAAGTGCATTTATTTTCTTATATATACGTACACTGTACGCGCTTATATCGATTGGAATTATGTTAAGTAATTTCTTATATACAAAATTTAAAAAATTCACATTTTAGAAGACATGCTTTTCAATAAAGTCAATAACGGGTGACAAGCTCTAAGAGAAATACATATGTACAATCAGTTTGTATTTTCTTAAATTATACTCATAGACTTAAAAAGAATAAAAAAATATTTTAGTATATATTATTAGTTTAATTACACTTTAATAAAAAGCAAAGCAAATGATGAGGTCAAAATACGAATCATCATAATAATCATAATAATATTTAATTATTACCACTCGAAGGTTAAGACTAGTAGGAAATTATTGTTAATACGAGTACAATACAAGTGTACTAAATGCTAAGACTTTGATTTAAAGCGCACTCAGACAAATATTCCTGGTGATAGTGATGGCAGTTTTAGTACAAGACAGTAGCAGTTATATTATATTCTTAAGACAATGCCAACAATATTTACTATAGTATTTAGTAATAATACATAGTTATAACGTTGCATACTCGTATAACTTACGATAAATACTTATTTTTTTCTTCTTTTGATTGCGATTAAAGCGATTTTGTCATTTAAGACTTATTATCCGCACTTATTTTTCTTATTTTTGCTAAAAACATTTATTTTCTATCGTAAATATTTGAAATTATTCATTAATATCAGTTCCTCGTTATAAGTTATTTCCTGATTTTCCATTAGTAATTTTTCTTAAAGGAATTACGCTCAAGGCGACTCTAAATCGACTCCGCTGATTAACAAATTATCGTGGTCTTCCACACGAATTATAGCCTCGTTGACAATATTTTCAAACGGTCCTATAACTTACGAGTATATCTCATTTGATACGAGTTTCTCTTTTTTAAACATTTTTTCGAATTTTTCCTAACCATTAGCCATTTTTTCTAACCACAAAAGGCCGTTTAAGTTTTAGAGTTTCTATAGAAATAATTTACTGCAATTTTATGTACGTCTCTGGCGCTGTACTTCTTTGCACTGCACGAAAAAGGTTGTAATTTCATGCTGATGTTTGATGGCCTTTCCTGAGGATTCTTCCGGTACGAGTTTGCCGGAGCAAAAAAACGGTATAACACGAGTATATACAAGAAAAGAAAGGTAATCGTCGTCACTTACTTGAAAAAGCAAATAAAGTTGCCAAGAACTTAAAAGCGTTTTCTATTTAACGTCATTTAAAACTTAACTTGTTACTTTAAAAATAACAAAAAATAACAGAAAATAATAATTTTAAAAAAAATTCGAAAATTTCATGATCTTTCAGTTGCCAAAATAAACAACTTCATTTATCATACAATGAAGATTACTACTCCAAGGATATTCCATTTTTTATGCGGTTAAGTTCAGTGCACGCTATAGTACTTGCTACACGTAAACATAATGGAATATATAGAATAATACATAGACTAGAATGTTCTATTGTCTAAAAGGCAGACTATAAGGGAGGTTCAAGTTTATTAAAAATAAAGTGCTTTAACCTTAAAAATGGCATTTCCAAAGTTCTTTGAACCGTTGACAAGTGTGAACCTTTACGTTAGTGTTGATAAAAAAAGAAAACTTAAAATAGATACGAGCACACAGTATAACTACGATACATTATTATAATATAATAGCATTTCAATTATCAGAAGGTCGAGTGAGAAATAACAAAATAACAACAATAACAAGAGGAGGAGGGGAGGAGGAAGCGGATGGGCTTAATACAATTTGTCACACAAATAATTCTGAAAATTTTTTTTTGTATTTAAGACCTCAGTCAAGAGTCCATTACTTTTAAATTATTGCGGCACCTCCTCCCTCCCACTGATGATTATGATGATGGCATATTATCGTTGGCATTGACTCATGCTCATGATGATTTTTTTTGTTGGCATACTTTGGGCGTGGGTCGTCCAAGGGGCAATAAATTTGTTTTCAACATTATCTAAATTTTCTTCTGCCACTTTTTCAAGATTAAAATCAAAGAGCATGAAAGAGAACATAAAACACAGGTTTTATAAACAAAACTTCATGAAATTAATTTCAAAAAATTTAGCAGCTTAAACTTCTAAGAACAGTCTTCCTTGAGACTTTGAAATTATCACTAAAAATGTTTCTTAAGTGGAAAATTAAATCTATTAAATTCGTTTAATAATTCTTAACACATTTTTTTTCAAAAAATAATTCTAAAAAATTCCTTTAGCATTTAGCATACGCTTAGCATTCATACGTTCTGCCTTGTTCAAGCCAGAGTAATTAAACGAACGAAAGCAACAATTGAATGAATGATACATTGAATGATACAGATGACCTTCCAGTTAAATTATTATGCACATCACAGCTACAGAAAAGCAAATAAAACTAGACAAATATGTACATACTGCCATTAATGAACTGAATTGCAAACGAAAACTAAAGCCACAACGACAATAACAACAATTAATTCATTAAGACAAATTATTTTAATAAGATATTAACACTTTAACGAACTCTTTAAGATTGTATAAAACAAGAGCAACAACGACAAATACAATAAAAACAGATTCTATATAAAAGTTAAGAAATGAGAAATCACAAAAACACTAACAATTATTGCTTTCTTGCATTGCATTCATTGCATTCAGAGATAAACGCAGTGACTTAGAAATTAGAAAAATTAAAGGGGAAACCACAATAAAAAATACCTGCGAGCCCCCTCAACGTACTCGTACTCGTGCCACAGAGAATAGAGCTGTTGCTATGTTTCTAAATCGTTCATAAATTAACGAAAATTTTATGATTAAAATCGGCTACCCCCCTTACAAACCCCCCTTAGAATTGCATCATGGCATCTCTGTTGATGAGGGTTAGGCTTTAAAAAAAAAACAGAAAAACAGCAAAGTTTCAAAGATTCCAAAACGCAAAAATTTTAATATTTTTATGAGCAGCTGCTGCTGCGCGCAACACCCACGATTAATTTTACGTGTAGAATTGAAGGCAGCCGGAGCTGAAGGAGTGTGGCAACCGAGTCGTGGAGCAGTGGAGCCAGAAGGATGGAAGAAAGAATGAAAAGAAGGCGGGTAGAATTATTTGAAGTTTTTTGATTTTTGCTTTTTTTTGAATAGTCAATCGATCGCAGTCGATGATTGCGGTGGCGGCTTTCTCAATAACTCTGTCATGTCTGAAGCTTCAAATGGATAATGAAATAATTGCACAAACACAAAAAGAAACATAAAATTTTAAGACTCTAACAACAACACTTGAGTATGATAAATTGCGCAGAAGCAACGACATGGTAATGATTATTTTATTGTAAAAAAGTATTAGAAAAAGTGCTAAAAGCTTTTAAAAGTATTAAAGATTGCGTTGCGAATATTGCAGAAACAAAAAAAAAATCAAATTTTTTTTAAAATTACTAAAAAGTCTAGAAACTAAGAAAAGCGGTTTCAGAGCTAGAAATGCTGTCTGCAAAAATTTACCCTTCTGGTTTAAGAGGATCTACAATATTTCGGTAGTCGCATGCGTTATTCGGATAGTTGGTTTATTTGCCAAATCCAATAACTCCACTTTTTAAAATTAAAAAAAAAATTTTTATTTTTGTTAATAATAACACTACTTAATCAGTGTTGGGTAGTGGCTAACTTTGCCACTATTCTCCACCATTTATTTTATGAATTTATGGATTTAGTTAAAGAGATCTGTTTCTAAATGAGAAAAAAAAGATAATAGATTAGGGTGATAAGGTTTCTTTATCATTAGCTAAATTTTTTTCAGAAAGAGGACTTATGTACATAAAATCTTTATATTGTAAAAAGTGGCTTAACCATGAGTATGACCATTTTCACAGAGCCTTTACGTTTGATAGTAAGACATCAATCACTTTTGACATTCTTTGTTAGAAGTTTTCTTTGTTTTCCATTCAAGACTTTGGTAAACTTTTCCTTGATGTTTCCCCGACATTTTTCCTCTGGAATTTTTCAATGGCAAAACATCTTATTCTTAAGAATGATCTTCAGAATAACCGACCCTCTTACCCTTTACGTTTCTTGATCCCTTCACTTTACTTTATTTATTCTGGCTTAGACGAGTATACTCGTAAATTACGAGCTTATGAGCCATGATTTATGAGCTATTTCTCCGGTAATTTAGATTTAAATTTACATGGTACAAGTAAATTATTTCTCCCCTGAGAATTTATTACTAATAAAATTATTAGATGCGCAAATTATTTTAATGAATTGATTTAGTTTCTTGACAGATTCATCCCATCTATGACATTCCTGAGCCCTGACTCAACTATTTAAATATTCATAAAAAATATACATATGTTTGTGCAAATAGCACGAGTACAATCGCACAAGTCACAAACAAAACAATTCCTTTCCTTTACAAAAAAAGGCTTGTACTGTAAGGAATACTTAATTTTGCATGCAAATTCGCTAAATGCTATTGTTCGAACGTTTGTGTGCCTCTCAGAGTGATCATCACATTATGATTAATTGCTAACAGCTTGGTTCACATTAAGAGCGGGCACGATACTTTGAAGTAACAAACACCTGCCGCAACATAATTTCATTATCATCATTATCGTCGTGCTCATTATTATTTGACATCTTCAAATCATAATTAAATACATCTTCATTACTATCTGCTACTTCATACTTATCGCTATTTCTGTCATTACTTTTGTGAAAAAATGCTGAATAGATTAAAAAATGCAACGGCGACCATGACGGCAAGCCCATTTCTACCCACTGCCACTTACAATATACTCGAAATGTGACGTGAGTGGCTGCGTTTTGAGGTGGTGATGCACCTGATGCAATTAATTCTCCGCACTAACTTATTGCATTCTTCTTAGGAGCGGTTAATTGACTGTAAACTGTTAAAGAGATTCTATTGTATTAAATTACGCTAAAAAATACATCAATACAAATATTCGTAACTCTCATAAGTAGCACGATACGAATAGGTATAGTAAATGATACCTTCAAGGGATAAATAGATCAAGTTATACGTAATTCTGGATGAAAGTAATGAAAGAAAGCCGAGCTATTACCAACAAGGTTCATTATAGTGAGGTACAACGCTTTTTGATTACACTTCAACAACAATTTCAGAGTTGTTCCCTTTTGATTTATTGACTTTTTGTAAGTTTTATAAAATTAAAACTGATTTCATTTAATAAAATTAATTGATTTCGTCTAAAAGCTCATCGCATCTCATCTCAATTGGTTAATCAATAAGTTACGGCTTCTTATATAAAGAGAGGGTCAGAAAGCCCCCGGTGACTGATTTTATAGGCTTTATATAGAGTACAATATCAAATTTATAGAATACAATTAGAATATTATACATGTAGTTTTGGAAGAATTTTATGCCAAATTATTATTTATTATTCTTTAAATCATTTCCTTCAAACAAACAAAAATATCCAGATAAGGCGATGTTATTAAAAGCATGATCTTCGTCTATTTTCTAAGAATATTTCTCCAAATTTTACAATACAAGCAGTTTATTGGCCCACTCATCCATCTACTCGATGAAGTAAATACATAATAGATTCAATTTCATTATATAGTACATACCTACTTTCTTTCGTTAATCAAACAAAATCAATGCATTAAAACTAAATGCAATACGATTTATTTAAAATAACTTTCTTTTTTAGGATGTAACATGTTTCGATCCGCCGTATTGATTCTTTCGCATGCATTACATTTGGGAGATTGTTCTATAGGAAAAATGTAGATTGCACAATTTTTTTTTCTCGAATATAAAACTTAAATTAATTAGTACTCGTATATTAAGATATCGTATATTAAGATATCGTATACAAATTTATTTTAGTTTCACAAATGCAACTTTTCAAATAGTTTAATGTTTCTATGTATAAATTCATATATAAAATTACGCTTCTTCCATACGTAAGATTATTTCAAAATTTATGAATTAAATTACATAATTCATAATTATTCATTAGTGCAGATAATGAAGCATTTTGACATCGACTGACTAAAAAGAGATTTGAAAGTGAAATTACATTTATATGTTTATCATATTGTTTATATAAATAGCTTTAGTGTACTACTCAAAAATGAAAAGCAAAATATAACTATTACTATGAGAAGTGCAGTGTAATTAAATAAATTAATATCTATTATTAATAGTTATAACTTATCTATTAATAAGATCTAGTGTCAGTAATTTTATCTGGGCATGTTGCTTTGTTTACATGTCGTCATAAATATTATATGAAAAATGTTGCATTTTATTTTTGTAAACTTAACTTTTAATTTCTTTATTGCTTCTACGAATAATAATTAAATATAAAGAATAAAGTTAAAAAACTTGCAAAAAAGTTAAATCCTTAAACCGAATGAACGAATGTAAATATGAATTTTTTTACAAATAAAAAGAGAAAATACTTTAAAAAAATGTTTAAATATTAAAACTTAAGTTTACAAACTATAAATTTTTTACCGTTTATATATTTTATAAACGGTTTAATTTAATACAATAAACTTACATTATTTATCTTAACTTCATTTTATAAGCACATTTTTATTATACTCTTAGCAAAAACAAAAGGAAAAAATTACTCTTCACATCCGAGCCAAAGGTTGCATGAGGGAACCCTAACACAAATCATAGCCTACAAACTACGGCATATATTCGATAGTTTTGCGCATGCGTTGAAATAATGTTGCATTTCGTGGCACTTGCAGATCTAAATCTTTAGTTTTATCCACTACGCTTTCATTTTGTGAACGAGCAGTTCGCTGCGTCAAATGCGGTTTGGTAATGGTTCCGAGTTCGTGGATATTTCGTGCCACATACGATGAATTTGTCAATGTAGCGTTGGCCGCACCACCAACGCCATCATTCATGTCCTCCCTCGGCCTCTTGTTGGGCACATGTGCATTCGGTGTTCTCGTCTCGTTATTGGCTACATCATTTCCATTAGTTGCGAACTTTGTCGGACGTAATTTTTCCGGTATCATATCGGACTTGAGCTGCACCTCTGTGGTGTTTACCACTTCGCAATCGATCCGCATCAGAACAATGTCTCCGTTCAGATTGGGATCGCCAGTCGGCAACAAAAGTGACATCTTGGGACGGGAGCTCTTATTGTAGGCCGATGCGGGCAGTAGTATGTGATCCATATTGAAAGAGAGAACGTAGAAGGTGTCCGCTTGACGTTTGATGCCTTTGAAAAGGCGTACGTATTCTTCGCTAATTTTCGGCTTATAAAAATCCAGTGAGTTTCCGGTGTCGGTCCGTTTTCTGAATTTGCCATGACTACTCGACGACTCATCATCATGCAGTTCGGTGTGCTGTAAGTAGTGATGTTTGCGCTTCTGTTGACCACTCGATGTTGCTGCATAACCTGGTGGACGCTCCAACGGCAAATCGTACGTCTTCAATTCGAAATAATCAGGTTTAAAGTTGAAGTCCACGCGATTTCCAGAAAACTTCGCATATGTCGCCGTACTTAAGTTCAAGTAATCATTGCCACCAATCCACTTGTGTAGGTTACTGGCCAAGCGCTGATTCTCCGCCAAGCGTTGTGTCTCCGTTAGATTCGAACCCACGGGACACTTAACACCGTCGCTCGGCGACGCGATAGTATCCGTCGCTTTTCCAGTTTGCTCATTTGCCTTCGGGTGAGGGCGTAGGAAGTGCAGCGGTGGCACCTCCAGTTCAATTTCACGTCTACTGCGATTCAACTTCACACCATTAAATTCACTTTCGGTCTCTGCCCAAAGTAGACCGCGTCGTGCCCCAGCAACTGACCGCACAATAGCGCCACTCGTCGCAACCGCACTTTCCTCAGCAGCAGACTCCATGCCCGCATTTTCAATAGCATCACGTTTAATGTACGACTGAAAACCGCCAATGTTCAGGGTAACCATAAAGGCCATGGCGAAAAGGACGGCCACATTTTTCTTAACGCTGGCGGACAGCATGCGCTGCTTGATACTCTTTTGCGCTGTTGGTTTTGGTGCAATACGCACGTGCTGCTGCTGTTCATTGATGCATGTGATTACATCTCGTTTTGAAGAGATATTTAATGAGTTCAGTATGAAATCGCTGATGTTGCCATGTTTGCACTGACAGGTTTGGGCAAATGCGACTAGCTGAGATCGTAACGAGCTATTTTCCTATAAAAGAATAAATGGATTAGTTATGAGAATTGTTTGTAAACTTAACTGCAGATGAGTAAAAAATACTTTATCTCCTATTTTAATTCTTAAGAGAAACTCGTTACAACTAATTCCATCTGGCTGCGATTGCAGGAATAAATGTTCTCTAACATCACATCATTTTAGCAGAAAACTATACTCACGAATGGTTTAAGGTTTAAAGGCTAAAAACAGCCAGAGAAAAGTGAAGAGAAATTTAAGGAATAGCACTTATATTCCTTTAGAGAATATTATATGTTTATATTACAGACTATAACATAATAAATAAGCCTAAATTCAGGTACTTTCTGCATCGTTTTCGATGTATTTATCCATTCGCAATATCTGCAAATTTCTTCGCCCAATTTAATAAATGTTCCTGCAGTTTTCTATTTATTGCAAACCGTAACAAAAACAAAATAAGGTTTAAATTTAATATTAAATTAAATACATTTTTTCTTACTTGAAATCAAGACTAATGTTTCCCTTTTCTCGGCGGAACAATAAAAGGGTAACAAGATAGTCATTTTTCCCGGGATATCGTCCGCTATTCCGGCAGGAATAGAGAAAAAAATTCCAAAAGAAATATCTTAATGATTGCCCTCAAAATTGCGCTTTTATTTACTTTTACGCGTGACTTTAGAAAGACCTTGTCAGAGAATAATAGAATTTATTTGCCTTGACTGAAACTTTAACTGCATTAATATTGTAGTTTATTGTTAAATAGCAGTGCTCTTTATCAAATTTCTTATTATCGGCTGTATGTTTTATTAGCATACGCATGGCAGACTTTACTTAAAGACCGGCCAAGTATTTACTTAGTTTATCACCGAAAAGAAAAATAAAAACAAAGAACGAACTACGTGATAAGATTTTTTAAAAAATAGGTCTCACCTAATGAACCTAAGAAAAAGCAACAACGAAAAAAGCATAACATTATCAGTAATATTGTTGTATCGGCCCAATTACTTACTCCTTTTAGCGAAATGTTTTCCTTTTCCAGATCATTGATGCGCGACTCTAAGGATACTACATATTCCTTTTTCTTTTTCCGGGACAATGAAGCAGATTCCCGATTCTTTATCATGCGCTGTTGTTTTTTCATTGTCTTCTCGTCCACAATGCCTTTATAGATGTTAATGTCAGGTGCTTTCGCCGTTGATGAACCCTCAACCGTTGGACGAGAACAAACTCCGGCTTTTGTCATTACAATTGATTTTGAAGGTTGCTGCTGAATTATTAAAGGCGTGGCGGACTTCAACACACTCTTGGAAACCAATTGCGTCGCAGCTGCTTTGCCGGCATTGATGAGCTGACCATTTGTCGTTTTCATGACAATTTTTGGCATTTGACCATTGATAGGGCTGTTGTTTATTTTACCAGGTTTGCCGTTTGTTTTCAGCTTTTGCATCAAGGCTTTGAAATCATTTGAAGAAAGGTATATCGTTTTGGGTTTCGAATTCAACACCGGCACTGAAGCAGATGAAGTCTTAGCTGTTACTGCAGTGGCGGTTAGGTTCACTGGCCCAGTGGCTGATGTTGTTTTAGGTGCCAATTTTGGCTCTAACTTGGGCTCTATTTTAATCGGTATGGGTGTCTTAATGCTAGTCACTGAAGTCAGAGGCACTGTTTTAACAGGTATTAATGTGCCTTGCAAGACGTTAAAGTTGGTTGCTTGCACATGTGACGGTGTTTGAAATAGGGTACGCGCAGGTGTGCTCCCCGCAGCAGTGCCATTGCTAGATTGTAATGACATCAAGGGCAACGTTATTGGCAGTACTGCTGGTGTTGTTGCTTTGGGTGTTGGAACAGTTGCTTTATGTTGGTGTTGATGTTGCTGCTGTTGTGCGGGCGATTGTTTTTGCGGCTCTTGCGACACTGGCGTTCTTTGTGAGTTTGGATCGGTACTGAGTACTTGCGTGCTATTAAATACCTCGTTCGAAGTGAAACTTTGTGAGGACGATACCGATGAGGCGTCACTTTGTATACCACTGGTAACACTTCCAGTAGAACTATTGCAGCTGCCTGTTGGTGAGGGCGTCTCTCGGTGGTTGGATGACCCATCCTGCACAGAAACTGCGGGCGACAATTCCTCCATCTTAATATCGTCATCATTGAGGAAGTTTATAAAATCATCCGGATTAAAATGGTCATCCTCTACCAATTTCGTTGGCGAAGGGGACGAAGTGCTTGGCGAGTTAGCGTTCGTTGTTACTAGGGCTGATGAGGAATCAGTATTTAAATGTATGCTGAACTCATTGTCCTGCTGTGAACTTTGCATTTGAATGTCAAAGCATGAGTTTGGCACATGCAATGCTGACAAATCAATGGAGGAGTCGAGCTGTGATTCAGTCGAACGAAGTATCTCGTCCAATTCCTCAAAATTGTAATCTTCCGAAGTTGGAAGGAATGAGAAGTCATCTGTAAAATAGACATACATAAGTAAAATAGGTTAAGTTTGATAAATCAATAGTCAAGAGGAATTTCTCAATAAAGTTATTGCATTTTATTTGTTGCGCGTTTGCGAAATATTGCTTTTGTGCAACAAAAGCACAACAAAAGAATACATACGTCACCACACAAAACATTCATAAGGATTCATATATTTACAATATGAATTAAACTAAAGGGTAACATAGTATAAACACTATAAAGAAAAGCATGGCATTAATTATTGCAAGTAATTAGTTTTAACCAGACAAGAGACGAGAAACCTGTTTCAGGGCTAGGTTCATTTCCCTTTTCTTTTCCTTCTATTAAGGCTAATTAGTAATAACCTAGTAATACGCATATTTTTACTGTTTACAATTATAAATCATCGAAGGAAAAAATACCAAGAATTTTCATCATTAATTTAAAGGATTTCAGAATAGTGTTTTCCATATAATTGAGTAGTTTGGGTTAATTTTGGAAGCAAGCCCCACGACAAGCTATGTACGCACAATCCACAATCTATCTGCGACCAACTTACCATACAAATTTTCTTCCACCTCCATATTTCGTTATTTATTTCTTTACAATTATCCAATTTTTCTTTGTTTTAATATTGAATTCATAGTTCATATACTTATATATCTTGTAAGTCATAAAATATTAATCCATTTAGCATCTCGTTATTAAAAAAAGTGATCCCGTATCTGTAATAAAATTTTTCTCTTTCACCGGCGCTTGACAATATTGAATACTTGTTTTGTCGACGAAAGCAATCGAAGTAAAGAACCAACGGAAATAAAACGAAATGTCACATTGACATTTCAACGTGAAACATACGATAAGCCAAAACACAAACCTCATAGTTTTTTTAAGTAGTGCTACATATTTTTTTTATCCAATGTAATTTACAATTGGAATAAGTCTATTGGAACGCTGTCGAAAGCAGAGATAAGGTCCGCGTATTTTGCAAAAATGGAAAAAGAGCAATATCGGTCGGTGATTCGATTCTTGTTTTTGGAAGGGAAATCGCGCAGCGAAATCAAAGAGCGCTTGGATGCTGTGTACGATGACTCTTCTCCTTCGATGGCGACCGTCAAAAATTGGTTTAACGAGTTTCAACGTGGTCGCACATCGGTTTTTGATGAGCCACGCCTAGGTGCTCCGAAAACGGCTACCACGGAGGAAAACGTGAAGAAAATTTACGATCTCGTATTGGCAGACCGCCGATTGAAGGTGCGCGAAATAGCTGACACAGTAGGCATTTCAAAAGACCGCGTGGGTCATATCCTGCATGAAATATTGGACATGAGAAAGCTGTTGGCGCGATGGGTGCCGCGTTTGCTTACTCCGGACAACAAGCGCAACCGTGAGACCACTTCAGAGCAGTGTTTAATGCTGTTTAGGCGCAATCCGAAAGAGTTTCTGCGTCGTTTCGTGACCGTCGATGAAACATGGATGCACTGGTACACACCACAGACCAACGAACAGTCGGAACAATGGACTTCACCCGCCGAACGTGCTCCGAAGAAGGCGAAGACAGTTCTATCGGCCGGAAAGGTGATGGCCACCGTTTTTTGGGACTCAAAAGGTGTGATCTACATCGACTACCTGGACAAGGGCAAAACGATCACAGGGCTCTACTATGCCGAATTATTGGGCCGATTCGACGTCGAATTGCAGAAAAAACGGCCCCATTTGGCGAAGAAAGAAGTGCTCTTCCACCATGACAACACACCGGCTCTCACCTCCGCCGTCGCCACGGCCAAATTGGTCGAATTAGGCTACGAACTGCTGCCACATCCACCGTATTCTCCAGATTTGGCCCCGTCCGACTTCTTTTTGTTTCCAAACTTGAAAAAGTCACTCGCCGGGCAGAAATTTGAATCGAATGAGGAGGTTATCGCCGCCACGGAGGCCTACTTTGCAGACCTTCAGAAAACGTATTTTTCAGACGGGCTAAAGAACATGGAGCATCGCTGGGTCAAGTGTATCGAGCTGAAAGGGGACTATGTAGAAAAATAAATCGCCACCTTTCCAAAATTTTCGTTTTTCTTTTGTAGGCTAAGTACTTATCCGACCCGCTCTCGTATAATTGTATTACTAAATAACTAATTAAATTAAAACATAAGAATTAATTTATATATCTAATAATTTTAAATATATTTCTAATGAATTATGTAACAGATGTGTTTGCATATATATCGCACGAGCTTTCTACTATATTCTTTATTTGGAAGTTGGAGTGAATGGAATATTCCGACTGGAACGATTTTTTAATCTTCCAAATTCTTCAATTTTTCCGTTTTTCAAATAATTGTGAACTCAACGGCAATTTGAAATAGCCGTTTAAATAACACAACTGAAATTTGAAGCAAATAAAAATGAATATCGCAAGAGTTCTATATAGTTTGGGTTTGACAATTTTTATTGCTCTATTCTTCTTGCTCAGTCTTAATGGTTATCATGCTTTCTTGCGTTTCACTATCACTATCGCTGGATTGCTGAATATCCATTGGAGTTAGCAGGTCTGGGTCGGTTCTCGTAGTTGTTAGTGTATGCTCTATTTCGTCCTCTTCTTCATCTTGGGGATCGTTCGCTTCATCAGTAACTCCTATATTCTCTTCGTCAACGATCTCCTCTTCTTCAAATTCATTCACCTTGTACGCTTTAAATTCGCCGATTTTCTTTCCATCAATGTAATGATAGCCATAAAAACATTTGGCGCACAAGTAAGCTGGATCGTGCAGTTGACGAACGCTTTGCTCCACAATGAACACGTACGAACGTTGAGCGCACATATTGCAGGAACGCATGTTGTATGCGCTGAGCGACAATAGGAGCGGATATGCGGACGGATCACATACTTGGGTTGATGGTGTAATGAATTCAATTTGAGAGAAAACGAACACGTGTTCACAGTTTCCGTGATGATGGTAGAGTTGTGGGAAACCCAGGCTTACCGACAGATCCAGGAAGCGCGTCTCTTCCATTCGGGCCACTTTGAAGTCCAACTGCTTTAGGCCTTGGGCACTTTTGGCCCAGTCGCGCACCGTTTCAGAATAGTCGGCATTAGCAGCGTTGCGTTTGTCATTATAAAAGGTGTCTGTAATAAAAAAATAGCCTGGATCCGTTACCTTCTCTACCAGTTCATCGGTGGGATTTGTGCTGATATCGAAAAAACGCTTCTTATTGCAGACACACGATATTTTATCCCGCAATTCCGTGAGCAAGTTTGACCCCAGACACTGGAACTCCTCAGCGAAAACAGGCTTTTCCAAGCGTTGTCCCTGATGCGTAGCTCGCGCTGGTCTATATACTCGCACATAGATCAATAGATCCTGGTAATAATTGAAATTTTTCTCTATGCGATCGGGCAATTTCACACATTTAAAAGAATGGCGCGTTCGTTCGAAAGGGTTTTTTAGATTTCTTTCTTTTTCCTCCACCAACGTCCTGAAAGTTTGCAAATTCAGAGCTTCGTCTGGAATAACTGATACTGTACGTCGAATAGTTTCAGTATAACCGGGTGTGTATGTCATCACTCGTACATCATCAAGTTGATCCAGCTGATCCAATGCACAATTTGCCTTGGCTGCATAAAATCTCCCCGGTTCGTTCTGCAACTTCATCGCTGATATTATGCCATCAGGAGGTTTGGGCAATGCGGTATCTTGTAAGGCTGTCTGAAAATCCAACAGCAATGAGCGCAAGGATATTGGCGGTCGCATGACATCACCAAGCATTTGCTCCATTTTCACTGTCCACCTGAGAAATAATAATACTTTAGCATTCAATAATTTCATTAATTGATTATGAGGAAAAATGATACAAAAAATCTACTAGAGACAAATTAAACTCGTGTTTTTTTTTCATGTGTTTAATTAATAACAGTTTCGACTTAGAAATTTAACACAAAATCTTATATTGATCTACATTTTCCCTCAACTACTGCAATTAGCTAGCGTTCTGATTTTGACGCCATCGTGCTTCAGGTACTTCGGAAAACAACTTGGTAGCTTCCTCATAGGTCATAGTTGTTTTAACACTATTGATAGCAGCTTTCTGCTTGGCATTTTCATCTTTTACCACTTCAGCTGCTGCTGCAGCAGCTGCTGCGCTGGTCGACGGCTTCAGGTCATGGTCAACCGTTCCCGATGTTTCTTTGAAATTGTCCGAATTACTCTCAACAAACATACGTTGAAAGTTAATAACTTTTTTTGTTTTTGCAAAGTATTTGTACATCTGTTTACAATTTGGCTCATACAATGGATCACGGGATGGCGGATTCTCATCTTTCTCAAAGAAGACGTTTGTGCCCATCGCATAATCAAAGTTGCCTACAAATAATGAAAATATTCTAATAATATCTACGTAGCTGTTTGCGTCCTTACCCTTAAATATATTTCCATTTATTTCAGCCATCGGAGTATCTGTATCCAAACCAATTATTTTAATCACTGTCTTAGGATCACCCAACTCCTGCGGCATCAACTGATTTTTGAAATCGGCAAAGATTAGAGTTTCCTCATATTCCGAATCGCTCATTTTTAAAATGTGTACTTATTTTTAAAATTCCAAATTCTTATTTTTTTTTACTGTGGGCCACTACAGTGAGTGGCGAGTTATTGGCCAGTTAAAAAACTAAATGGCCATCAATAATTCCGGATTTTGGTCCTCTGTATCAATACCTTTGTGCCTTTATGCAAAACTTTTTGAAGATTCCAAAACAAAAATACACTGCGCTGAATGATCCCGGATTTGGTTGAATATTTTCTGCACGGTTGCAGTTTTTCAAATCTGTGACTACAATTAAATAAAAACAATCCCACACAAAACAAAAGACGCACAAAGTTATACATAAGCAAATCGGCTGTCAGCGCAGATATTTGTGTCGTGTAACAGCCAAAACACATTGCGGCAGCGGCAGCAACAGCAAACAGAAATTATATAGAGGCTTATGGGTGCTGCCGCTGCCCTGAAAAATAGATTCTATTACGGCAGCAAGCAAAACTCTCTTTTTTCCACTCTCTTTTTCACTCAGTGTTGCCAATTTTCACTGAAAATCCGACAAATTGTATTGAAAAATATACGGAGAGTAAGCTCTCTTTCAAGACGAGAGAATGGGATACAGAATACAAAAACAAATAGCCGACTTGCTGTCGCTGCTCTAATGTACTTTGCTGAGCAGCGAGAGAGAGTTGCTGTTGCTGCCGCTGCCGCAATGTGTTTTGGCTGTAAGGTGGTGTTTGCGCAGATGTCGTGGCAAATATCAAAATTATTCAGATATTTTGCGATTTGCGCAGATTAAGTGCAAATATGATGTTAAATACATAGTAGTGATTTTTGCATTTACAGTAGAAACACAAGCACTACAGCTGTGCATTTCAGTTCCTCATTTCTACACAATCTTATGTAGTTTCAGAACTGCACCAGCTACACCAGCTGCACAACTGAATTTGAATCTATTCAATTTTTTTTTCAGCTGTAGTGCTCACGGTCTTTCTCGGAAGAAGAGTGTTGCCTACCTTTTACTGAAAATCCCATAACAATCATTAAGTGCTGTCAAACTTGTATAGCAAAGGAAACTACAAACATACAATATATTTTCGACAGAAAATAAGAAAAAACGTAAACATTTGAGAGTAATGTAAACAAATAAACGGTTTTCTGATATGGGCATGCATCTTCATTTGTACATACTGGTCATTGGTGTAACTTGCCATGGTGATTTAGGATTATTAACAAAATAATAAATAGTAAAATTGAAAGATGCCACCAAAACAACGTGGTCGCCATAGACTGTTAACATCGACCCGTCCTTATTGGTAAACCCTTAACATATTAACAAATGTTTATATAGCTGCATGCAGCTTATTTTGTGCGCTTGCAGTTACACAGCTGCAGTGATTGTGTTTTTACTTTAAGCTTATGGAGGTGCACCAGCTGCCTCCATAAGGTGCACCAGCTGAAATTGATTTTATTAAATTTTTCTCTCAGCAACGGTGTTTACGCTCTTTTTTCGAGGAAGACTGATGCTTACCTTTTACTGAAAATCCCATAACATTCCCGTTTCTATTCGTAAATATTTTCTTTTCCCGAGAAAATTCTCATCAATGTGGCAATAAAAGTCATGAAGAATAGAGAATGTTGTTTCTCTGCCTAACGTACGGAAGGTATTTTTGAGCGCAATAAAAGCGCCACCGTGAGATAAAGTCAAAACTGAAGATTGTGTAAAAAATGGAAATGGAACCGCTCCTTTAATTCAAAATGCCGCCATTTTTCTAAAATGCAGGAAAAAAATTCCTGACGAAGACAGGAACAGAGAGAAACCATTCAGTTTCTATGAACGAAAGTTGAGTGACGGGAGGAAGGAGATCGAGTATTGAACATAAAATAAAAATAATCCGCGAGCATCAGTGGAAAGAGCAATCAACGCGAAAGTAATAAAATACTTGAGGCACACAATAGAGTTTAACATTAATCCGGTACTTGTATTAATATTATAAAGATATAATTAAGGAAGAACTTACCAGAAATTCCAAAAGTCTATCGTCGAATTCAATAAAGTCTAAACAAAATTTGCGACTATTTACCCCGCTATTCATTTACCGCCATTTTGACGGAATTTGACGTAAACCTCGTCAAGTTCCCATTTCTGGAGAGGTTTGTTGCTGTGCTACGTGAAATAACGTCAGAGGCGCAGGAGAAATTTGTTCAACGTTCTATTGGGGAAAAAGATTGGAGCTTTCCTTTTTACCGAAGAAGAGGCAACCAAAGGTAATCGGACCAAAAAGAATAAAAGCATCGTCGTCAAAGTAAGCAGAACAAAAAATATTGATTAAAATGGCAGACGAAGATCTAACATTGAACGAAGACCAACTACTGGAGAACTTGGATGATGCCAATGGCGAAACCGAAGCGGAACTGATGAATGAAAACGAGGTAAGTGGCGCAGGAAAGCATCCAAGGAAACCAGTTTAATATTCTGTAGGGATCTATATGAAGTAGAAACCAGAATCACCAAGATCTGCAACGTTTACGAATAGTTTTATTCCATTGCGTTGGCTGAAGAAAATTGGGCGTGTTTCTTCAACTGTGAAATTCAAAACTCAATTAGAAAGTTTGTCCTTTACTTACTAATATTTTGATTGCTAATAATTTCCAGGACGAAGCCAATATGCAAATTGATCCTGAGCTGGAAGCAATTAAGGCACGCGTCAAGGAAATGGAAGAGGAAGCTGAGAAAATCAAACAAATGCAAACAGAAGTAGACAAACAGATGGCTGGGTCAACTACAGGTATCGCTACAGTACCACTTTCCATCGAGGAAAAACAGGAAATCGATACCCGCTCCGTGTACGTGGGCAATGTAGATTACGGCGCTTCGGCTGAAGAGCTAGAGTCGCATTTTCATGGCTGTGGCACTATCAATCGTGTCACCATACTATGCAATAAAGCCGATGGCCATCCTAAAGGATTTGCGTATATTGAATTTGGTTCTAAAGAATTTGTTGAGACTGCCTTGGCTATGAATGAAACTCTATTTAGAGGACGACAAATTAAGGTAAATATCTTCGTCTAAGCGCATAGCTATCATTTAATAATATTGAATTTTTTCAGGTTATGTCAAAGCGTACTAACCGCCCCGGCTTGTCAACAACAAACCGTTTCGCTCGTGGCAGTTTCCGCGGAAGAGGTGCCCGTATTTCACGAGCTTGTTGCCATAGCACTTTCCGAGGATCACGTCGCCCAATGTAAGTTCTTTGCGTCAGATGGTAGTCGTATCGTTTTCTGAACTTTAAAATAATTTTTTGTTTCAGAAGGGGTTACCGTGGCAGGGCTAATTATTACGCACCCTACTGATTATTACTTTTTCCTTATTTCTAAGGTAAGTTTTGAGATTTGGTTTATGCGATTTTAGTTTATGCCTAATGTCAACTCAGTTGGTATTTTAATCGTTATACTTATTTTATCATTTCTTATGGCAAATAATACATGCATTTATTGTGGTTATACTTGCCAATTAGTAAGTTTTCTAAAATTTCTAAGATAATGCTAAGTTCATATAGATAATGTTGAGTGAAATAAATTAAAAAGGGTTCAATAATTCTGCGGTCAATCGTATTCAGCGTCGTAACCAAGAAAAGGTATTTTACGTTCTTATTTTTGTAATTCACCGTAAGTGCATTGAATCCCGCCTCAAAGCAGATATCCGGGGAATAAAACTCAGAATTCTCCCTTGGTTGTGCCTCTTTGTTTGAGGCATTTTTCTCTTCGAAATGAAGACTTTAAATCCTCTGTGAAGTATGATTTTAATGGTTTTTAGACTATTCTCGTCAGTTGTATCGATTAAATAAATTGTAAATAATGAAATCTTCGTAAAAGGGAGTTTTAGTGGAATTAGCAATGATGCAAATAGTAACATTTCCATAAGTAATTAAATAAAATTTATATGTATTAAATTGTTTTATAATTTTATTTTTATTTTATAATTTATTTATAATACATACATATGTATTAAATTTATTATTTAAAGTAGCAAATACACTTAATTATAACTATTTCTCTGGTATCTTTTGTTATGTGTTTAACACTGTAATATATTCAGGTATCTCTAAAATCTAAAATTTATCTAAACAGTTTTATTCATAATATTCGTATATGTATATCAGATTTTCGTGTCTTTGGTAGAACACACCTATCAACACGATTATAATAAAGTATAGCGTGTTTTTTCTTTTTTTTACTTTATTCTTTGTAGTGAACATACAATTTTATTTAATCCTATTAAAATTTGATTTCAGATTTTTTTACAAAAATATAAAGAATTCAAAAAACATTATACTTATGTCATTTCTTTTGAGCAAAATAAAGAAAAAAAGCCAAAAAAGAAACAAAAAAGAAAAAACTAGTAAAGAAAGCGCCGTATCGAAAAAAAAATATAAAAGATTGTAGAGAAAATATAATTTAAAAAGTCATATGAATAAAAGATGTTTGAAAAGTAAAACGAAATGTTAAGACAAAAAAGCTAAATCCAGAGAGAAGAGAAAAACAAAATATTAAAGGAAAAGTTTAAAAGAATGGAAGCGAAACGGTCGGATGAATTAGTTTCCTATAATGTTTTTTGAACGATACACCAAACATCCTCAAACAACCTTTAAACACTTTTATTTTCCATCAACAACGGTACCAACCAAGACAGCTGAAGATTTTGTCAAGAGAGAGAAAATATTTTAAAACAAAGGATATAGAAAAGAATATGAAAGCAAAAATATCTCAAAATATGTCTAAAAGAAGAATATGTCTGAAGAAGAAAAACAAAAAAAAAAAAAAACAAAAAATTGAAGAAAAAATCTAGAAAGAAAATTACAATTGATTTTAAAACGGAATGAACAAAAAAGAACTATAGACATAAAATAAAGGCTTAACAAAAAATCCTACCAGAAGTTAAAATATACAAGTAGAATCAGAATGGAAAGAATGAAAAATAATTTAAAAAATTGCACATTTTTAAAAAAATAGTGATTATAAAAAAACAGAGTTGTTTATATTGCAGAAAATATACAATATTCAATAAAAACTCAATGTTTTAAAAAGGAAAGTAATTTGAGGTTTCAATAATATATACGGTAGTGAATATTATGGGAACAAAACAAATGTGTTTTATTAAACAAGTTTTGGTAAGTAATTTCAAGCCTCCAAAGATCTGTAGCAGCATAAAATTTCCTATTTTTACAAGACCAATTGTAGCAAGCTAAAAATTGAAGAAGATTGCATGGGGCGGGCTAACGTGAATTCCAAATTGGTGCTGAAATGTTGCTAGATGCGAATGTTAGGGCCTCAGTGAACAGCTGGTTATACTCCAAATACTCACGCAGGTGGCAGGATCTGAACACTTGTCGGCAGGCGAAGAGTCTCATTAAAAAACCATTTCGTACATAGGCGAGTAGACTGCTTAGTTATAAGAGAGAGAGAGAGAGGCTTATGGCAGAGGATATGGCAATTTAAAATATCCGGCATTGACAGGCAAGAGGAACTACGTCCTCGGTAGTCAATTTATTGATGGTGAGTTGAGGACACCCGGTTTTCAAAAAAAGGTTTGTATGGACGTATTTTGTATTTCTTTTATTTTTTCGTCATTGAATATGAATAAAGATTTGTTCTTATTTAGGTTATAGATTATTTATTTATACAAATACCTTTACTTGTTACTTACTTAATTATTATGAGGGACACTTGGTTACTCTAATTTTTAGTCTAAGCATTTTTACTCTAAGCAACAATTATTTTATGTCCATATTTTTTATTGCACATCTCTGAAATTGACCCACTGCCTGAGTAACCACAATGAAAATGGGCCATACGATGATGGAGCCATGATTAAAAAAAAACAAAGAAAAAAGGAAGAGAAGAAAACTCGTGCTACAGACTAACAAACAACAATATAAAAAAATCCACAATAAAGTAATTTTCCTCTTTTAATATAATTGCTCAACTGATCATCTGTAATAGCCAAGAATATACAATATATTTTTGCTAATATACATTGTATAATTAGTAATATTATAAAAGTTACTGGTTACGATAACTGCCTCTGTCTCGTATATTTTTAAACTTAAGTAAATGCTCTTCCAAAATAACGCAAATACTCTTTCCAAAAATCACCGTTTGCAAAAAAAAAAGAAAACCGTGCATATTTTACACGAATTATTTTTCTCAATTTACACGATGTTTGATTTAACACTAATATTAAAAACAGTAATAATTTTAGTTCTACACAATTTCGTTTGATTTAACAATTTTAACCCAAGTTCTAAGAAAAAATTTATTGGCAAATTAAATTTGTTTAATTCCCAAAAATATTAATTAATTCCCAAGTAATTCCCAAAGTAATTCCTCAAATTTAGTCCTTATATGCGTTAAGAAAAAAAAATTGGCTTTAAAAGCAATCTCATTTTTTTTTCCATAGGTACTCTTTTGCCTTCTGCCTATTTATGTATTGTTTCTCAGCAGCCCCAGTTTTTTGGTGCTACTATGTAGTGTTGTTTTGTGTAATGTTTTGCGCAGCAATTATGTTTTAACTTTTTCCCTTTTTATATGTATGTATCTTTTTTGTTACCGAATTAAATATTTCTTCGAAAAAGACGTAATGGTTGGTGATGGTGCTGCTTAATTTTAATGTCTGTGGAAAGATATAACTTTGTGGAAAGGAGTAACTCTGTAAATAACTTTTTACAATACCACTTTTGGTATTTCACTTACATACATTTAAAATCTTAAAATATTTACAACATCGATTTTTTCAACAAACATCCATATTTGATATATTTAGTATACCAGAAGAGATCACACCCATTTTTTGCTAAAAGACTAATATCAATGACGAACACTTGTAACTTCTGACTTGTGAACTTTTATGCTTGTAGGCTTGTTCACAAACAGGGCACATGTTTTCATAAAACAGGTCACAAATAGTAAAATTTCGGCTTGTGGTCTGATTACAAAGCTAAGCTAATAAGCTCTAAAAACTAATGGATTTATACTGTAAATACGGAGACGTGGACAACGGCTTTAATTAGTTTCCGTCCGTTTTCCATGCCAAGGATTGCTTCACGACAGACAGATGTATCTCGAATCTGCAAGAATTTCATGGTTACTGTGAAACGTAACAATTTTGCACCTTTTTTATTTGATAACGTCTAATTCGATACACGGTAACAGCCCATAAGAATTACCATTAGCGGCGTTCAGTATATGTATAAGGCATGACAGCGGTAATCTGCGGCATTTTTAGCTGCACGCTCGTAATTCATAAATTAAATGAAGTTGTTCAACAATATTTGATATATGTATGTATTGAAGAATGCTATTGCAACCATTTTATAGGTTCGCTAACTCAAATAGTTAATAATAACCAAAAATCAACAAAATGATTTAACTAAGCAAAATAATTAACGAATGCTTTAATGAACAGTTCAATTGTGAACGACTATTTTGTTACTATAATTATTTGAGATTTTAGTAATGGAGGGATATATGCAGGGATATATCATGTAAATTTAGAAAGGATTTCTGCATAGATTTTTTTCCTGACTATACAGTTAATAAAAATTAAATTTGCAAGTCATGTTGGTCTATATCAACGTTTCCCAAAGTGTGGGTCGCAACCCGGCACTGGGTCGCAGAAAAATTCAGCTGGGTCGTGGCAAAATTTGTAAAAACACAAAAAATCTGTAACATTTTGCTCTAAATTTAATATTTAGACTTTCAAAAGGAAATTTTAAATCTTCTGAAGCATTACATCAATTTATTGAAACTCATTCAAACTACGATGCAGAAGATTAATTAATATGTGGATTAAAGATCCTTTTTCTGTCGATATTGAAAAGGAAGAAATGCTTAATCTTAGTGAACAAGAAGTTGATAATTTAATTGAAATTTCATGCGACACCTTGGTGTACTTAAAAAATAAGTACCGAAACAGATTGGATGTCGAGCCTAATTTGAGAATAAAATTATCATCATTAAGTCCTAGTTTGAAATTACTGTGTGATGAAAATCAACATCATCTTTTGCACCAAGGTCAAAATATATAAAACAAAATTTACTTTATTTACTTTAAGTTTTAAATGAAGATAATGTTTTTGAAGATAAAGTTTTTGTTATATAATTATTTTGCAATTTCTGTTTATGAAATAAACAAACAAATAACTTGAATAAAATTTTTATAAAATAAAATAAAATAAAATAAAATTTGTTTTGTAAATAAATATTTTTTTTATAGGGTGGGTCGCGAAAAATTTTAAAATCTCGTACAGGGCCGCGGTCAAGAAAGTTTGGGAAACACTGGTCTATATAGATATTATATAGAGTCTTCTTAATATTATAAAGAGACGTTCTCAATGAATTTAAGGGAAAGAAATTAATGCTCCTTTATTATCTCTGCAGCGAATGTGCGTTTTCTCTCGACAGATTTGGTTTATAGACAAACTTTCGGGGATGTGCCATCTTCAGTGCTAGTTTCCGTTCCTTTCTTTCTCCTTCCTCTCTTCCTTTTTGGTTATTTTTTTCGTCAGGAATTTAAAAATTTTTGTTAACGTAACTTTGATTATTACACTCATTTAAACTTTTAAAGCTGCGAAAAAGTTTGCACACTGGACAGTCAAACTGGTCCCTTCACCTTCTCATTTCAAAATTTCTGGGGAAAAAAACCACAAAGAAAACAAAGTTGATTCATGTACCAAAGACGAGTTAGTGAAAGTGTGAAGACAAGCCAGAAAAATGTAAAAAGATGGTGGCTTCTTGAACACAATTGAAGCACAGCGGCATCATACGGCCATCCAAGGTCTTTTGTCAAGCTCTGACGGTTAATGCTTCCTGCAACTCTTTGGACATTTGTATGCAGTGCAAGAAAAATGACGGTTATGATTAATGATTATCTCTGATAAAATTGTTTTTAAATGTATAGATTTAAATAAAAGCATTTACATAGATAAACATATAAATAAACACAGTTTCTTTCTAAGAAGTTAATAACCAAAAAAAAAATTACCAACGATGTTGTTTGTTTGTTTGTTTTTTGGCATGTTTTTTTTTTGATTCCTGGTTTTTGCGATGTATTTATATTGAAATGTGCACCAAACCTTTTATATATATACGCGGTACACGTGTAACAATGCACAAAGTCACTTTAAAGTCGTGTTCGCCTTCGCGCGCGCATCACTTTCGTTTCCTCGTTGTCATCGTCGTCGTCGTCGTCGTCGTCGTCTGCGAGCGGCTGCATGCACCGAATTCCTTTTTCCGTATGGCATCCGAAACGTGTGGCATGCTTCTTAGCCACATTAATTACATGGCTGCTAGACGTCAGCGGAGTGGCGACAAAGCGAAAATTGAAAAACAAACACCATCGGAACTTCCCACAAACAACAAACGGTTGTAACGTACGTTGTACGCTGACGGCTGACTTAATTTAATAAACATCATCTTATGAACCGGCCCTGCAGTGCATGAATGCTACATTGCATAATTGCGAATAACTGTGGCAGGTTGGCGGCGGGCAGTGTTCAGCCGTTTGCACGTTTTTAAATTTCCGGTTTGGTTGCAACGACAGACGGTTGCACCGTTTGTCCGTGGCTGCCGGTTTTGTGGGCAGTTTTTCGGCAATGAATTGCAAATTAATGACGATGAAAGTTACACGATTAATGGAAAAGAAATAACAAACAAACAACAACATCAGGTTGAAATGTCAACCTGGAGTGCGGTATTGGCTGCCAAACGTGGGACCGCCAATGGTGCTTTTAGCCTACGATCCCAAGAGTTGGACACAAATTTCTCATGCTTTAATCCTCTCTTTGAGACGTTGCATTAAAACCTTTGATTTGCATTACGTTTAGAGTTGCCAAAAATTGTCTAAATTATGGGAAAATATATAAAATACTCTGTTCGATGAAAATCGAAAATAGAGGAGGAAAAATATAATCATAAAACAGTAACGCAAGTTACAAGAATTCTAAGAATGTCCCTAAAAAATGAAGGGCAATTAAATCTAAATATATAACGGGAAGAGATACTATTGGTCGTTATCATTATCGAGCAGTGTACAAGTAACACTTTTCTGAAATCGCTACATTTTCATGGTAAACCATGCTCTCGGTTGGCAAGCCGTTCGTCTAAGATCCATTCAGCAGACTTGGCTTCTCTTATAGCAAACATTTTCCTTATATGTTGATATAACTTCATAAAATTGGATGACTGTCGCCATTTTATGACCCATCCACGATTTTTATTCGCTTGAATTGACATTAAATGATGCCTTAATGTATCCAATGCAAGATTACAACAAAAGTATTTTAAGGAATTTTCTCATAAATATGCTCTTTCTTTCTTTCTTTGTAATTTCCTTTTAAGCAACTGTTTTTTTTTTTTGCTTTTTTGCTCATTTTTTGCAAAAGTGTTTCGGTTTTTTATTGTTTTTGCAGTAAAACCTCCATAATTTAGTCTCAAAATTAATATCAATATAGTCAAAATATAACCATCTCCACAGAAGACGTGGTTTCTGGCGTAACAAACAGGTTAACATAAGGAAACCCAGGCGGAGAGTCCAAGGCTTACTTAAATTTAATCGCAACCAGCATGCCCGAACACTGGACCGCTACGCATTTTTTTATTATGGTACTGGAAGTTATATATACATATGTATGTATATGTATGTACTATGTATATTTGACGAATTGTTAACCCGGTGAGTTTACGCATAGTGGCTTTGTTGACTACTGTTGTTATTTTAGTTTAAGATTTAAGATTTATGCAACACAAAAGACTTTTTTATTGGCTTCTCATTATTCATACACCATCAGTGTTTTCCTAATTAAGTGTGTTCCGTAATTTGTGGAACATATTAGAATTTAAGCTCCTCCAGTCTATCTACACTGACATCATTGGCAGCCCATCCCCGAAGTCTTTCACTCGTTTTAGACATGTATGACATTGCGAAAAACCTTAACCGTGACGTTTGTTGTCGCCACATTTTTTTCATTTAATTTTTTCCTCCTTTCCTAATGGTTTAATTAATTATAAGGGCCTTTTGTTTTGTTGCAATTGTTTTATATCGCTGTCTCATTCACACCAACAGTAGTTTGGCACTATGAGAATGAGACCATATGGCAACATTTTGATTTTTGCATGATATGGCGAAGTACTTACCTCTTTAGTTGACCTTGTGGCCAAAGCACGATAGTAAAGTAAAAAGCAACGTGATAAGCTTGGCCGTTACGCTAAATTGCACAGCTGACGGATATAAATGTCGATAAAGTTGGCACTTTGTTGTATGGTTGTTGTATGGTTGTATGGAACGACGGAAGGAGCAAATGTACTATTGTTAGCTAAAACTTTTTTATCTAATCTTGTGCAAAAATAAATGACATAATAATACATTTCTATTTTATAATAATGCTTGGTACATTGTGGTACATATGTACATACTATATTCGTAGACAATGAATGGTATGAAATTTCAGCATGAAGAAATGTGATACACAGAAATTGCAATACTTTTAACCGAGTACTTATCTAAGTTTAATTGAATGAAAAGGTCGTCTCGTTGAGAGCTAAATATCCAGAGTGAAAGAAGGTCATCTGAATGGAAGGTAAATATTAACAGTGGAAAAAGCTCGTCCCGATGGAAGGTGGAAGGTCAATGACAGTTGACAGTTGTGTTCTCCCACAAATAAGAACTCTTGTGGGAGAATAGTCAGTTTTGTAACAATGACAAAGTTTAACAGTAACATTAAATCAATAATATCTTAACTTAATAATCGTTTAATCGTGCGACTTATTAAATCAAATTTCTATATTATTTCGTATTATGTAATGAAAATTATGTTTGCCATAAATTCGAAGTTAAAAATTAGGCCTTTTCCAAAGCAAAGTCTTACACGACGCATCTTTAACCACCGTTTTTTAATGCAAAAATTATATTTGTATGTAGAGCATTTTTTCACACAATAATTATTTTATGTACATATTTTTATTGCATATCTCTGAAATTGACCAACAGCCCGAGTGACCACACTGAAAATGGGTCATACGATGATGATGCTCCATCAATTGTTACCTAATCAAAAAAAATTAAAAAAGAGGAGAAAACAAAGAAGAAAACTCGAGCGAACTGCAGAGTAAAGTAGTGCAACAATGTAAAAAATTCACAATATAAACATTTTCCTCTCTCAATATAATTGCTCAACTGGTCATCCGTAATAGTTACTCGTTACGATAACTGCCTCTGTCTCGTATATTTTTGAACTCTTAAGTAATAACTTATTTATGTACGTAACTACTTCATGTATACACCTAACCATGTCATAAAAATGACATGACTATTTCTACTGAAATTACCATACCCCCTCCCTCCTCTCTAAATTCACTGCACCCAGTACACGCCTCTTTTTCTCACACACCCGACACCCACATGTTAATGTTTCAATCAATACATTCCTCAACTTAATATTGATGGTAATCTCGCGAAGGCAAAAAGGCTCAGGAAGAAAAAGGTACATATAGAAATAAAAATAAACATTATAATTATCGCTTACGTCATAAAAAACAATCACAACAACAACAACAAAATAATCAAAAAGCAACAGGTGAAGAAGAGGGTTATTGTTTTTGCTGTTTTTGTTGTTTATTACTCTGTAACCACTGCGAGTATTATGTGGTTACTGTTTCTGTTGATATTGGTTTCTGTTATTGTTATTATTGCTGTTACTCCCATTTAGTGGTTCTTCTCTTTTGCCTGCTCTCTTCCTATGTACAGCTTCTCAGTAGCCTCAGTTTTTCTGTGCTACTTGTATTAATTTCTTTAACATATTTTGCACAGCAATTATTTTTTATCTTTTTTTGGGTTATCTGGTTTTTGTTAACGAAGAAATATTTAAAAGCAGACGTAATCGTTGATGATGAGGATGATGATGATGGTAACTAATGATGCTGTCTGATATTAAAATCTTAAGTTTGTGGAAAGGAATAACTCTGTAAATAACTTTTTGGACAATACTACCAACAACACACGACCAGACTTTTTGGGTTATATACCAAAAATATATCATATATATTATACTATATGTGTATATAATAACAATCAACAGTACCTGACTTCGTACCTGACGATAGCACATTTTGAAATCTTAACACATTTACAAAATCGTTTTCCCAAAAAATTTTTTTTTTTATAGTTTTTATTATTATTTTTTTTTCTATAAAAATTAAGCGTGGCTTTGATCCGATTTTCCTCGTTTTCCACCCCAAAAATGCTACATGATGTAGAATATTTTATTAAGGTCATCTCACGATTGTAATCTCCACAGACCGACAAACGAACTCAGGTGGTGACTACCACGCCTACTTTAATATGTTAAAACATAAAAAGCAAATGTACCCTCATCCCTTCTGCAGTAGATGGTATAAAGAAACACAATCCTAGCTCTAAATGCCATATTTTATCATCTGTTAATACCCTTCCTCCAGTGCTTTCCTCCCTTAATCCTTCCTCCTTTCCTCAGTTATTCCTTCTATCCCTTAGGTTTTCCATCTTTATTCCCAATTTCCAAAAATCCTTGCCTTTCCTTCAGTCATGAAGGGACAATTTTGGCCCTGGATCTATGACTTTTGGCCTGTGGTCAATTTGCTTTGGCCTGAATTCTAAGACTTTAGAATTTTTATTTTTTCTTTTAGACAAATACTTTTTGCAAAGGGTTAATGAAAAGGGTCAATAGCCTTTAGTGCGGGTCAATAACCTGAAAGAAGGGTTAAGGACAAAGATCAGAGATAGGGCTGAGGTTAGATAGGGCTGTAAAAAGGGTTATCTTTTTGAAGTGGAAAACGGCTAACGGCTAACCTTATTGTGATCATTCTGACCCAGAAAATACTCGTAAAGGGTCTTTCAACAAGAGGTATTATTTTAAATTTCGCGCCATTTTTCAACTCTCAACTTTCAACTGTTATTATGAGGTCATTTGAGAAGTAAAAATCAGGAGGTCTTTAGATAACGATCGCTACAAATTCGCGCAATGAATTGAAACAGTAAAAAATCATAACAAATTTCAAATGACACTCAACCAATCTTGTTGAAAGATCCTTTATATATTGTACATACTTTCTATATTTATGGCAGTTCTTTTAATGCGTTACAAACGGAAGAACGAAGTGGGGGGGATACACATCCCTTCGGGTGTAGGGTTTAAAAGCGAAACTATGAAAACAACAACAACAACACCATGATATCATTCTAATCATTAACTAAAGAAAAAAAAATTGGTTCATTTTTCATTCCGCCGCTTCTCGACTGCATTTAAATATTTGGCTTTTAACCGCTTGAATTCAACGTTGTTTAAGTTAGTCGCTCGAGCGCAAATAAATACCTTTATCGGCATTCGTATGCCATGCAGGCAAAACCATGCAATTCTTTGCCGCTTACTTTGACCGCCTGATGCGCGTATGAGCGAGCACCTGCATTGCACCGACATACATAATTGTTTTTGGGCGGTGGCGCGGCTAGTCGCGGTGCGAATTGAAGTGCTGTGAGCTAAATCATGACCCACTTCAATTGAAAATTTGATCAAATACAGAACAACAAAAAGTGGTTCCATGACATTGCGACACAAATGATGGCGGCATCCATTTCATTCCATGTTATTTAACCATTTATCCTATCCGATGGATCGCTCTGCTCTGGTTTCGACGACATTGTTATGCCGTCGATACGTCGAAGTGTGTACCTACTCCAGTGAGGTACATTCACGCACGAGTAGTGAAGAAAACTGCTGCGCAGAGCTCAAAGCGCTTTATAACAAGCGGTGGTAAAACGAAGTCAAAGTCGGGCCAGTTAATGCAGTAACCTGAATGTGTGCCGTCTCTTGCTGCTCGCAGAGGTCGTTTGAAAACGAAAACGAAAGTGAATCCAATCCGTGTGTGTTGGAATGGGAGAGTGAGCCGAAGTGTAGCCGCAGACGAGTTACGATCTTGTTGGTAACCGGGACTTTTTTCCTGCTATTTTTGCGTTTATTTTGTTTTTATTTTATATGCTTAAATTGGTTAAGTTGTTGTGAGCTCTCTTGCAAACGAGATCCTTTTTGTCTTTTGGTATTTCTTTTCTTTTAGTGGTTATTTTCTTTTCTTTTTCAAGATGATGATAATCCTACAAAAACCTGATGGTGCTGGTGGTAACCACCAAGGGAAAGTTTTCCCAATAAACATTACATAACAGCTTTTTATAAAATTTAAGGCTAATTAAATTTAAAATCGAAACGAACAAAAATTACCTTAAGATCTCGCTTAAGTTATGAGGTCAATAGATTTTTAATTAAGCGATAACGTTAACAGACGTTGAGAGTCTTGATAAGAATCGAAATTCGCAATCCCTGAATTTGCTACCAAAAAACGTCCGTCGTCTCGCACTAGTACCATTTTGATGCGGTTTGTTACAAGTACATAGATTCGCAGCACTAAATTAGTAGTTTGCTGAAAGGCAACAATAACAAAAACCACATCAGATAACCTCAAATGGCAGCGTTGAACCTCATCTTGACTCTGGCAGTGCAACCATAAAAGCGATGTCTGTATATCCATCCGTGTATTACATCCATGTACATATGCCTACCTGTGTTTGCTTCTGCCTGACGCAAGTCCATCGGTCCAAGTTTGTGTGTTGCAATCGCGCCTTCTTGCCTTAGAGTTCGAGTGCTCTTGCTTCAATCTCATGCAGTTCAAGAGTCGCAGTTGAAGGCTTTGTTCGTTCTCTCCAGAGCCTGTATTAAAAATGAGGGAGTAAGAGTAAGTGTGAGAGTTTGTGTTACTCGAAGGCTTTTCTCCTTCATAGCATTCAGAGCGCATCTCTTTCTTCCACCCTCTTTTTCCAACAGCTTTCTGCCAGCACAACCTCTTTTACTTTTACTCTCAGTTGGCGCTCGCTGAAAGCCAGGCTCAGCATTCGTCTGTGCATCTAAACTGTGGTGAGTTTGGAAATTGGGAAGCGCGCGCTCTTGCTTGCGCTTGCGGAGCAATATTTTGATATGTTGAATTCTCAGCTGCTCTTTTTGTCGTTGATTTCAAAGCATTTTGCATGTACCGAGTTTTGCGCGTTTTGCCAAGTGCTTAATTTTATTTTTATTATCATTCTTCGTCGTATGCCATGTGTGCACTGTTGTTGTTGTTGTTGTTGTTGGTGTTGTTTATTGTTATTGTCATTACATCGCTTTGGCCATTGTTTCAACTGAAATTTTCCAAAATATAAATAGATGTGCCTGTGAAGAAGAGCCGCTAGTTTGTTTAGAAAACCTCGACGGGGCCAGATCGACCAACTTTAGTGCGTTGAAAAGTTTTCGCCTTTACTCGCCGCGGTCGAATCATGAGATCCCTAAAATTGTTGGTGGGTGTTTAAAAGACGGTGGTGCTTTTGTTGCATTGTTGTTGTTGGTGGAAAAAGAATATCATAAAGTGTACCTAGTTGAAATTATAAAGAAAAAGCCAAAATTCCGAAGGAGATTGCTAAAATTTAAAAATGACGTTATGAACAAATTTTGGTACCGGCAATGGTTTCAGTTACTTTCAGTTATAGAGATATGTTTTAAAAAGGATTATACCACCAGAGATGAGTTCAATAATCTCTAAACTATTTGGTGTAGACCGTGTGACGTTATTTGGGAATTACTCTAGACACGATGGATAATAGATTGCGAAAATCTAGCTGCATTTTGTCGCACAGATTCAAGAACAGAACCATTGGAGTCCAAATTCTTTGGAACACCAAAAAAGGAGAAAAATAATAATCTTGTTGGAAGCATAGAATTTCATTTCCAAATAGCACTTTGTACTAATATTGTTTAATTATTGGCAAAACTAAATTTGTTACTATTTAACAATTAACCCAGACTTGCCTTCTTTCTTCCTCGATTTTATTATTATTAAAACCCCTTCATTTCTTCCGCTTTTTCCTTCATTCTTTTTCTTTCCTTCATTCTCATCCGCAGCTTCTTGGCATCAGCTGTGTGCTGATCCTCAACCTAACCTTTGCTCATCCTCCCGAAGGTGTCTGGAAGAAGAAACTTGTCTGGAAAGAGGAATGGGTTCAAGTCTGGAAGACCATCAAAAAAGAAGCCTGGGAGACGAAATGGAAAAAGATACAGGTACCCATCTGGAAGGAGGTGCAAGTGCCCATCTGGAAGGAAGTGCAAGTTCCCGACTGGAAGATCGTCAAGAAGCCGCACATCGAACACCGCGACGTACCAGCCTGGAAAGAGGAGAAGGTGCCCGAGTGGAAGAAAATCACCAAACCTGTGTGGCGGGAGGTACAAGTGCCCGTCTGGAAAGAGGTGCAGGTGCCCGTGTGGCGGGAGGTGCAAGTGCCCGTCTGGAAAGAGGTACAGGTGCCGGTGTGGCATGAAGTACAAGTGCCCGATTGGAAGCAATCCTTCGTTCCCGAATGGGTGCAGATGGGCGTACCGGGCGAGAAGTATCTGGGTAAAGATCATGACGGCTGGGAGTACACAAGTCACGATTTGTGGCGCAAAAAGCTGATTTGGAAACCGATATGGAAGAAGATTTGGCGCACCGAGAAAAAGCAAGAATGGAAAGTGGAAAAGAAACAAGAATGGAAAACGGAAAAGGTTCAGGAATGGAAGACGGAGAAGAAGCAGGAATGGAAGGTGGAGAAGAAACTCGAGTGGAAGGAGGAATGGATACAGGTGTGGAAGGTGGTGAAGAAGCAAATATGGATCAAGGAGAAGCGCGAAACGTGGGTGGAGGAGAAGGTGCAGATTTGGCGCACCGAGAAGAAGCAGGCGTGGGCCACCGAAAAGAAACAGGCCTGGAAGGAGGAGTTGCAAGCGGTGAAAGTGCCCGTGTGGAAGGAGGTGAAAGTGGCCGATTGGAAGCGCGTGTGGAAACCGGTCTGGCAGAAAGTCTGGGTGCCGGTGTCGCACGGTTGGCACTAAGTCTCTAATGCGCACAAGTGTCGGTGATGGTCAATCATAGGCGCCGTGTTCAGAGACGGAGACCGGCGGAGGCTGCTTCGGGCAGCACCGAAGGATGAAACAAATTAAATGCTAAGACATTATTTACGATGATTTTAAGATGAATTCAGGTCAGGAGTAACTTGCGCCACACCACCATCCTAAACCATCACTTTAACGCTCTTCGTTACGACTCTTCGAGAACATTCGAAATCATTCGTTTTGTAAATAATTCATTGTTAAATTTAAGGCGCAAATATTTTAATTTCTTATTGACATTATTGTTGTTTTTTGTTGTTTCTTATTGTTTAATCGTTTTACCGCTTTTGTTCTTGTGTATATATAGTCAGTATATCTTCTCGTCAAATGTCTAGAGATGACTAGATTTAAATTGATTCGTAGAAGAAGGAAAATTATCAAGGTTTTTTTCATGTAAATATTTTTGTACAATTTTTATAAAATCCAATAAAGAACTATATACGTAAAAAAAATAAAAAAATATTGAAAAAAAGCAAAACCATAAAAAGCGAATATTTTTTTTTTTAATTTAACTGATTTTATTCAAGAAAGCGAAGAAGAGATTGAGGCGGGAAAGGCACAATAGTTTCGGAATACTTTGTAAAGAGTTTCGGAATACTAAAACCTGCCTGAATATAAAATTTAATTAAGGATTTGTGCTAAAAAGTACAAGATTTTAAACAAACAATCAAAAATAGAACCTTTTCGTTTATTAAAATCAAATAAAATTGTTCATAAAAAAATGATAGAGTTCAAAATCATTTGGTGCCTTTAAAAAGCGCTTAAATTAAATTTTCAATTTCCTTAATTTTAAAATCCTTAACATAATTTGAAGTGCTATATAATATCCAAACTGATCACATGTGGTGCATCCCAGGCGAAATCCTCGAATAGATCGACATGCGGAAGTTGGTCAGAAAATAAAACGAGAAAGCAGCAAAACGTTAAATTTTTCGATTGCTTTCGGATAAACTATGATAATTGTAGAAATCCATGCACAAAAAAAAACAGCCAACAACTATGAACTATCGCAGCATCAACAACAGCAACAAAAACAACAACAACGACACCAGTTAGATGTAACATCTTCAATGTTGATTGTGGCCTCTTTGAATGATTTTAAAACAACGCGCTGGCACCGACAATGTCGACAATTTCAAGGAAACAGCAACAATTCAAAAAGTACCAACTTCCTGCTCATGACTTGATCGTTGATCGTTGTTGGGCTCAAATGCTAGCCGCTTTGGGCTCGAGAAACGAACCGAAAGCGTCTCGCATCGAACAAACCGTAAACCCAATAAAAATGAAGGGAGACGAAGAAGCCACGAGACGTGAAATGAATACCACTCTAGCAAAAGTCGAGTTCAAGAAAAAAATTTATTGGTGTTGCAAAATTGCAGAAGTGCAAAAACACAAAGGTACAAGATCTACTAAACATAAAAAGAAAAAAAAAATGACGATGACCGAGATGAGAAAGATGCTGGGAAGAAGTGAAGTTGGCGTAGCGGTGCCGGAAGCGAAGAAAAATCTTAAAACGACGTTAATACTTTCTGCAACGTACTTGACTGACTCTATAAAAAAAAAAACTGAAGGAGCTTTTTGCGTGAGAATGAAAGAGCATCAAATCGTTTAAGTTATAAAGAAATGAAATGAAGGAGTTACGGATGATAATATCATTATAAGACGCGTGAAATAGATTAACTCTTTTACTGTAAATTATTTCTAAAAATGCTGAGTAATTAAAAGTTTTGTTTTTGCTAAAATTCAGCGACTTTAAAAAGCCAAGCAGTTAATAGCATTAAGTCTTCTCATCCTCATACAATTAATGATGGATGGAGTGCAAATTGCAGGCAGAACGACAACATTATCTCTTACTATATTAAAAACAGTAGCTGGGTCTGGTCACTTTTATTTGTGTTTGTATTTGTATTTATATTTACTTTTGCTGACTAGTTTTTTGTACATGAAAGGGATTATGTACATACGTCTCTAGTAAGCAACCAAAAAAAAAAAAAGTAACGCAAATTTGCACGGTGCAAGACGGTCTGTTGTACATACTCGTATGTACATTGTTTTGGAGTGGCAACGTGTTAAAGCAAATTATTTACGAATTAAGTACGGAATGCGAAGAGTTTAATTAAGCATGTTAATGAAACAACAAAATATTTGCAGATTTTGAAAGAAATTTTTCGAAAAAAATTTGAATAAAGAATTACGTTACACAATTATAAATGGTATATAATTATTTGCTTTGATATTAAAATATATTTAATAAATAGAATAAATAGAATATTTAATTAATACCTAAAATTATTTCAAATCTCAAAACAAACGGCGGCAACAAAATTCCCAAGAACAAAAGACTTCAGACACAAACTCGTTAAATTGTTACGGTTTTCCTTGCGATATTTTTGAGTTTCATAAAGAAAAAAACTTCATCGATTTGGGAAAATATTTTCTCAACGGTTTTTATGAAATCTGCAAAACAATTAATCTTATTAATTTAAAAACAAAAACAACAAAATTTTATTTTTGGTTATGTTTACTATATCATCATTCGCTTTACGCAATCACATCACATCATAAATTTTACGCAATAAAAGCAATCACGCATCATGCTTTATTATTTGGATTAATCAAAAAATTCAATTAAAGTCAAATCAAGGTCGAAAATTGAAGCAACACGCGATGCAAAAAGCCTAAGTAAAATAAAAACAAAAACAAAAACCACAACGACCATGACTTTATAACTCTAAAGTGTTATAAAAATTGTTACAAAACAAAACAAAATCATAGAAAAATCAAAACTGCAATAAATTTTTATAAATTGAAAAGTAATAATTTTTAGAAAAAAAAAACATAAAAAAAACCTATTTACCCATCATGTGCATAACAAATAGCGTACTACAGCAACAACAACAACGACGACGACAACAAAACCGACAATTCGAGTGCAACTTTTATGACATGTTGGTAATGAATACTAAAGCTTTTATGTCTTCTTGAAATTATTTACCACAGCAGTAAAAAAAATAAATAAATAAATCACACACACTTAAACTCATCACCAAGAAGTGCCAGTCTGCCGGCTGCTGACAAGCAAAAATCATCTAAAGTCAACGAACATGACGAACAGCAATTTTTTATAGTAGTTGAGATTGCATGAAGCAACCAAAAAAAAAAAACAATCATTATTACATAAAAATTCAAAGCACTTTTGCTTTTTAACTAAAGAGTAGAAAGAGACAAAGAAAGAGAGACCCCAAACGTTTGCATGATGTTCCTTCCTTCGCACAAATAAAACTCTTTAAAAAATGGCAGTGCCGCATTTTCTTTAAAGTTAATGTGTTTTTTCTTCGCTTTCTGTATTCGTTTTTGTTATTTTTATGACTCTGCACGACTTAAACAATACACTTAAAATCACCCACTTATTGGCTGCTGGCGTTGGTCCGGGCTGGTGCGGGTTGGTCCAGCAACGGCAACGAAAGTGTTTCATTTGATCTAGTTTTCTTTAAGTTCAAAAATGGGCTCCAACTACGTCAAAACGGAGGAGAAACATTTGGTTGTTTTTCAGCCAAGAGACAAACAAGATGATAGACCGACGAACAGGCGGAAAAAATATCAGTTTGTTTGTTTGTTTGTGCTAACCCACATCGTAATGATTGAAGCACTGAAGCAAATGCTTTTTTGCTCAGTTCAGAGCTTGATCGTACAAACAAACACACTTTGAGTTAATTATAAAGTTAATGATTAAATTCATTAAATGTTAACCCATTTTTTAAAATTTTAAATAGCTCTTAATCGTTTATAACTTATTTTGTTGCTTTTTTACATATCGTACATATATTTTTAGTAGTTTAAGAGATTGTTTAACGGATCGTTTAACAAATTTATTTGAAAAAAAAACACAAATGCAGGAAATAGATTGTTAGCAATATATGTATATAAAGAATTGAGCCCTTTACTTTATAAGTGGCGCAAGTCCATTCCTATTTTTGGAGATATTTACTACAAATTTGCATTTAATAAATTCAATGCAATTTTTATGGTTTATTTTATGAAAATTGTACAAATTTTGAAAAAATTGGTTTCTCTAAATTGAATGAGAATTGAAATAAATTGAATAAAAAGATCATACCAGAATACAGTTTTTCTTATCATTAACTACATTTTTTCATAAAGTGGATTTGCTGCACTTTCAAAATAAATGGCTTAGTTATAGAACAATTTTTTTGATATTGTTTTTTAAAAATCTCGAATTTCTTTATCTATAAATATTCCATTAAAAATGGATGCGTTTAATTTGCTATGTAAATTTCTGCCCACGTGTGTGTGTGTGTGTGTGTGTGTGTGTGTGTGTGTGTGTCTGACAAACAAAGGTTACTGTATCTACCAATTTATTAAGTACCTGCAAAATGGAAAATTAACATTTTTTATGACTTCCTCTAAATAGTTTTCCGCAGAGATAGATCATTTAAATAAAAAGCAATTATTTGATAATTTGAGTATTGAGTAAGAAAAATAAAGGAAAAACAATAAATAGAAGGGTAAAAGTGTGAAAATATGAAAACAGAGAAATATACAATGTAAAGAAAATTTTTTGCCCGTGCTTGTTTCTTGCGTCTTTTCATGAATATCAGAAGCAATAATTTGTTAGCTTTGTTATTAAGGTAATAAATAATAAATAACGATCTACACATTTCAGAAACTAAAGAAGCATGCATTTTATACCTTTATTTTCTTCTCCATTTTTTGTTTGAGTTTGTTTATTTTCTAAATTCTATGATTTTACAAAACTTCATAAAAATTCCGCCGGAAACTTCGAATATACAAAGAAAATTTATTTTTAAAAAAATTAAAATTAAAAAATTTAAATTAAAAAAAGTAAAATTAGAAATTTTACATGAATTAAGGTGAAAAAAATTATTTATCGTTTAAAAACATTCGAATTTTTTATTATTCAAAGATAAGTAAGTCAAGTCACTTCTTGACCTTCATGATAAGTCAAGACCACCACCTCAGAAATCCGCAACTGAAATCATTGGAAAAATAAGGTGGTGCCATCTATATCTCAAATGTGATCATGCACCATCATTTACTTTTATTTCAATAAATATTTATTGCATGATTTTTATTTTCCGTACACTATGCCAAAATTAAAGCCAAAAAGTATGCAACGGGTGAACCGTATAAATAAACTAGTTCAAGTATCAACAACGAGAACGAATACATACGATACTACAAATTGCATTCACACTCGTTGCTTGTGGTTGATTATATTCAGAGGGAAAGAAGGCAAGAAGATTTAATTATTAGGAAGAAAAAAAGAAAAAAGTGAGAAAAAAACAAATTACACTTTTGATTTGCTTTTAAATAGTAAAAAAATTAAATTAAATTAAATTAAATTAAACAGTTAACAACTACTAAGTAACAACAACTAACGACTATTTGAATGCATTTTCGTAAAAAAGGGTCGCACTTAAACCAATTTTTTTTGGCATCGCAAATATTAAGCTACGGCGAAATAAGTAACGTCTCAAAATGTGTGTGCGCTTGTGCATGCAACACATTCATTAGTCACAAATCATTTTCGTTTTAACACGTATTTGTTTAACTGACAAAAGTGACATAATTAGAGCCCATTTAAAAATTTCATTGTAGTTTTGTAGTTGTTTGTAGTTTTTTTTTTTTTGTAAAATTATGACATCTGTAGCTTTGTACACTATGCTACACTGACTCGCTTAATTTGCGAATAAAGCATCGATAAAGAGAGAGAAGAAACAGATATATTTATTATTTTCCTCTATTATTATAAGAAAATCGCAAGCAAAATGTTTGTCACATCTTAGATGAGCTCCAGTAACACATAATCATGCAAATGTAATGAGCAGTCATAATTTGCCACGCTTACGAACAGTTCACGTTTATTACGTGATTATGTGTACAATTATGATAAACAAAATTGAGGTAATTTGGTATCTACAGTATGAAAATATACATGAAGGTGTTCAAAAAGGGTGCAGATGTTCACTCTTATCATCAGCCCATAATAAACAATGTAATATTAGCTGTTTTTTTTTTTTGTAAATTGGCTTACAAAACAGTCGCTGCCATTTTTTTCTCTGTTTTTAAATGAAAAGCAACTTAAATTATATTAAAAAATATTATCTCTGTCTCATTTAAAGTATCACTTTTAGTGTCCTTGTGTTTTTTTTTCAATCGATGTGAATTTTTTAATGCCAAAAAAGTATTTTTTTAATAAAAAATTAAATTATTTTTTAAAAAAAGCTCTTCTGAAGAAGTACTTCCGGACACGCGTGTCGCCGCCAATCTTATCATCATCAGCGAACGAGCTTACCAAAAAGACGCAAACACTTGTTGCAGGCGGCATCAGTGTGCCCATCAACCACAACAATTACAACAACAAAGCGTAAACGTACGAGCATGTGTCGCACAGACAGACGGCTTTGTCTGGTCTGCCTGGGGCGAGTACAACCAACCAACCCAACCGGGCCGTTATAAAACCTCTTTTACTTCCGATTTGGCCTTTTATTGGTGCTGACTTTGAACTCCATGGAACAGCAGCAGCAGCAGCAGTCGCAGCAGCAGCAGCAGCTGTAACAACGGCCTCAACAATGTTATATTTTTCCTTCCTGTTGTACATTTTTGGCGCTTTTAGTTAAAGCATTTCTTTTTAATGCAACAGATTCCACACATTGCTTATTTTTTTTTAGTTTTCAACTAATTTTAACTTTATTTGTTTATAAAAAGTCTTTTGCATTTTTGTGACATTACAAAGACTCGCCGCGATTTGACGTTTTTGGCAATTGCGAAGCTGGAAGTGTTTCATATCGAGGCCGGCTCGCGTTTGTGCTCTTCGCAAACGAAGAAAAGAGTAATTATCTTTGAAGTGCTATCTCATCAACCAATGTCCAGCATTCCTTGACAAAGCAGGATTATTCGGAATTTAAAATTTGACCAAAAAACATATCCGCAAATTGGTCTATAACTTGAAAACTATAAAGATTAGCAAACAGCTACTACGTAGGTATTTTTCAGGATGAAAGTGCATCGCGTCAAGAGTTAACAAGAGTTAACAATGTATTGTAACAATGTTACAATTTTTATCGTATGCTTGAAATGTAAGTAATGTAATGTAATTGCAATGAGAAAAATAAATTTCATAACTTACAAGTTATTAATTCCTTTGGCATTCTTTTAGTTTTTTCCATTTAATTTTTTCCATTCCTCAATCATAATTAACTAATTCCGTGGTTAAAGAAAATAATTTTCTTCCATTCATTTTTTGCACGCTTTTTTGCGTCGCACAACTAGTACACAATCCAATTAACTTCTGCACTTAACTCTTAGCTCAATATAAAACCACAACAATCACGACAACAACAACAACAACAATAACAAAAACAACCGCGATTATGCATAATCATAGAAACTGCATAATCAAAGCCTGACAGAAAACAAAAAAAACCGAAAAGGAAGAGAGCTATCACTTTATTTAAATAATAAAAAATTGTTTACTTACTGAATACCTGAGAAGTGTTACAAAGACAACAGCAACAACAACAACAACAAAAACAACACCAACAACAAAAACTACCATAAAACCAACCGTAACTCATAAATTGTCGAGAAAAAATGATTGAGTAGAGCAACAAACTGACCAGAAATTGTTGTGACAATTTTAATTTGTTTGCGCATGCCAAATATTGAGAATCTATCAATCGTTTCAATGAATGAATGAATGAAAGACTAACTGAATGAATGAACAAATGATATTACCTGCATGATAGTCTGTTGTGCGTTTGATGCTTGCTGATGACTGATAAATTAAACTGAAGTTAGTCAACGCTGCCAATATTTCAAAATAATCAAAAACATCAAAAGTAAACAAAAAGCAAAGCGCAAATAAAATAAAACTACTTACTTACATGTTTTTTTAAAAAATTGTTATTAGTATTTTAATTATTGTTTTATATATTTTTTTTTCTTTCAACTTGGATGATTTCATCAATATGGAGAAGAGAAGAAAAGAGAAGAGAAGAGAAGAGACGCCTGAAAAGTTGCTGTAATTAACAACAACAACTAAAACAAAAAATTGAGACTTTGCAAATAATTCAAAATGAAACCAGCTATTACTGCAACAACAACAACAACAGCAACGGACACGACAACATTTCAAAAACCTCTGATGGTTGCTCGGATGCAGGAAAAAGCACATGCCTCGCTTACGCACAAATAGATTTAAAATTTCTTTGTTGTTGTTGTTGTTGTTGCGGCTGTTGTTGTTGTTTCTGTTCGATTGGATACCAGCAATTCGCTTCCTTATTGGAAACCTCACAGATGTCAACTGTCACCCAACAAAAGCAACAACAACAACAACAACTTATCGTTTGTTGTCTCGATTTTACTTTTGATTTTGCTCTCGATTTGTCAGAACAACAACAACAGACAACCAACAACAACAACAACAACAACAACAAACAAACAAACAATTATAACAACAAAAAACCACAACACTATTAACAGCCATGACATTCGAAACATTCGTTTGGATTTTTCCAGACCAGAGCTCGGCAATCGTGGCACCGTAGTGTGCCGCAGTGTAATCTTAGCTCTGTCGCGCTGCTTTTATACTCGTAGTAGTTAGAAAATTCTCTAAATCAATATTAATTTACAGCCAATTTTAAGAAATTTATTAAATTATCGAAAAAAAAAATCACAATGCCGTGACCGGTAAAAGGTTGCGGAGCACTGCTCCAGACGATTGCTTGCATAAATTTTCTCCTCAGCTTCCTCATATTACGCAATGCGTTGATCCTGTCTTTTATTTTCTCTTGTTGTTGTCTTTATTGTATTTTATTTATTTGTTTTTATTAGGCTCTCCGTTTTTTTTGTTGATAATATTCCGTTTTTATTGATCTAGTTTGGCTTGATCTCTTGATGCATACCGAATAAGTCTGAAATTAATATTATAATAATATTACAATCCACAGCCGGTGTGGAATACATGTTTGGAATGACAGCTGCTCTCTCTCTCTCTTGAACTTGCAGCACGTTCATAAATGATGTGGAATAAAATTGCACCGTTTTAAGGTTGCAGCTTCGATTATAAGGAAAGGAGCTTTCCATTAATTTTTCACTATAAAAAATAAACGCGCAATTTTTGCTTTAAGAAACAACACGTTAAAAACCAGTCATTAAATTGGTAAATTCGCAGTTACGGAGTTATGTACATACGTAGTAGGAAGCAGCAGCAGCAGCAGCAATTCCTCATTTTTAAATTTCAAAAGTCATTAACATTAATATTTTCAAGCCGTCTACAATTCCTTTTTTGTGCATTTCAATGTTAAGGCAGTCCATGGATACATCAGTAGGTACATTGCATCATTACACTTTATCACTCACATCAAGAAGATGCGAATTGATTGCAACTACATTGTTGTGGTGCTGTTGGCCGTGACTTGTGCAGCGCCGAGAGACCATCTTAAGGTGCTGGCGATGCAAGGAAACTCCTTGTCATTCGTTGGTCATGTTGGGAATCATGGTTGTACGAGTATTCACAAGTGTCTTCACAACTTAATAATTGAAGAATGAAAATCAAAATCAATTCAAAATCATATAAATGATTTTTGAAAATGCTGAATAGAAAATTGAGTATTAATCGAATGAAAATCGAGTGTAAGAGAGTGAAAAACACTGAAAACTCAATAGAAAACTACTAAAAATCAACCGATAATCAAAATTATTATATGGTTGAATGATGAATAATGGAAAAAAAATTCCCAAAAAATTAAAGCTGTCAAAAATTTATGGGAGTTTAAGGAAAATCAAACGAAAACCGATTTTTTATTGCTAGAAAATCAATTCAAAATCAAATGAAAATTGGCACAAAAATCATTTAATACTTTAATGCTTCCTCGCGAAGTGATAACAAGCACAATAATTGTATTCATATTTTTCCCATTTTTATTCCCGGAGGCTTTCGCACTTTTACTCTCGAAAAATGTTGCCAATTTATACCGAAGATCCGACGAATTGTATTAAAAAAATATACGCTGAGTAAGCTCTCTTCAAAGACGAGAGAATGAAATATAGAATACAAAAACAAATAGCCGACTGGCTGCCGCTGCTCTATTGTGCTTTGCTGAGCAGCGAGAGAAAGATGCTGCCGCAATGTGTTCACCCTGTAAAGCATTCCCAATACAAAAGACTTAAACCACCAACTAGCCGATGAAGCATACTTTTCGGTACGTCCTTCTTTTGCACGAGAATTGCAATTAAAAACCCCAAAGTTTTTCTGCTTTTTGAATTTCGAATTTGGTTTGAATTATTAATTAATTGCAAGAATTTCTCAACCTTTTTTTCATGACACCAAAAAAGTTGTAATTAACGTGACATTAATGTTATCATAATTAATAAACTGCAACCAATATTAATGTTTTTATTAATGACAAATAAACACACAAACACAATGAGCGTCCGTTCGCACAAGACATGCATTCATTCGTTAAACGTGACGACCTTGACGAAGCAGAGTCCAAGAATACCGTTAAAATAATCCGTACTCCGTTGGTTTTTTTGAGGCCACATCACTTCACCAATGATTTACATACCGCGCGCAGCCGTTACTGTGTGGTTTTGACCAAATTTCAAAAGCACCACAACAACAACAACAACGACAATAACAAACAAATAACAGTAACAATAAAAATAAAAATAAAAACATTTTATGAAGTTTCAGAGGAGAGTAAAAAACCGCACTTAATTGCATTGTTACGCAATTCGACGACGAAGAAGTGAAATGGGAACCAACCGACCAACAACGAACGAACCAACATCGCATGCAACAGCACGGACTGAGTAGTATGTAATGATATTGTTACGATTTATTACAGTACAGTCGCATTAGGTCGGTCGCATTAAGAAAAATAACAAAAGTAATAAAAAAAAAAAGAAGCAAAAAATATATATGTACATATGTCGCTTCGACATGTCAGTTACCAAAAGTTACCGAAACGAGATGAGAAAAAAAAACAATTTTTTTTTTTAAAACCGAAAGAGATTTTTCCAAAAGCTCTTAAGAGGGCCGTATGCATGGTTGTTGCATGTACCAGAGTGTATGGCATGCACGTACGGAGCAGCCACACATGCGCATTACCGTTACCCGCACACCAGAGACCAACGTTCAACGAAGGTGGTTTCAGCGATTTCGGTTTCAAGGTTTCGCCAATGAAGCTTTCCTTTCTTCCTTCGTCGCCAAAGCAAGTGAAGCTTTTAACGCCAGCGCAGACCGACCGGTGCAGATTTTGATTGTTTGGTGCGGTTGTGATCGCGCTGGGTAGATCGCTTTTGGCGCCTTTACTTTTTACGATTTGTTTTGATTTTGATTTTCTTTTTTTCTTTCTTTCTTTCTTTCTTCTTTCATTCACTTTTCCATACAACATATACCAAGGCACATAAACAAACCGACCGAACAAAGCTGCGCGTGGTCTATTGCTTCAAGTATTTAACCGCAGTGTCAAAGATTTGTTAAAACAGTTTTTTCCTCTTTGAGGACTGAGTTGGTCCGGTACAACGGCGCAAGACAAAGTATCGTATCGTATCGTATCTCGCTTTGGATCGTTTCGTAGATTCCAACACGGCCTCTATCTCGCAGGATAAGCCTATGATTTAGGAATAAAATTGAATGCTTATGAATTATTGAGTTTCTTATCGAGTGCTTACAACAACAACAACAACAACAACCGAATAGTCAAGTCAAAGGTTACCACAGTTACTTCCGGCAGGAATCATGCGCATCCCACGATGTTTGCTGGTAAATGAAAAGCATGCCTCATTGTTTTTTTTTACGCTGTATTTGCCTAAAGGCCCCACAAAAAGGGAAACAAACTTCAATACGATTCGAACTCAAATTTTGATGGGAAATTCTAATGAATTAAAGAAAAAAACGTTGATCGACAGTAATAATAATTTTTGTTAGTGTTGTTGTTAATTGCGTGTAGAAAAATTGAACTAATTGAATATATCGGAAATATTTTAAAGTTTGCGGAACTGTAAACGCAACAATTACGCGCGCGGTTTGCGCTTCATTTCCGCTTCATTTATCGCCCAAAATTAAGTGTTTTCTTGCCATTAATTTCGGTTATTTATTGTTTGTTGTTGCTATGTTTTTATCTTCTTCTTCTTCTTCTTCTCTATGGTTTTAATTGTTTGTTTGTATGCTCGCATGTCCAAAAAAGCAAACAAACGAATGAAAAATCATACATTGTTAATTGTTAAGTAACTAAACATAGACGATAAATAGTATTGTTTTTTTTAAATTTTTTTTTTTAATACTCTTACATAAATCAAAGATTATTTTAATAGTAAACAACTCAAATAAATATTAAAATTGTTGCTGTTAACTTTACATTGCAGTTAACATCCATCCATTGACATTAACATCCGTTAACATCCATTACTTAACATTATGCGCCTGAGTACAATTATTTGCTCTTGCTTTGACTGTTAATTTGATAATAATTTTTAGAACTATTTCAAATTAACATGGATGATATATAAAAAGCGAAAATTGCTGTAAGTATTTCGTTGCACAATCATTTGCACTCTTCATTAAATTACGATAAATAGTATTGTTTTTTTTTTTAATTTTATTTTATAATACAATTAATTACTCTTGCTTTGTTGACTGTTAATTTAATAATAATTTGTAAAACTATTTTAAATTAAAATTGATGACAAATGAAGAGTGAAAATTGCTGTACTCATTTGTACTCATCATCAAATGATAAATTTGTTTGATGATTGATTCGATTCTACTCAATTCATCAACTTTTTGCATAATTGCTTTTATTCGAAATACTCGTAGTTATTAATTAATATGTTTAATATATTCCTACTCAATCAAAAGATTTTATTAGTTGCATTAATATTTTTATTAACCATTAAAATAACTGAACTGTTGCAACCAACAACTTATTATCACGAATATCATCACAGTGACATTCACCGGAAAGAATGAGTTTTGTTTTTTCGTGTCTCGTCACCATCTTTTTTCACTTTCACTCTCTGTGTATCGCCTCGTGAGTGGACAATTAGCGAGTCCGTGCGCTGGTCTCAAACTGCTATTATTTTTCAGCCTGTTTATTTGCGGAAACATAGCACGACGATGGCACGACGGGCGGGCGACTGGTGAGCTCCCTCCTAAAAGACGTCGTGACAACGGCCGGCCATCCAAACATGTTGGCAAGATATTAATTTTTGAGTGAACGTACGTGTGTGTGTGTGTGTGTGTTTTCAAAGATTTTTCAAAATGATATAATCTGATCATAAAGTCAGAAATACTTAGGAATTTATATTGATTTGAGGAGATGATTTCAAAAATCAATTTAGCGAGAAAGAAGCGCTAAATAATCCCCGCTTAAAATTATCCCCAGAATTTCATTAGAAATATGTACATAACTTGTAAACTCTATAAAATGTTGTAAACAGTTTTTGGTTATTAACAACTTATTAGCGGCACTACACTTGCAACATCTCTGTTGTAACATCGCGTTACTAGAGGAGAAGAGGTCTCAGAAGCCAAAGACCATTCACCCCCACCCCGTTTGAGTTAACGATTAGGGTTTCACACCAAAACCAACACCTAAATACGCCTTTGTCATAAGAATTATGAATCTTTCCGATTTTACTCGATTTTAGTGAGAAAATTCCAGCGTGCTTTTATACGTTTTTGTATACGTTTTTTAATGGCTTCTTAAGAGCATTTCGTTTTAGCCATGGGTTGAGCTGAGCTCATGTCAGTCGTTGTCAGGCAGTCAGTCAGTTTTAATAAACTTTTATACTCGTCTTATGCAAGAGTTGTGCAATAATTTTCAATTTTTTTGCTTCCTTTTCAAGTGGCTTACATTTTTTCTGGTTTCGATTTTGTGTTGTCGAACACTTTGTCAGACGCAGACTGTATCTGGAGCAGACAATAAGACAAATAAGAAAGAAGTAAACCACCAACAACCTACTTTTAAAATCGAAAATAACTGCTCTACACAGATCACGACGATCTACGATGTGGATAAAATTCCAAAAAAGTTGAAGCGATTTCTTGTGTGCATAACTCTGGATATTTCTGGAAAAGGCTAAGACGCAATTCGTGCGGCGACCATTTTTCAATTTGCTCTTTAAATATTTCGCAGGTTTTGTAAAATTGTGTTGGTTTTTTTCAGCTTTCGTAACATGATATAACTCTGGCCTGCATTGGCCAGAGTAAAGAGCCGGAGGAAGCATTGACTCATTCACATTGACCTCATTCACATTTAGCTAAAGGCAAAAAGCAATAACCTTTTCGGCACCATAACCACCTACGCTCCAGTACGGATGTCTCGTAATTCTCAGGCGGCCACTACCAAAATGAATGAATTGCGACAATACTTTCGCTTTCAGCGAACGAACCAAATTCATAGAGCGAATCTTTCGTTAATGCGTTGCGTTTGATTTTTATCATTTCTTCATCATTTCCTTCGTCATCTTGCAAATACTGTACCGAGTATATTGTAATTTTAGCGACTTTTTTTACTATTTATTAAAAAAAATTGAGCCGTACCATACCGTGTTTAGGCCGCAACTTGTTGAGCGGCTGCCGCAAGCGCTAGTTGCAAGTTGCAAGGGGCAAGTTGCTCTCATCGTCTGCCACCGAAAGTGAAAGTTGTGTCAGCAGACTTGAAAACCTATTAAGAGTCCTTTTTACTTGTATGTAGATAATTTTCCTCTTGTTGTTTTTGTTATCAAAAGAGTTTCCGGGTTTTTTCTTTGCATACATATTTTTACATATCATCAATGATTTTCCTGGTTTGTTTTTGTTGTTTGTTACCACTTTTTCACTCAGTTTTTATTAACTTTTTTACTCCTTTTTGCAGATAATCAAAAGCATTATCACCAACATTTCAAGTCATCTTTAATCCCAGTTCATTCATTTACTCTTTCTTCTCCTTCTCCTTCTCCACAGTTTGGTTCTATCGTTGTTCTATTCGTCCTCAATGTGGCCGCTGCTAAAGCGTTGCTCGATCAACAGCCCGCTGAATCACAAGCCAAGAGCTCCAGCGTCGCTCAACAGAGAATTGGTACAGACGACTATGAAGACCATGGCGGCGGCGATGTTGAACACGAAGAAGTACACGAACACCACCATGTCGACGATCATCATGATCCCGGCTTCTGGAAGAAAAAGGTCACCTGGAAAGAGGGTTGGAAAAAGATTTGGAAACCGGCCAAGAAGCAAATCTGGAATCCTTCCTGGAAGCAGATTTGGAAGCCCATATGGGTGCCGGTCAAAGTGCCCGCCTGGAAGGACATAAAAGTACCCGCTTGGAAGCAAATCTGGAAACCAGTCTGGAAGGAGATCAAGGTGCCCGCCTGGAAGGAAATCCAGGTGCCAGACTGGAAGCAAATCTGGAAACCCATATGGGTGCCGGTCAAAGTACCTGCTTGGAAAGACATTAAGGTTCCTGCCTGGAAGCAGGTGTGGCGGCCAGTCTGGCGAGAGATTCAGGTGCCAGCCTGGAAGGAGATACAGGTGCCCATTTGGAAGCAATACTGGACGCCAGAGTGGATCAAAGTGGGCATACCGGGCGAAAAATATTTGGGTAAAGATCATCATGGCTGGGAGTATACCAGCCACGATTTGTGGAAAAAGAAGTTAGTCTGGAAATCGCACTGGAAAAAGTTATGGAAGCCGGCCAAGAAACAAATCTGGGTACCAAGCAAGAAGCTGGAATGGAAAGAAGACTGGAAACAGATTTGGAAGCCAGCCAAAAAGCAAATCTGGGTAGAGGACAAGAAGTTGGAATGGAAGGCAGCCTGGAAGCAAATCTGGAAACCGGCTAAAAAACTTATTTGGGTGCCAGACAAGAAGCTGGAGTGGAAGGAAGACTGGGTGCAAATCTGGAAACCGGGCAAGAAGCAGATTTGGGTCGAAGACAAGAAACTGGAATGGAAGGAGGCTTGGAAGCAGATCTGGGTACCTGGTTGGAAGGAGATATGGGTACCAGCGTGGAAGAAAATCTGGAAACCGGTAGTGATTTCCGAATGGTTCCCTACGCCTGATCACCACGACCACCATGCCACCATGTAGAAGCTGGTTGGGACCGTAGCGGCAGCCAGCAGCCCGCCAACACCGCTAAAGAGGTGTGGAAACGAGCTGCTGCAGCAGCTGCGCCCAAAACGACACAACTCAAAGCAGTGCATTCATCAGAAGTTCAAATTCCTTTAATGGCAGCGCCGGCAGCAGCAACAGCAACAACAGTCGCTGGCAGTATGCAGCAGGCACAAGCAGATTCATTCAAATTTCCAGGCGCCTAAAAACAATGCATCCGTGCGAAATTACATACACACACACGCGCGCGCACACACACGCCCAAATAAGCAAATGGAGTAAAAATGTAGTCAGCAGTCGTCATCATTCATTTAATATTTTTTGTGATGCTTTTATAAACTTTCCATTGAAAATAATTCTGAATATGTGCGTGTGCTTTGCGTCGGTGTTAGACCACCTTAGTTTTCATTTTTGTAAATAAATCTCATCATAGTTTTAAGCAACGCATTAGGATTCCTTAAAAAAAACTCTGCAGCAAAAACGACCGACTTTCCAGATCCGAAGCCGCACAAAACTGAGAGCTTCAGCGGAGCCGAGAAAGAAACATTAAACTTTTCTAGTTTTTAATAAAAAGCCTTCATATTAATATTAATATAAATTAATGTAAATATTTTCATACCAATAAATTAAGTTTAAATACGATAAATAAATAAAATTGAACAAAAAACTATAGAGAATCATTTAAGTTAACTACAATACATTTAAAATTGGCAATTTCTACAGCGAGGCAATCTGTACATCATACTTTATTTCGGTAGTCGCACCTTTTCCATTTCAGTCTCAATCAGCTCCAGTTTGTTTGTCTGAACCGCGCTGGTTCTGTGTCGTCGTCATTGCGTTGCGGTGAATTCGGTAACGGCACCCACTCATTGTGTAAAACCGGTCCCCAGACTTTTTTCCAGAGCGGTACCTGAACAACTTTAGCCCGCCAGTATTTAACCCAGCGTGGTTTCCACATCGTTTCCTTTTTCCAAAATCCGGTACTGCTCGGATCGACGGCTTCTGTATGTTTTACACTAGAATGGACAATACGCAAAATGGACGCATTTTTTAATAAATATTTAGGGTTGTTTTCTCAATGTCCAGTTAAGTGCTAATCGGGGCTTTCAAACGCCAATTTGTAAGAGATTTTGACGTTTGAAAGCCCCGATTAACACTTAACTGGACATTAAGAAAACGGCCCTTATTCTTCTATTATTCGTTTCTATTCAAAATCTTACATTGTTGTTTTTGCGCTGCTGGAGGTCTTTGGTGCAACGATCAGCAGAGCAAACGCGGTAAGAATCTGCAAAAATTGAATTTCTTATTTTAATTTAAATCGTTAACGAACAAGAAGTCCTGAATCTGAGGTAACGCGTACACTGATTTTCATTTCTTAAAAATTTCCTTCCTTCGCCTTTTAAAATGGTACCGAAAATACTTGCCACCGCGAAAGCTCTTCAGCAAATCAATTGCTACACTTTTTACCATTCCATTAAATACATTACTGGAGACCGACCGACGCGTTGGCTTAGTAACGTGTTTGTGCATAAAAAAAAAATTGCAATAAATGAAAAGATTCTCACCACCAACGAATCTCTCAGGTACCCAAATTCGGCAACACAAAAATTAAATATTCTCCACAGCCAACAGACCGACTGGCCGGACGATCAGCGGTCCTCAATTTGTTTACGGTTGTTATCACTTCCTCAATATCTAAAGCATTTCTTTTTAATGCCATACAAAACATATGTATGTACCATACGTACATCTTTCGATTACAATCGGAATAATAAATTTAAATTTAATCAATGCATTATTTGTTTGCTCTGATGTTTTTTTTAGACAACCCACTTTTAATACTAATATAAAATTTGCACGATATTTTTTCTAAGTTTACAAAATTTACTTTCGAATTTTGAGGGATGTGAGAAAAAAATTTTTATAAAGTTTTATAAAGTTGGTAGATGGTAACGTGACTCGTGTTAAAATTTGTTTTGTTATATAATTGCACTTAAAGTTAAGAGAAATTTCAAGCATCACAATTTCAATTTGCCAAATTCAAAACATGTCGTTTACTCTGCTGAACTCTTCATAAAAAAATGCGGGAACCATAATTGAATCCGCTGGTATTAAAACCAAGCTTAAAGCCACTTTCGTGAAATATTCACAAATCATTAAAAACTGTTTAACTAAATTCTGGTAGTAAATCCTTAATGAGTGTTTTTTTGCAGAATTGTTTTCGGTACGTGGTCAATAAATTGCAACAAACACAACATATTATTTTATAATAAACGCACAATTTCGAAAATAATAATCGATTTAGTGGCGTTTAAAACTGTTCGGAATTCGAAATTAAAGAAGTGGATTTATTGAGGTTTGACACTCGACCTTTAAGGTGCTGCTCTAAAATTTGTTTTTAATAATAAAGCCTTTTTCGTACAGTACGTTATAGAAGCAACTTGGGAGATTTAAACCATTCAAATAACCACATCCGTAGGCAATTGTATGAAACAAATTTTGCTGTATTTTCTAACTTATTTTCACCAGAAGTGGATTTAAGAGCTTTTGATACCAGAGATTTCGATGTTCTGTGATATAATGCAATGGCAAGACATCCGTAAATACGAGTTATTAAATATTTAGTCCCTACAATAATTAATTTAACTGCTGTCAGCTTTGGTTCTATAGAAAAACTGCCATAAGTCAAAAATTAATTATTTGTTCATACATATAAACATTTTCGAAAAAAACAAACAAATAAAAAGAGTCCCTTATAAATTTTCTTTTTGTTAAATAAACTCCTTGCTTGTATAACTTTAATATATTTTTCATGAGATTGTATTTAACTCGTTCAAAATTCGTTGTCTTGTAGACTGAGACAAGAGAGAAGTTTCTTCATTTTTTTGTAATATTTCTTTATTCATTTATTTTGAAAATATTATTTCTGCCTTAATGTAAACATTTAGGAGCATATATGTAAGTTTTGATGTTAAACAAAAGTTGATTAGTTGATTAACAGTGTTAAAAAGAAATGGTTAATTCTGACTTTTAATACAAATCCACTAGAAAAGGCTGATTTTGAGCTATGTATGTTTCAACATACTCGTATGTCAATAATTATAGTAAATAGTATATAGCATGATCAACTGCTGATACAATGGCATTAATGATACCACACTATTTCTCTTGATCTGTACACTGAAATGCAACTTAAAGCTAATCTGTTTTACAATCTTATTCCAACTTATCACTAAATATTTCTATACATACATATATAATTTATAAGCTATTTCATGTTGGAATTAGCTAAGGCACCAATCTGAAAAATTGATGCTTATTCGAGCAAACATTGATCAACATTCGGGCTTTAATATTAGCAAACGATTAAGCTGCTTTCATTTCACTTTTCAGATTAAAGAATAAAGGCCGTTTTTCAACACTAAATAAAATCGTAACTCTACTCGTGTAGCTTAGCGTAATACAAATGAAATCAAATGCCCGAACTATTAGCTATTTAGCTTTTGCCTAAATGACAATAATGAGTATGAGTCAGTTCTTAATAAAGTCAAAGCAATATTCATATTTAGATCTCAGTTAATTAAATGCTTCTGGATTAATTAGACATAAAATTCTTTACAAATTCAAGCGTAGCGTTAAAAAAAGTAGTGAGTAATTTAGTGCACAAATTATTTTCAAAAAGCAAAATTTGTTTGTTTGTTCGATGAATTAATATCATATAGTGTATGGTATATAGTACATATGTATTATATATTAATAGAAGTATAATAGTATATAAGAGAAATGCGCTTTAATCGTTCGTTCCCAAGCGGCACAAGCCTTTGTATATTTGCTTCTTTTAGGTTCGCATTTTTCGGTACGGTTTCTGTATGGGTTTGCTTTTGTCAGTCTTAATTAATTTAATTCGGCTCTAGTGCTTGATGGACTACTTAATCTTGATAAAGAATAAGCGAAATTTTCTAATGAAAACTTATATATTTAACAATAAGTAAAAAATATTCTCTTTATATAATCTTAGGAGTGTTTTTTCTAGGGAGTGCTGTCATCAGTTTTATGATCTATCTGTAAAAAATCTATCTGCAAAAATAATAAGAATAAATCTTAAGGAAATTAAGATTTGAAACTTCAAAAAAGTTCGGACTTCCTCTGATCCGGATGAGAATGTCACCAAAGAATACTTGATGACAACACTTCAAAAATATCGAATAATATCCATTTCTGCAATAATTATATTATCGCTCATGAACCACTACTTCCTATGTCTTGTATTTAAATATGTACATACACGCATTTGAGCGTCTCGTTTTATAGTAAATAGACAAATTTTAATTAGCCAAAATGTGAAAAAATAACAATTAAATTTTCTTAAACTTCTTCTTAAACATTTCACTACCGCTGCAGCAAACTTGCGACCTGCACTCGCTCACTCAAACGACATCAAATTGACGGGTAACGGCTTCGGCACACTGCGCTGCATGGCTACTTTGCAAATCGCATTTGTCCAGAGCTGCGTGGCTGCGGCACTGTCCGTACGGAACTTGTAGATTGTTCCCAGCGCCGGATGATACAACTCAAATGAGTTCTTGTGCTTCGGATTGTCAATGACGTGGGCGGACCAACCTTCCAGTGGACAAACTTTGCACGGCTCGCGTTTGAAATCACTGCGTTCACTGCCCTTGAACGATTTCGGCGGAAAGTAGACCAACGAATTGGCCCAAATCTGTAACCAGTAGCGTTGCCAAGAAGCGACAGCCGGCTTGCGGCCCTCCTTCTGAACAGTTTTGCGCCGTACGCAACCCTGCACGGAGCTCTGACCGTCGCTGGGAGTATACCTGAGATCTAGCTCATTACCTTCGATGTGACACAAAACGCCTTCGGAACTTTCCGTGGATGTTGCATCGCCACAGGTCACAACATGTTGGCAATGTTCAAGAACTGAGTCGTCCAACAGATGACGCGACTGATGGCTGAGCACACTGTGATCGTGGCGGCTTTCATCTGCGCAGCCGCTGGTGTTGTTGACGGCATAGACAATGCCGCCAACATCATTGTGGATGTTTGTGATTTTTCCAAAAATGCTGCAGAGAAATGAAGAATGGTGTTGTTATTGCTATTAAATTATTAGAAACTGCTGCTTCGTTTTCACATCATAGACTGTATGGATTCGATGACATGCAAAGTGCGCGTTTTAGATGACATGTAAATGGTCTCGTTAATACTGGCAGGTATAACCCGCGCATAACGCGTTACTTATTGTATGTAGAACATGGTTAGAAAATTGGGGAAGCCCCATAAGAGAACAATACAACACGGACAGTTTCATTCGAACATGAATTGAGAATTATTTAAATTTGCGTAAAAGCTCCTAACGCCGTGTTATACGGGAGTTATCTGTACATTGCTTTGTTTTCCTATTATAAAAACGCTTCTAATAGAGCAACCCATAGAATCCCGTAAGTTTTCTTTAATTTTTATCGCTAAAATTTTCGTAAAAATTGTTTAAATTCTAAAAAAATCAATAACTAGACTCTTTAAATTCTGTCCATAATCCTCATCATCGCGTAAGAATTAAAACTTAATTTAATTTCTTTAAAAAAAATTGCAAGACGGCACAAATAAAAGAGTAGCTCGAGCTGTTTATAAGAATTTTTCAAAGATTTTTGGCTTTTATCAAAGCAGGTTCTTCTCTGCAACTCACCGACATCTGCAGCGCTTATTTGAGATGGTGCCAATGCCAGGCGCTATCATGAGTATCGAACATTGACATTTTTTATAAAAGTTTCTGGGTAGGCTTGTGCTGCGGAATCTGAGCTCCCAGCGAAACATAAATAAGAAGTAATCCAAATAAAAACAATTTTTCAAATACAAAAAAATTCATAATTAAAAGCCAAAACACAAAAACAAAAATTTTTTTTTTTAATTAAAAGAAAGAATAAAATTGAGCGCCGATTTTCGTTGGGTACACACGACGATCGCGTGATGTATTCCGATGGTGGCAGTGGTGACAATGAGGTGGATGTGAACGAGGAAGCAGTGGTGGATGTAGTGGTTTGCAGAAGAACAAGAGTAGATAAAATGTTGGAACAGTATTAAAGTTAGTATTAGATTATGCTGCAGTTGTTTTGATTTGATTCTAGTCTTCCTCAGCAGTTGAAAGAACACGCGTACTTACTTTGAACCTAGACTGCGACACTTGCGATGGCCTGGAATGAATTTGGTGCCGCCGTTTGTGACACGCATGGAACTAATTGTTTTGGCCGGTGACAAGTTGAGACACCTTAGTCCGGGTGTTATGATATCCACATTGAACGATTCTTTCGAACTGCAGGAAGAGGAACTAGGCCCAGAAGGAGAAGCAGGTTCCAATTTCAAAGACCTCCTAAAATAAACAAAGGAATTAAAAGCATTTTTTATACATTTTACAGCATGAGGCAGACAATAATGGCCTTGTTCCATACAGACGATTCGTTCCACAAATCTTTATGGACGTGTCCGCGAGCGAGTCGACGGTAGAACAGACAAGTCTTCTGTAGCGAATCAAGCCGTTAATGTTTGGAAAGAATTTAAAATCTTTCATTCTCAAAACCGGCACCAAGAGACTTGGACTTGCCAAACTCTTGCCAAAACTAATCTCTGCTTTTTACTTACTTGTACTGATCTTCTTCAAATATGTTTTGCAACTCTTCGATGTAGCGTATTGAGGTCAAGTACTTTTGCGTAGCCTCAATGGGCTGAATATGTCTTCTGTAGTCCGATTGCTGATAATTGGCAATCACGCGCAGTATATTGTTCATCTTGTTGCGTCGCTGCTCTGGCTCCAGACCGCCCTTGTGCGGGTGAGCCAAATCAATGTAGATCAAATCGGTGAGGAAGAGGCCCAGATACGGTATGCAGGGCAAGCGAAGGCTTTCCAAGTACTCACGCAAGTTCGCCCAATTGCTTTGGTCGCTGAAGATGTCCGTGAGGCGATCGAATGAGGCTTTATCCTTCTTCGAAACGCAGGCCCAAGTTTTCTTTAAGCGATAAACGCTGGCGCTCTGCATGGCGGATATTATGGCAAAGAGAGAATGAAGATTATTCAGTTCATGTAGTTTTTTGGCAACCTGTAAGGACAATTACAATTTTTTATTATACCTCCAGAGAAGAGTAACAAGAAACAACAACAAAAACCTACTTTAATAAAATGTGTTAATATTTCTGCACGCTGTTTAGGTTGTTCGCCGCTGAGTATCTCCTGCACAGTCCAGAAACTGGTATGATTGAAGCGTTTCGTGAACGCCACAATATTCGGCGTTACCACATGCTTATCCTTTTTCGTCCAAGCACAGCTGGTCAACTCATCTGGCTGTATGCCAGCGAACACGGGGAAGTCCAACAAAGTGATCTGACTGGCCAGCTCGTCGGCGGAGACACGCAAAGCACTCAAAATCACGGCATCGAAATTCTTGATTGATGACTGTGCAGGCAAGCTTTGGGATTTTCCAGGTGGTGGAGTGGCGCTTCTAAAAGAGGTTGGTTGTTGTATAAAAATCGTTTCAGCTCCAAACACTCTTTTGCACCGTTTAACTCACCCAATACTGTAGTAGCATCCGGATGAACCGGGAGACGAAGACAACGCATTGAGACAGCCAATCGAATTCTTGCGGCGCGAGCTCTTCGAATTCATGGTTTTATGGCCGTCAACGACATGGCAGCTACTGTTGCCGCACCGCACGCTATCCTTGCGTTGGTGCAGGTGAGTGTTGGGTGTGCCGGCGTGATTCGCGGAATCATTGCCACTATTGTTGCCAATATTCCGGCCGCCGGACAAACGTCGTAAACTTCGCTGACCATTGCGACTACTGCTACCATTTTGTTGATTTGAATTTTTTACCGGTGTCTTATTGTTCACGTCGTACGTGTGTTGATGCTGAGCCTGTTGGTGCTGGTGATGGCAAGAAGGTGCACCGCCATTCAACAAAGGCCCGCTGTAGGTGGAAATATCACTCGGTGGGGATTCTTCGCGTAAATTGGTGTATATGCATTCATCAGCGCCAAGCTGTAAATCATGAAAATAAATGGTGTATTCATATTGAGGATTTAGTTCGAAATTCTGTGAATATTAAAAGAGCAAGAGTATACCTCGACATATTTCAAACTATCCGAGGATACATCCCGAGAAATTTCCGAATAGCGCATCATAGCAATTCGTGCATCTCAGAATCAAATTCAATAACGTGCCAATAAATTCGAAATTTTTCTTCAACGTCTTTTTAGACTGTCGTTTCCTTAAAGAAGAAAATACAATTAAAATTTTAGTTGATTAAAGAAATCACAAAGTTACAATAAGGACTGCTAGGAGTTACAATAAGGACTGCTAGCCATTCTTCCAGGCGGTAAAAATTAAGCTTTCAATTTGGTCCGTAGATTCAGCTGCATTATATTGTGAAACTTCTTTAGAAGTAAAGACAGCAGCAAAAGATTATCCAGATAAAAAAGATATCATTATGCAGACACAAATGGCACAAACAAGCAAATTTCAGGCAATTAATTGGTATAACATGCTAAACGAGTTAAGATTAGCTGTAAACTCTAAACTGATCCTGCTCCTTCTTTCAGTTTTCACCGTATGCAAAACCATACAATTTCATTGGATTCATTTTTGAACGATTAAAAATGGATTGTAACGCCCAACCCAAGACTTTTGATATATTTCTTTAAAACCTTTTCAAGCAGAGGTTCTACTCTAATCGTTCTAGCTATTTTAACCCTTAAGAGAACTCTTTTGTCTAACGATATGCAGCCTCAGGAAAAACCCAAACCCAGAATATCAACAAAAACACTTCAATATTCCTCTTTATTGATAAGAACGTTTTAAGGAGTAACAAGCAGTGATCAATGCTCTCTAAAGAAAGTATGTAAATGGAAAATTGTAGCGATTAAAGTAACTTATCATGGTTGTATTATTTTGTTTTTTCTACATGATATTTAATTCATCAAGTAAAATGTACTTTGAGCTCGCCGAACGAGCTCAAGCACTCAAAAGGAACTTTGATAACCTTTTAGAACTAAGTAAGTTCTCATTGTTTTTGTTAGCATAAATTATCATATAAATAAAGAGTCTTTTTTCATTTGAACGGCCCAGCAACAATGCTTTGAGCATGTGTTATCAGTAAAGGAATAAAGAAGAAATCGAAAAGCAAACTAAAGCAACCTAATAAATTCTTTATTTTAAAATCATTACACTAACTGAATTTTTATTAAGTTAAAGCGCTAAATGTTAATTTAAACCCTCGTTGGACTCTAATGTTGTTTTAGGAAATGGTTTTTTTCACGCAGTTTTAAGTCACGCAGTAGCAGAAACGCAAAACCATTGACTGTGAATATCGCTGCCATTACAGTTGCTAGTACAAATTCTGAGTCATCAATGGCAGCGCTTTTATTGGTTTTTCCTGCTTTTGGACACCACTAATTGACACTATCACCACCACCGACATTGTCAAAAGCGACATGGTTCCTTCTTTTTTTGGGTTGTGGGCATAATTTGTTGTTGACGGGTTGGGTTGCATGTTATTGTTCAAGCATGCCAAAAGCTGGGCCGGGCCAGGCTGAGCCGGTGTCCGACCAGATGTTATGAAGCGAATCAGCTGGTGGTGAGGTTTGGGACTTTTGTATTCGTGGGTGGGGTTGTCGGTTACGATGGCATGTACCGGAAATGACAAATTAAAAAGGTTAACGTTCTCTCTAAAAAGAACAAACGACAAGCCACAATAACTTCTTATTAAAACAGACAATAATTTGAAACGAGGCATAAAAGAGGAATTATGTACAAGTATACTAGAAGAGTATGAATACAGAATAGAAATCTCTAAATAGAACTAAACAATTGAAAGTAATGGATAACATTCTTGAATTATTAGTTCAAGTAACTCACAATAGAAAATGATAAAAATAGAACGTAGTCGTCTTCGTTCGCTTACGTCGTCTACGTATTCTCATGCGACGATAACTTTACGTCATAAGTTAAATTAAATGCTAGAGTCATTAAAACTAACGTCATAAATCGACAGCAGCTGCACGATTCGAAAACAGTGAGCGATTTGACGGCATAAAAAAGCAATAAGTAAATACACCAGTATAATATTTACATTAAGCGCGAATTGATGGCGTGCAATGTGCACATTCTCGTACATCATCGACGAGATTCTTTCGATAACTCCTTATGGTTACAAATCTACAAATCTACATTGCAATAAAATATTGAAATACTGAAATTTTATACTGAAATTGTATTACAATTAAGCCAAGCATTCTTGAATGTTTAGTTTTTTTACTAAAAATTGCAAATTCTTTGTAAACACCGGCGGTGAGCTGAATGTTCGTGCAGAAAGCACGAAAATGGTAGAAACCGCAACCACATTTTGTTTTCCGGTCTAGTTGGCTTTAGATGCTGCTTTTATTATCGTGGGCTGTGTCAATAATTATTACCACAAACGTTGTGAAAATAAATGGCCAAAAAATTAACTAAAAGAATTGTATCAATTCCACCCACGTTCCAGCTTTTCGTTTAAACGAAAGCAAATTTGTTTATTGTTATAAAACAAATTAAAACCAAAAACTCACACAATTTTTTTTGTATACAAAAACAAGGTATGGGCGGGCGGATAGTCGCAGCGAAGCACTGACCGCGCACCGCATGAAAAGTGATTAAGTAGAAAAATATTTACAAACAAACTTTCAATGTGCTTTAAATTTAATTTTAATGTGGGCGGGTCAGCAGTTAATCAATGTAAATTGTTGAGATAATTATAAACGATATACTCGTATGTATATCTAATTAACAATATATATTATATTATTTATATTTAAAATATGTATTAAAATCCCATTCATAATTTCGCACTCATAATTTTCAATGATTCATTATTTCTTGTAAGTTATTTATTGCCGCGTGGTACATTGTGAATTCATTCATCGCTTCATTGTTAATTTTTCATTGCAGACTATTCACTGTTGATTATTCATTGGGTAAAGTTCATTACGGATTGCTCACTTTTCAGTCTTTTTCTCTTTTTGCTCGTTGTTATTCATGTTCATCTCTCATTCTTCATTGTCCACAATGAACTGATCACTATCAATGGCTCATTCTTTAATTGTTGACTGGTCTTTATTCAATATTCATTCATTGTTATTCATTATTTATTGTTAATTTTACATTATTTAGGTTTGGCGTGATATATTATGAATTGGTCCGTCTTTATTGTTCATTATTCATTGAACATAGATCATTATTATTTGCTTCATCTTCGTTGTTCATTATTAACTGTTTTTTGCTCATTTTTCATTGAACAGTGTTCATTGTGAATTGCTTCCTCTCTCAGTTTTCATTACGCCGTTCATTCCTTATTCTTTGTCCATTGTTTACTGTCCATTGTTCATTATTGTTTCATTATTTATTGCGCATTATGTCTTAGCCACTGTTCGTTATACATTTTTTATTCTCTGATTCAATGATGCCTTAATTTTCTCAATTTATTCCGTTTCTTTTTTCATTCATTATAGTGTGTATTCTATATATTCTTTATATGCTTTATTAGAATAAAGAAAACTGAATCAATTTAAAGGCCAGCATATATTTTATTTCTCAGAATATTTCAAATTTCTTGCGTGCAACACGGCTGACCTCAACCAATTAATTTCAATTAAAATTTTTGTATCTATCTACAGATCAATTGAAGCGCCGTCTGAAGAATTAGAAAATGCGAATAAAAAAATGTACCAAGGATGTGAAATTATTTCAGATCGAATCCATTTAAAGAATGATGTATTCTCTGTAGGAGAAACTTATAATAAATTATAAGATTCCAAACAGAAGCAGAAGGAAAAAATTAGTAGGTACCGCATTTATCAATAAATAATTGAACTGATACACAAACACATGTACATACATAAATACAAATGTATGCTTCCAATGAATAATTTTGTTTCGTTTTAGTTTTTGTTGCCTGAATATTCCCAGGAAAAAAAATAAATATTATCGTTCACGGAAACTCGTGCCTCCCAGCTTGTTGTTGTCATTAGCAGGCAAATTACTAAAAGCGAAGCAATCAGCAACAATCAGCAACACCTACTTTACAACAACAACAATAAAAATAAGAAGAAACAATAGCATAAACAATAACAAAGGAAGCTATTCCGTGATTACATGAATACATTTGTATTATGTTAGGAGATAAATAAATGTAATGCATCTAAAGGAAATTCATTGACGACATTTTTTTCGAATGTCAAAGTTAACAAAATTGTTATTTTGTACAAACAAAAAAAGGAAACGAAAAAGAAAAATCAGGAAACGACAAAAAACATGTGGCTTTTTATTAGATACGCATTGCATTAATCGTCTAATGACGATATTGACTGATTATTACCTTTTTCGAAGAACACGATTTCAATTATTTTCATGACAGACTTTTCTATCGATTTCAAATTAAATCTATTTCAGCATTAGGTACTTTTCTTATGATAGAACCGGAACTCACCGGAATTCATAAAAGTTGTATGCTCTGGACGGAAAGAAAATTTTCCTTTTTAGGTTTTTTTATTAATTGGTCTTAAAAATCTTTTTTAGGGATTTATGTATCTCACAATTATTTAGTTAATTTACAATAAATTACAAATTTTATTGAGATTCATGTCACTAATGAATATTAAAATAATTTTATTATTAAAAACCATCAACAAAGAGTTTTATTATGGGTTAATAGCGTTGCTATAAGTTGTTGAGAAAACTTTTTTGAGCTGATTATGAACCTAGAACTGCGTATAACCCTTAATCAGTCATTAGTTTATCTTTTAACAAGCATTTATATTTTTTACATTTATGCTTTAGTCGAAATTTCGTGTTACTTTAAGCGCTCAAAATTAGCCTTTCCAATGAATTAATCGGATTAACGAGTGCATACTGCATCTAGAAATGTTATATAAATAGTATTTATATATGCGTATACAAACAAGGTCAATTATCTGTCGCCGATTAAAGGAGTTCACTAACCGCGCGACCTGATGGCAAACACTCAAGAAAAGTTATTATTTTAATTAACACGATGATGGGGTCGCTTTTGTTTGTCTCTTGTTTAAATTAAGATTCTTAGTAAAAAAAGAAAAAGTCATTTCATTTAAAAATTTACGATGCGAAAATCATCTACTGTCGATCTACAATGACACTAAGATAACATCCAGATTGTACGATACATGAAAATATTTTTATTTTATCAGACTGAAATTATTATAGAAGAATAATTTATTCAAAACAATTAAATAATTAATGTTCATGCACGCTCTTGGTTTATGTTTTTCTTTTTAAAAGTGCTTTATAATTCAGTAATTTTAAATTATCGTATATTTTCGATATAAAATATTCTTCAAATATTATTCATTTTTGCTTCTAATCAAAAGGGTTAAATCGTTAATGGATAAACTGGACTAGACTGCCGGCGTCTTAATTCTTACAGAAAATCTCAACTTAAGCGTACTTAACAAACGCAATGCACCTCTAAAGAAATAGTACATACGCGTATATGCATGTTCTTCTTCTTGTTCGAGGTTAATTAAAAACCCTACAAGTGTACGAATATCTCTAAGTGCGTCTATTGTGTCTATTTAATCCAAAACAAAAGAATCGTTGAAATGTACTAACAATTATAAAAGAGACACTAAGAATTACTAAAAGTTAGTCGGAAGACGAGGTCGTTGTGGAAAAATATATGTACATTTTACTCGTACTCGTATAAGTAGAGAAGAATAATGCTGAAAACAAAAGCAATGGCAAAAGTAAGTGTTTCAGTTTTTCAAGTGATTTTGACCCATAAATGAAATGTGTGTCAAATAACAAAATGTTGGCACTATTAACTGCACTATTAACAGTACCAGTACCAGCAGCAGCAGCCACAACAATAATAACAACAACAACAACAATGCTAGACACTCAAGCAACATTTACTTCCAAGTACAACTGAAATTGTACACAGAGAAAAATAACCACATAAAAATAACAAGACCTTCTTATTGAGCCATTTTAAGCTATATGAAGCTTATCTTATTGCTATATGAAGCTATATATAGAGAAATCTTATTAATTTTATAAAGAAAATCTTATTGTCTTGAAATAAAAAGTTCGTCTTATTAATTCGTGATTTTAATAAGAAAATCAAAATTTTGCCCCCCAAAAAATCATAAAATCAATTATTATTTACTTCTTTTAATAAGAAAAACTTCTTATATACGAGTATATTATCATCGGTCTGGCCAGAACTTTGATATTAATACTTTTGCTGTCAGGTTAACTACAGGTCTATAATTCGTATTAAATTTTTTTTACATTGGCGTTGTTTATAATGGACGCTCTTTGCTTCTCAGTTGTAAGTACTTTCCGTCTTTATATATACAATATACTTTGCAAACAAATAACAAATAATAGCATATTACTTTTCAGGCTTTAACCATGAAATTTTGAGAGTATTATGCTTAAATACTCTTGAAGTCTTGGATGAATAAAATGGAATTAACAACATGAAAAATTCTTTTTTTTATTTTTGTTAGACTATAGATATAGAAAACAATAAGATTTTCTTATTGAAGTTCTATTTTAATATGACTGTCTTTTTAAATTTTAATCAGATTTTTTCCACGGTTTTAATAAAACTTTCTTCTTGGATGAAAAGCATAGATAAATCTGATTGTTTTTCTTTTATTTTATATGCCGTTTTGGCTCTGTGTACATAGACAATCGTTGATCGACCAAACGGACCGGCATAAAGAGTATACCGAAGAGTATGCAGACAATGTAGCTACAAGACAAAGCAATCAGTAAAATAAAAGCATTAGAGAAAATAGTGTTTACTAAAAAAAAGGAAAAAACCAAACCGAGATGATTAGCTTGACATTAATCAACTAAACGAAAAGTGTGCAAAAAACGGATTATTTTATTGATTGCGTTTTCTACCTAAATCGTTGCTCCAAATCCTCGACAACCTTGTAATATTTGGTGAGAAGAATACTGCTTAAGAAAATTAAAGTGCACGAAATAATTGTACCAATATTTCGTAACTGTAAATTTCATTTTCTCAAAACCTGCTGCTGAGGTTTTATAAAAGCCCTATAAAAGGCCTTACTTTATTCAAACATGAAATTATAAAAATTATTCGAACTCTTTCCCTCTAGAGACTATTACAATTTCTGGTATTCAGACTTGCGTACGCACACAAGAAAATCCTTTATATACGAAAAGGAAAAAGATGAAAAAAGAAGTCTAAATGCTTCTGCGGACTCTCTATAGAATGTTGAAAACGGATTTATTAAACGTTGAGCTTGGCTAAGTCTAAGTCTGCTCATATCAATTTATCGCGTGCAGGCTACGCTGCCGTCCTCAAATTATAACAATTACGAATACAATCAAAATATCTACCTTCGTTTCATAATCATACATAAAGTCTTGTGGTCTTTCTGTATGGCATGTATTTAACGATGATCTTGGAAATTTTAACAGAAATATTCTCAGGTAATATAAAAGCGTTATAGTAAATTCTTGCCATGCAATCATATAAAAAAAGGTCATTGGTCAAGTTCTCTTGAAAGGAAAAAAAAAAGAAAAAATATTCTCAGGTAAAAAAGAAAGAGAACCACTTTAAAATTTTATTAATAAAAATAAAAATAAATAAAAACTCACCCACATCATTTCAAAGAATACCTAAAGAAATCGAATAATGCTTACGCTCAAGCGCAAAAGAAGAAGGACATTGATGGTTACTGAACGAGAAGTTTGCATGCGATAAAATCGACATAAACAACTTTTCTCAACGCAGCAAAAGAAACTAAAAAAGAAAAAAAAACAAAGACTGACAGAACAACAAAAACTGCGTGCACCTTTAATTAATTAGAATCGATTCAAATGATTCAGGTCATCAGCAAACGGTCTTTTTGTTATTCTGAGGAAGATCTGTAGTTCTGGAAGATGATGATGATGTGTTTTAGTTTGTTAATTGAGATATTATTTATAGATATTATTTTGAGATATTCTCTCGAAATCGACAAATAATAATGATGTGCCCGCATGATATTATGAATTTTGTGGATCATTTCCTGCGAAGAGAAATTAATTGGTCGATGTGAAGGCTCTTCACCTAGAACGGATAAACGACTATGACACTTGGATTCATCAAACCAATAAATTGTGTCACAAATGAGACAAAAGGATGACGTACATGATGATGATGATGATGATGTATTTGTGAGTACTTATCAATCATTCTTCGTACTCGTATATCGTGCAACTTTCACATTTTGGTAACGAACAATACATGTGGAGGCCTCTTACGCTTAGCGCGTATCAGCAGATTGCGCGCATTTAAAAGAAAAACCTGAGAAACGCAAACAATGAACCTGATCCACCAACCAAGAACACAAAACAGCAGAGCCAACAATAACAACAACAACAACAAAAACAACAGCGACGATGACAGCAGCTGGAAAAATATGCAAAACATAGAAAGTTAACAAGTTACCGACAACACCTGGACTTCCGGTCTACATCAGATGCGAAAATAAGCATATGTTATTACGCTTTTTTTTTGTTTTATTTTTTTTACGAATTACTTATTCCTTATTGTTGTGGATTTGATTTTTTTTTTGTTGTTGTTTTTACTCCGCCGTTCCAGTTCAGCTGCCAAAATTTAAGATCTTCATTCATTCAATGATCACTTTGTTATGCCTGAAATACGTTTGTTTACCATCAACCCCCTTCACCTTCCCCGCGTACAGGCACATTCATTGTTATTTAAAGCAAAAAAATAAAAATTTGACCCTGTATATTTTATTGCACGAAGTTTCAATGTTAAACAAATGAAATGCAAGATGAAGGAAAATCTCTTTTTATATGGTTTTTCCAAGTATAAAAGTATAAAGATTGGAAAATTTAGGTACCTAGTACATACATAAATACATACATAAGTCCTTGCAATTCTGGAAATATTCTGAAATATTCTGGAAATATTATTTTGAATGCAATGCAACTCTAATGGATATTAAAATTTTGTTTTGTAAAAAGGAAGGATTTCGAAAAGATCATGGTTTAAATATAATAAAAATAAAAAAAGATCGTAAAGGAATAAAAGTCATCATCATCATCATTACTTTAGTTTTTCATGATGTGGACTCACAAGTCATAAGCACTTTCATAATGAACGTACTCTTCAGTAAATCGACCCAGCATATTATTTATTATTAATAGTTTATTTATAATTATTTATAATATAAACTTAAATATAGGCGCTAACAACTAAAGGTCTTCGTCCCAAAGCACAACAGCATATAGTAATTTATATGCTTCAATTGAATTTATTTGGGTACAATATAAAATCCTTTACGAAAACTCTGACAGACATTAAAAAATAATCATGCTGCAATGATTATGTATGTGTTTTTATATTTTCTTGCCGACTCAATTATCACAGTCCCCGAATTAATCGTTCAATTCGTCACCTCGTTTAATCTCAGACTTTGCAACCAGCAGGTGCTTCACCTTTTCATCCCGTCTCTACCGTCAGCGAGGGCCTTGGCAGCCAAACAAATCGAGAAAATAATGGAGCAAGCCGATCAATACAAGGACGGGGGTTGTGGAACTCATTCATCCTACTACAGAAAAGGCGTAACAGCTGTCATTGACTTGTTGTGTATGGATATTTGCGTGTGCATGTGTGCTAGCACCGAAGAAAAACGCTGCCACATGCAGAGTTTCGTAATCAATTTATTTTGAAAAAAGAAAATAAATCCATCGTTGAAGACCAGCAAAGAGTGATGAATTCGAGGACGTGAATACGACAGATTCTAATTAATTTACACTTGCGGTTTCCTATCACTGCCAGACTTGTCCCACAATTTCATTCAAATTATTGATGGCGACAGTTTGCCGATTTCAAGTATCCTTTTAGCGTCCTCGTCCTCGTCGTCGCCTGTCCTTCAAAAGTGCTAATGCTGAATTGCCCAGACGGCAAAAAAGGACGTCTGAGAACTCTATCGGCATATTTCTCTTGACTTTATTTATTCTCTTTTTTTTCTTCAGGAATTACAATGTTTTAAAAATAGCGTGGATTCTACGCCGTATCGTTTCCATTTTGTTTTTGCTGGTGGCAGCTACTGTCACACCAGCTTGGGCGAAGTACCAGTCGAGAGCATTGGAAGGAAAAAAAGACTTGGGGCGTGGACGACTATGCAACATTAGCTCCAGTGCACATTTCTTACTCACCAGTATAAGTAAATTCCTTTTCGGAAAGGATTTCTTTTTATGTTTTATATCCTTCGATTTTTAATTTTGCTTCCTTCTTAAGCTGAAAATTTCTCTAGTTTTATTCAATACTAAAAACTTCACTTTTCACTAGATTGTAGTTAATTTTGTTTTTTCAAAATATATTCCCGATAATCATAAGTTTTTTTTGTAACTTTTGTTTGATAAACTTTTCTTTTCAGTTAATTCAATTAAGATAGGAAACAAATAAATCAGGGGAAAAAAGGAAAACAACCGACCGGAAAACCGAGTTGCTCTTCACGTCGCGAACCAAACACGAACTCTTCGCAGCTGAACCAACCGTCGATGCCGTCGCCAAAAATTCTACTAATTTTCTTTCTGTTTTCCTTTTCATTGTATTCGCTTTGAAGAAACGTCAGATTTGTGTGGTCACTCAAGCACATGCTTGAAATGATAATTTCAGGGTTGTACGAACGGTAGGGAAAGTCTTATTTAATCTTGTAACTAAATAATTAATTTTTGGTTTAAAATAATTGATAATTTCTTTGCCTGAATTATTTACTGAAAAGTTGAACATGGCTGGCTTTCAAATAAAATCTTTACTTACACAAATATTAAATAGCCTTAAACAAAAACTGCATTCGTTTTTAGGTTAGTTTACGATTTTTATTTTATATTTTTATTTATTATTTTATTCAGCTCCTCGTATTATATACAGAATACGTATAATGTGTGGAATCTATGCATAGTATATCTTTCAGTTATAGGAATATATGTATTGTATAATATATGAATATGTATTTTTGTCATCAACTTAAAATATTATGTATGCATATTTTTGTTCTCTAACATAAAATATGACATCTTGTATTTGAATACATTTACATTTCAATTAAGTTTTCACTTGTGCAATTCGAATGCTATGATATTTACTAGTATATTTTCCTATGTAAAGCATTTGAAGTTCAATTTGAAAAAAATCGCAAATGGTACATACGTTAATAATTTTAAATTACTTTACGGTTTTATTTACAAATGTAGGATATTTTTAAGAAAAATGTTAGCTGAAAAAGAATAAATAATATTCGTACAAGAGATATTTGTCTATCGTATTTGATTTCTTTTCTTTTACATTATATACGTATTATTATATCTAGAAAATATGAATTCTTGAAAAATAATTGAAACAGTAGGCTAAAATTTATATCAAAAATTCTGTAGCCACAAACAACAAACACGCCCAACTCTCAAGTAATTTATTTTGAACTTAGACCGTTATAGCTTATGTCCACAGAATTGTGTAGACATTTAATGTTGTTGAATTTCAGTCAGTGTTAATTTATGATTTGAGAGAATCATTCTTTAAATATTATGAGAAATTAAATATAAATATATACATACATGTATTTCACATAATTTTACATAGAACTAATTATTTATTTCGGCCTTCCTCGGTGATTAAATATTATGTATGTATATGTATTTAACAATAACAAATTTACTTTCTTTTTCCATTATTTTTCTTATAACAAATCCTGTGCCGTCCCATGAAATGGAAATTAAATTGTCTCATCTCATATGAAAATACACAGTCAACATTGTATAATCCTATACCTAAATATAATTTGATTCTTTTTCCAAATTGTTATACTAAATTGACACCGATGTACATATGTATGTATGTATGTATGCATATGTATATGATGACAAAGTGAAACTGAAATATGTATTAATGAGTTCCAAAATGCCTTTTTTAAGACGATTTACTCTTTTACTTTTACCTTGTCATAATATCATAACAAATTGAAATGATTTCTTCTCCTCGATACTTTACCTCTTCAAAAAACGTTGCACGTATGATAAAATTATACAATGTACATACAATATATCTCTATGTAAACATAATATTTTACGAATATTTTCTAACAATGAATGTACAATAAATTATTTCACATTTTATATGATTAGTATATGAAAATATAATTAATACTATTCATAAATATATGTACCTATGAATGCTGTATATTTCCGTTCTGTCATACATTGTTAATGGAAAGGTTTTCTTTACATTCATAAATTTCATGACATTAACAAAATCAACAAGAGAGTATGTATAAAGTATACTCACATTTAGTTCAAAAATCAAAATGCTAAAATTGTTTTAATGATAACATTTTATTTTCAATGGCATCATAACAAAACAAACCGTTAAATAAGTCGTTATAAGTTGAAAGCGCTTTAAAAAAAGGCTAAAGGTCGGACCAAAAGAGGTGTGACATAATACTGACCAAACTGAGTTTACGAACTCGATCGAAAGTGCAAAGTTCTATGAAAAATAACACTTCTATGAAACGCAAGTGTTTCGCAAGTACTCATCCTCCTTGGATTTGTGTATTGCATTATATTTTTACCAGCTATTCAGTGTCTCATCTTGAGCAAAATTCAAATGTCAAAATTCAAATGCAGACAGCTTACGTTAGGCCAAAAAAACGTAAAGCTGTCCCATTAAATCTATTTTAGGCGGGCCTTAATTCGTCTTATATTTTCTCTTTCGGCTCGGTTTAGTTTCATTTAGTTGTGTAAATCGCTTGTAAAAATTGTGTCAAGCGATTTTTATAGTTACATACATAATTGAAAGATTGTCATAAGGTTCTTATGACATTTTACACAGAGTACTTTTTCTTAAAGTAAGGGAAGTATTACTGATATATTTAAATAAAATTTCTTTCTCCTTTCGGCTTTTCTCAGGAATTGAATTCCAAGCTTTGATTTGCAAAATTACAGAAAATGTCGTAGTTAGACCGTGTACCATTCATTCTTTTGCATGCCTTTAGAGTGTTTTGTTTTTGTTAAAAGCACCGTCATGAGAACTTTACCGTAATAAAGGTATTTACGTATAAAATTATTTTAACTAATTGAGACGTTATGATTACACATAGAGGAGGGCAAGAAATTGATAACATAGTAGAGCATGTAGGTGTAAAAAATGTATAGCAAAATCGAAACCAATACCTTATTACTTAATGTAATTATCTCTTTAAAGCAACCAACCCAATAACTTCAACGGATTACCAATCAGCGAAAAGCTAGCTGTTCCTTTCTTTTCAAGAGAGAAAATTTATTTCTTGCTCTTCTTGTTTTTGTCGGCGGAAGACGAAGTCACTGAGGTGGCAGCCTTGCCGCTCGTCTTACGCGCTGCCTGCGATTGATTCGAAGTTGTTTGTGAAATTGCGGCTGTGGATGGTGTTGTTGTTGTTGTTGTTCCAGTCATGCTAGCGGGTGTCACTGGAGTCTCATCCAAGAAAAGCGGATTTTTTACCTCCATTTCGCAAGTCTGTTATAAATAGTTTGTTATAAATAAATTCGCTGAGCGGAAAAGTATGGATAGTTTTAATCTATAACCACGCTTATATACATATATCTATATTACATTAAATTTAGAAAACCTTAAACGCTTTTAATAACACAAAATGATAAAGTAGTTCAAATAATTACCGGAGCTAATCCGGGGCACTCATAGACCGTATAATCGCCCTCATCATTATCGTCATCACTGTCCACATCAGAGAGGCCGCAGTTGCCCTCGACAGCCTGTCGATTCTCCATAGCGATTATTTGCTGCTTTTGGTGCTGATAGTGATACATTTGGGCACTCTGAGCGAGTTTGCGGTCTCCTGATGGCGAGATGTCTTTGTTGGGTCCTGTTACTCCATAAGCTGGATATTCCACATCGGCGGCTGCTTTAGATTTGCTACGAAGTCTATTTTAAATTGTATAATTTTAGCTGAGAATTCAATCAATACGGATTCGTTTTATGGAACTTACGTGTACCAAGCAACACCCATCGCTATCAGACCGACTGTTATGGCTGCACTTACGCCCGCTATCAAAGCGACTACATACACCCCCATCTCGCCGTCCATGCCCAAATGTTGGCGCACCACAGCGTTCGTGTCGTGGCCTACAGCCGCTGCATGGTGAGTGTTGAGCACTACCTCGGACTTGCCCTGTTTCTGCAGCTTCTCTATCAGTGCGCTGATGTCGTGGCGTGCATTAGCCGCCGAGTTGGCAACATTTTGCACCGGCTTCAGGGGCGCGGGACCAACGCCACCCACTGCCGCTGCTGCTGCTGTTGCTGCTGACGTTTGTGGTTTAATACGGTGAAAGGTGGCTACGGCTGCGGCGGGATTATCCGTGAATTTTGAAGTCTCTACCGGGGCTGGAGCCATCACCGCCGCCGTTTGCATTGGCTCCACAATATTCCCAACAAATGCAGTTCCGTTCGGCTGCAGCGTTACCCGCGGCGCGGCTTCCTTGCTTTCGGTTGGCACATATTCCTCATATTCCTGTAGAACTTGAGAATCCAAATTCACTTCATCATCGCGGTTCTCTTCTTCGTAGAAGCGCGGATCAGCAGGCCCCACAGCAAACGGAATTCGTTCGGTGTCTTCGTTGCCATTCAATTCGTTTGTCGTATACTTGTAGCTGAAGTCTACGTTAGGATCATCGTATTGATCATATTGTAAGTTGTTCTCATTGTTATTGTTGTTGTCGTTGTTGTTCTCATAATACTCCTGATCCTGGCCCTCGGCAGTTTGTTGTTCGCGCATAGCTTGCAATTGACGATAACGTTGCCGTTGGCGTTGCTGCTCACGCTGGCGCAGCATCTGCCTGTTGATCAATGCTAGCTGTTGCTCAAATTGCTGCTGCAGACGTCTACGGGCGTTGTCCTCCATAAGCTGCGTCAGATAGTCCGAAGGTACATCGAATTGCTGCTCAATCTTTTGCTGAAGAGCATCATGAAGGATTGTTGGTCTGCGTCGAAGTCCTAAGTATTAAAAGGGTGAGAATAGAATTATACTCGGAAGCTACTCATACAATATTTGAATTAGAAAAAGGAAATTAGAAAAAAAATTAAAGCCGAATTCAAGGATCACACTTTTAGTGTGAGATATATCGTATTGCCACTTCGCAACAATCATAGCCTTTTTTTGTGTATGCCATGGTATAGGTTGATTTCTATTAAACATAGCGTGAGTATAAAGCAGCTCATGATAACACAGTTTAATGAATTCAATCTATTTTAAGCCTGCGTTTAGATGACCCTCGTAAGTTGAAAATAACCTCAAGCTGAAAATAACCTCAAGCTCAGGTTTATCATCGCCACAGGTTTAAACGTAACAAATATTTATATATTATAATGGCTTTTTGCAGAAAATTACATAAAGTTTTATACATGATATGACAAAATTTTTCATCAAAGTGAGAATACGAGTAACAACAGTAAAGTTAAATGCAAAATGGTTGACCGAAAAACTCAAAAAATTGCAGGTCTTAAAAATGCGTGATTTGTAAAAGCAAAATCGTGTAAATAGCGCAGCGTGTACAACGAGAAACAATTGCACATATTCCTTTTGAAAAATGGTAGAAAAATACAAAAAAAACCTAGTTTTTATTTTCATTTTACCCCAAAAAATATATGTACATATATATGTATGTACTAACTAAATCCACCGCCGATTGTGTGTACATAAATAATTACTGCTCTGAAGTACAGACAATTCGTTTCAGTTATCATTCCATGACGTAGTTAGTTTCTTCACTGCTCTATTTTTATGCGACATACTATATTGCAGTACATGGGTTCTATTTTCGTTTCTGTGTTTGCCTAGCCTGACAACGCAACTACCAACAATTCGGAAAATAAAGCACCAAAAAAGGACGAAAGCAAACACAACTACACCTAAAATACAAGACGGCTGCACGTAAAAGCATGACAAAAACAACATCACTTCAGTATTTCTTAATGAAATCCTGGGTGCTCTTCGGTGTAGTGTGTGTGGGCGTTAGGTGCGGGTCCGGGTCCGGGTCCGGAACTGTGGTGGTGATGAGTTGTTGTTGTTCTAGTGTCATTGCAAGTATGTATGTACATGTCAAGCCCCACACTTTTTCACTCAATAAAGGAAAGCATTTTTCAAGAACCAAATTTTTTACAAATTACAAATTAATTTCACAAATTATTCAGACTTACCTGCGTAGATGGACATTTCGCAATATTGACATATATTCAGCAGCAACAATATGACTAGCCATGTCATCGCCATATTAACGGTAAAGGGAGCCATATTGAATTATATGAGACTTATGAGAAATATTCGTTCTGTTTCGAAAGCTGTTTCGAAAAGTTTTCTCGTTATTTTTCTCTGTTAACAACTTTGCACTAATATGAAATAATTTAATTTTAACATTCGAATAATTTAAAAAAAAAAAATTAAGTGCTCTCACTCGAATGCTTAGAATCCACTGTGTTCATTTCTGTATGGCGTGAAGTCCTGCTAGTGCACCAACGAAAATCGATTTTGCAAACGTCAGCAAAATTGCTCGCTTCTTCCTTGCTTCCAATACTAAGTTCTTCTCTGCCCACAATTACACTCACTCAAACGATCATAAGTTAGATGGCTTTTTATTTAAATAAGAAAAATTTATTTTTCATTAAATAAATATTCTTTTTAGGGTTTTTAAGGATTTTGTAAATTTTTCCTTCCGTTTTCTATGCTTTGTATGAATGCCTTGCGTTTCGTCGAAGTATTCTAAAGAACTGCTTGTTGGCTCGAAGGCATCGCTTACGTTTGGCTGTGACGCAAAATGTTAGCACCACCTCCGCACTGTTTCTGTAGGGTTAGAGAGGAAACAACAGCTTTAAGGTTTCTGCTGTTTCTGCTCTGGAAAAGCAATGAGCAGGCGCATCTAAAAATCGAAAAGCTCTGCACTATTCATAAAAGTGTATACATTTGGGAAAAGTCACTTACTTATAATCAGTTGAAATCTGCACATTTCTATACATACGAGTACATTATGCAGAATGCGTGTGCATGCCCGCGTGTATGCATGTATTTGTCATATTTTCGCAATATGTACCAACGATGCGAGCGCTAGCAGGTGTCTGTCTGGCTGTCTGGAAAGCTTTAGGAAGCTTTCCATTGATTCCCGCACTTATTTCGTTTTTGGGTGAACTATTTCGCTTGATTTAGAATATTTGTGGGGGCAGGGAAGAGAGCTTGGGTGGTTTGGGTTTGGGATAGGACAACATTTTCATTAATAAAATTTCAGCATTCCGGATCATGCGCCCTTGCCCAACAAAGGCTTCATTGAACTGTGCGGATACAGGAATAAACGAAGATGGCATCAAAGAATATGTAATAAATGTAATATGTACTGTATATTCTTTGATGGCATGGTTTCAAACTGACATATGGGCGTGTAAGTGGATGAGTTGGTATGTTTAGACCTATTAAAAGTTTAATGAATGATTACGCGTATACACGCGTGTCATTTTCGAACAACGGTCAACCACTTTTTCGGCAACTTTCAAATTAATTTTGCTACTCATTCCACATCATTAGTATGTATTACTATTAATATCATTAATCATATTAAAAAACACGAAAAGAAAATAAAACTTTGTTCAGTCGAAAACATTTTATAGTTTAAACGTATTCATGAAAACTAAACAGTAGATTTATAGCAGCTGGTACATACATATATACCAGCCCCGCGTTGCTCTCTGTGGCTCATTCTGGTTAAATGGTCTAAAAGCATGTGCTGCTTCTGACCACAACTGAAATATTCCTCATACAAATGTTGCAACCCCTTTTAAACCACTTATAGGGCTTGAATTTCGAAATATCATCACCATAAAGAAAACCTCAACATTGGCGAATCTCCTATCAAGTAATGGTACTTCTTTCCCGATGCTCTGAAGAAAATAATAGAAGCTTTAACCGAAACTTCGGGTAGCGCTACTAGTTAAATAACCGGTGAATTACCAGGTAGCAGTCTTGCAGGGTACAAAAACACACTTCTTAACCGACTGGAATAAAATTTATTAAATTCTAACGGCTACTGCCATAATTTGATTATCAAAGCTAAGATGAGTTGCCATGTTTATATGATGTAAAACGGTACATAAAAATGCAATATACATGCTATCTAGACTGTTTTTTTAAATTTTTGTTTTAAGTATTACTAAAACAATAAAAAATAAATAGGTAAGAAGTTCGTAAGTCCTTACTATGTAGTAATGTTTCTTTTTTATTCATGAAGGTATGCAGGGCGGCTATAGCCGAAATTTGACCACATTACGCCGAAAAATAGACGGCTATAGCCGTTATTTGGGGCAATGGGTTAAGTAAACTACCGAACAAAAAATTTTACTAAACATAATTTTGTAATTTATAGTTGAATACGGTGAACAAATTAGCCGTTTTTCTAAAAAGTGTGTAAGTCCACTTCATGAAAAAATTAAAAACTTTGAGATGAAAGCTATTCTATTCTGGTAGGATTTAGAAATCAATCTTTTCAAAATCTATACAATTTTCATAATATGGTGTTTCCATTAAACAGTTTTGCTTTGTTTTAAGGCAAATCTGGTTTTGCCAGCAAAACCATTGTGTAAATCATAAAATCTCCATTGAATTTCTTGTTGTGAGCTTTCTACTACATTAGTGGTGGAAATTTTCTTTTGTAAAAAACCTAAATAGTAGAGATTCAACTGGTAATTTAACAAAATCAGTAATTTTCAACGGCAAGTGTGAAATTTGTCTATTTATTTTTATTGGTCGCAATACATATCTGCAGATGGTTGTCAAAATTAAACCAGTTTAGGTATGAAAACGCTTGGCAGTTGATCAATATTCAACACCAAAACCAAAACCGCTTTATGGAAACACCATATTATAGTTTTTTCATCCCTAATTAAATTTTTTCATTTCAAATTCAAATTTTTTCATTCCAAATTCAATTGTTTTCAATTCAATTTCAATTTTTTTTTTAAACCGCTTTATGGAAACACCATGTTAGACAATATAGACAAACCAGTTGTGGTTCTGGTAACCAAGAAATTTTAATTTTTCATACTTTCCATAAAGCAATTTAATTTTTGTTTTCCGGATTTGATACTCGTACCATTGCGAAAGTTTTACAAAGGTGACAACGCAGAGCGGGCGATAGTCTCGGTGAGTGACTTTAGGAAGAAGCGTCTTTAAGCTGGACCCATAGCAATTTAGAATTTTAGTACGTACATATTAGACCTTAATTAAACTTTGTACGCGTTTATGTTAATAAGATTTGTGGAACAATAATACAATAGCCAAGTTGGCCTCTCTAAAAGAAGTGTCAAATAAATGTCACCTAAACTGTTTTTCTTGGATTTACTTGGTGATTAATAGAGTTTGGTTATTTTGTGTAAGCATTTCAAACAAGAAAAATATTCGTCACACAAAATGGCTACAATGAAAGGTATAAACAAAAGTGCATAGACTTATTTAAACAGAGCAATAAATAATGTAATTTTGGTTTTTCTATTTCCAAAACGTTTTCTCCAACCGTGAAAAAACTGATTCATGAAAATGAAACAAAAAGCGTAAGTTTTTTAAAATTAAAACCTTGATTGTGGCTTAATGGGATTTATTTGGTCAACAGATTACTGATTTGTGCTTTTATGACGTGCTTGGGTATGACACTTCTCATCCTGGCCTGTGCGGTGCCGCAACCAAAAATTTTTTATCCATTTTTCGTGCTGCTCTTCTATGTCGTGTCAGTGATACCAATGTTCATAGTGAAACGCATGAATCCTGGCAACGAGACGAACCAAAAAATCGAATTTGCACTTTTTCTAACAGCCGGTATGGTGCTCAGCGCTTTTGCCCTGCCTGTTGTATTGGCACATAGTCATGTGGTAAGCTTAATTGAATTCTGGCGAAAGTACTGCCTTATCTGATAAATACTTGCCTTGTTAATTTTCGTGTTTTTACGGAACAGATCAGCTGGGTGGCTTGCGTGCTCACACTAATCAGTAACGCCATCAACTATATGACCATTTTTGGATATGTCATGATGGACAACGAAATTGATGCTCCTTATGGTGGTATGTTTTAAAGATGCAAACAGCACTAGCATGTTGCGAAATGAAACTACTTGCGGATAGAAATTATAGATTAAAAAGAATTTGGAAGCTTCTTTTTAGAAAATTCGTATTGGCTGGCAGTATGTACAACTGCACCCTCTTCATTAGTATTAAGTTATAAGGCTTTTTATAAAAATTGTCTGTATAGATTAAGCGGAAGATTGCAAATTCCAAGTGGTTCTGTCTTTATCACATTTCTTGATTTGGTTCTAAAATTACGTGCTCTGGCAAGAATCTCCTGTTAAAAATTAATTTGATGTACAAAATTCATTCTCATTTGAAGAAAAATTTTCCATAGCGTTTCTATCATATAAGTTAATAAAAGATTAGATCACTAATTTTTATAGTTATTTATAAAAGCCATTTTTCTTTAAAAGTGAATTTATTAATAAAAACTTATATAATCCGATTTAAACATTTGTTTTGTTTGGTACATAATTTTGTTACGATATTCTGGGAAATACTTGGTGGGTTCTCGCACTGAATTCATTTGCAAAATGGGATAACTCTATACAAAATATATGGGGAATCTTTTGCCTTTTTCAACAAGACAATTTTATAAAATTTGTTAATACAATTTTCTATGCATATTATTCTAATTTTCTTTTTTAAAAATTGCCTAATAAAGATTTGTCAATGGATACTGGTATTCTAAAGTTAATTAAAAGATATATCAAATATAATTGGTTCCATCAGAAAATGTTCGAAATCTTCTGCAACCATGGTACTACAATGCCACAAATGTATTCACAATAATAACATATTTTTGAAAATGGCGTTTGTGAACACCACTCGTACATATGCGACCCTTATTACCCAAAAGACTCAAAATTCTGTTGTTTTCCAGCAAAATATGAAACACCTTTTTCGTTCGATCTAGCATTTTTTCAAAATTTTGACGCTTGAGAGTGTTTTGTTTCATCCATGTGAACCCTCTGCAAACCAAACACTTGATTTTTTAGTAGGCTTCGCGGTAAACGTTAATAGAAAAGGATTTGCTGGTAAACACTATCTTTTGCATGTAAAATAGGATGTTAGAGACGTAAAAATGGATGATAGAAATGGGGCTGATTTAGAAGATATCACAGAAGAAGAAGAAGAGGAAGATGAAATTCATACATTTGATCAAGAGGAAACGAGTCCCGGTATGGTAAATTTACGTCCGCCTCATGCCCAATACGCTGAATATGGTGCCAATGGAAGAGATGCGCGTTTAGACCAAGGGCAAAATATGGAGCGCGATGAAGCATATAATATACAAAACGTTAATGAGAATGGTCAGAACTATGATCTTACAGCCCCCAAGCAAAGTACTTACGCTCAAGAAAGGCAGCGCTCCAGTACACACAATGCCAATATAAGACAATCTGAGGCTGATGAAGATGATTCAAGCATATATCCTGAACGTGGTACTGCCCCGGAAACTTTATTAGGTACTAACCATGATATGCCCGCAATCCCAGAGCCGAAGAACGAATCTCAAGAGAAGAGCAAGGAGATACTCCCAACTTCAAGTTCAAGTATTTTCGGTACTCCGAAAGTTCCATTTAAATTAAAACACTGTGATAATGGGTAGGTGCGTTATTTTTTATGTAAAGACGCTGATCATGAGCATCAACAAATCTTAGAAATATTCTTATTGTGCATCATACAATAAAAGAACGGGACAAGTTAATCCGAATTCGAATGGCTGCGTGTTGTTTCAGTAAGTCTGGATCAAAATTTTTGGCTGTGGATAAAAGGTGTGTACTAAGTGAAAAACAGGTATAAACTTGCGTTGAGAAAATATAATTTACTTTTCCAAACAGGGGTAATATTTTCATCTTCGACTTGATCATAAAAAAATATTGGCGGTTCTCGGGTCAAGTTCCTAAAGCGAGCACCATTTGTCATTCGTTAAAGCGGGGTGAATATTTGATTGGTACAAAATTGGGACAGTTAGTCTTTATTAATATTGGTGATTAAAATTATTATTAGTCTGGCTTTTTTCACCTTTTTACTAAGACTGAAATTTTTCATTTTCAGAACAAGGCGTACTCAAAGCAGTGAATATATGTGAACACATCATTCATAATATCTCTTTTCCCGGACAACCTCTACAGCCTTCAAACTTGGCCCTCGTTCATGTAGGAAACGACGCTGTTATAATTAATCTGGATACTTTCAAAGCCACACATCGGCTTGATATCGATGAAGATAGGTTTATCCTAAAATTCGCTTCTTATATGCCTCATTCCGAGCAAATCTTCACCTGCTTCACCGATGACACTTTGCACATTTGGTCTAGCGTTACATTAAATACATTACGTATTGTTCATCCAATTAAGATACGTGAACGGAAATTGAAATTGTCTCCAAAATGGATTGGAGAGATTTCACTGAAACGTTGTGATGATATGTTTGATGAAGAATATCAGATTAGCTGCTACGACCAAAACTACTCCGACGGCATAATTTTGGCTTACGCTTTTTCGCCGGATGCCAATCTACTTTGTCTGTCCACAGTGGACAAATATATGCTTATGTTAGACGCGCACACTTATGACATGCATAACTGTTTTAAACTGAATGACTTTGTTATTACATCCTGCTCTTTTCTCTCAAAACCGAAAGAAAATTTTATTTTCGTTTTGACCAGTGGCGGACAAGTAATATTAATTGACTACCGGCATACCGAGTTCAAATTAATCGTACATTTGACACAAGCTTGCAAGCTCTACGTGTCGCCTGATGAAAACCTACTGGCTGTGCTGATGGACACGGGTGAGGCGTTTATATGGTCGATCAGCAAACTGTACAATTTTATTAAAGGTCAACAATACTGTATGCAATTGATGCAAGCCGCCTTCAAAGAAAAGAAACCATTTCCTGTTACTTGCAGTGAAAGGTCTGCGGTTAACACTAATCTTAAAAAGCTGCTGAAGCCGGAGAGGCTTCGGGCGATACTAGTGGAATTCGGTCGCTATCCCCCCAAGTATAGAGGTGTGATTTGGTCCTCCTTGCTGCAATTGCCCTGCAATAGTTCTGCATTTCAGGAACTAGTAAAATTGGGCATACCGAATATTATCAAGGAGCGCGCTATGAAGCTGAAAATAAAAGAGGACACTCATCGGCGTTTGCTTGTTAAGATATGGTCATGCCTAGCCCATTGGTGCAAGGTTCTTGCTTATTCTGAATTTATGCCTTCGTTAATTTTTCCCTTCACGCAAGTGTATCCCAGAAATGCCATGGTTGCCTTCGAACTCTGTGTGGCACTCATACTAAACCACTTCGCACTTTGGTTTGAATTTCATCCCCTCGAGCCAGCTAACTATTTAGGTTTATGCACTAACGTACTGGAACATTTTGATAAGCAATTGTCAAGTTTTTTTACTTCAAAGAACGTTCTACCGAAAGATTATGCCTGGTCTATGCTCTCCAATGGCTTTTCCGTGGTGTTAGACGCAGAACAGTGGCTTTCCTTATGGGATCATATAATATCGTATCCACAGTATTTCCCGGTGTTTTGCGTAATTGCCTACAATATCCTCCAACGTGAGATACTGCTCCGGCTTCCAAATGCTGATGCTATAAAACAATTTTTCTACGAACAGAATGCAGTCGATGTCGTAAAACTAGTTCGAAAAGCAGATAATTTAATGCTCAAATGTCCACCCGATATAAATCCTAAGCGTTACGTGCAAGAGTACATGGCCATACCTAAGGGTGTCTATCCAAAGTTTCTGAACTTTCCGAAGAAATTAGTCAATAAACAAACAGAGGATTTGGAAACTTTCAGACAGGAACGCCGTGCAATGGAGGCACGCATACATGAATTAGAAGTAGAGGAACTCCAGATGATGGAGCGCTTGCAAAGTGGTTTGAAAGCAGAGGAGCATGCTAAGAGGATAAAGGGTAATTGTTAATTCAAAAATATATTATAAATATATAAATAAATAGATTAGATTTATTTAAAATAATTAACCTACCACATCCACCGTAGAGATGGAAGAACTGTATCATAATACTTTAAAAGAGGAAGAGGAACGCATGGCAAATCAACGTCAAATGCTGAATTTGTATCAGAAGGAAATACACAATCGCAAAGGTGAAGTATTAGTGGCCTTGCATGAGTCCGAGCGGCGTAGAAAATTGTTAGAAATGGAGAAAGAGGTTGATTCATTAATGCACATAGTTCAAAGAGAGGTTGGTTTTTAAAGTTGGATCCATTTGAATAATCTGTTACTTATCCAAATAACCATGCACCCCCGTTAATCAATCATAGCGACAACGTAACGATTCATATCTAAAGACTGCAGAACACGAAAAGCGAAGTCAAGAGTTAGAACTGATGGCAGAGAAAAATTTAAAGTGTTTACATACTCCAACATTGTCACAGAAATATCGCGAGAAAATTGAAAGCCTAACTAAAGAGAGAGAGTTGCTTAAGCAAGACTACAATGAGGTAAGCTAGAGGAAAAGAAAAGGAAAACTTTGCAGTAATTATTGTATTAATACTAATTTTTCTTATAAAGCTGCAGCAACCAGGCCTGGAACCGGCTATATCAGCGCAGGAACGTCTTAATTTAGATGATATTGAAAAAAATATTGATGAAATCCATAAAGAATTTTCTGCACTCACAAAAACTAAATGAGGAAAGGAAAAGTACAAAGAAGTTAAATTATAATCTTAGTAAATAAATATTTTTGCATAATTTATTGTTATTAATGATAAATAGATAATAGATAATTGAGAATTTAGAATTGCAAATAAAAGTCCGGTATATGGTCCAGTATATAGTTGTAATAAATGTATGTTTTATTAAAAAACAAAGTTTATAAGGAAAGAATATTTTTGTAGTCCACAAATTTTGGTAAATTAAACACTATTTTTGTATATTATTTGGAACCGCGCTGCGACTCCCCGGCGATGCGATTTGAAACCGTGCGTGCCTTATGTCAAAAGCACATTTCGTAACTCCAGGGAATTATGAAAGTTTACTGATCTTCGAAAGCTCCAGAAAAGGTTACTAGGATTGCAGCAGGAACTTATGAATGATAATCGCAAATTATCGAAAACAATAGAGAAAAGTAATAGACAGGAACAGCGCAATGAGTTATAAGCACGCTCCTTAGACAAAAATAAAAGACGCTTCGTAGACAACAAAGAATTATTATAAATATGTATTAATTAAAATAAGTATTACGCGATACCATATACTGGTTTATTATTTATATACAATATACAAACTCTCGGTTATATGAACAACCCAAATATATGAACTGAAGTTTCTGTTATCTTTTAGGCTGAACGTAGTATTATTGTTGTCTGTTATTGCATACCATACTATACCATATAATATCTTGAGGGAAAATATCTTGTGGAGAATATGGAGTCATGTATGGAAAACACCTTAAGAAGCTCTAAGTTTACATTTAGGTCCACTTTTCCCTTTGCTATTTCTTTTCTACTTGGAAGGTAATTGGATTCTTTATGATAGGCTGGCCGCTCGATGGAATAATCATCTGTGGTATATTCATAATGAGATGGACCGTTGCTGGTGGAATTTGTATTTGCGGCATTTGTACACAACTGGACAACGGTTGTTGTCGATCTGTTGAAGAATCGTGCATGTAGTCTGAACTATATGTAAGTGTAGTAAAATAGAGAATACAACTCACCTGCACCCTTTCGAAACCCTGGCGCTTGCGCTGTTAACTCAAATTCCAATTGTTTTATGCGTTCTTTAAGTTTCTCATTTTCCGATTGCAACTCTTCATTACGCCGACGTAAATCTTCCTGAACACTTCGCATTTTTATACGATAGCGTGTAGAGGCAGCGCGTCGTCGTTCCATGAAATCAGTTTCAGTCTTCGAACGTCGCGTGCTTACCTTCTGAGTTAGTTCGATAGAGCGTGATCGACTACTATTACTTAAAATCACCTTCAAACGTTCTTTGATTGGTAATTGTGAAGTGGGCGTCAGGCTAGCACTGCTTGGTTCCTGTTGTGGGGTGGGCGGCATGGTAGCACTGCTTGGTTCAGGTTGTGAGGCGGATGAAGTTGTAGCCATCACAGATTGTAAGGATCTTGCTGATGTATTCAAAGTATTGGCCTCCATTTCCAACGACGAAGAAGAGGATAACTTTGGCAAAATAAAAGGCTTCACAGTTTGTACGGGAATCACAGTACCAGCGGTGATCTTACGATTTACATTATTATCGTTAATGTCATTATTGTTGAAGGCTGTGGGAGTTTTAGTGGCGGTTGCGTTGTTGGAAAAACTTAATGTAATCACTTGCGGCTGAACCAATTGTATGGATAGTGGTAGCTCAACACTCGTCGGGGGGCATTTTCCACCTCCAGCCGTAATTACAGGTGGCTTCTCGGCAATGCTGCGATACCTTTGTATCTTGCCATAGCAACTTTTTGAAGTGGTAGAGAGGTCATCTGAAATGTTTTGCGAATTCGTGTTATCTTTTGAAGATATCTTGATCGCAGCAGATTGTGGTGCAGCGTCAGCTAAAATAATCTGCCGATCAATGGTTCCATCTCGGCTGTCAGGTGCCTGTTGTTCACAGTGGCGAAATGTCAGCTCTTCGTTGCCTTCAAAATGAGGATACACTTGCGGAGTGTGAAGTGATTCTGCTGCCGGATCTACCACTTCAACCGATGCATCCACGACTTTATTGCTCTGTTCAACGGCACGGCGAAAGGTTTCATCAAAAGGATTGACATGACACAAGTCATCGAAGAGCCCCACTTCCTCGCAGTTCTTAATTAGGCGGGTAGGAGTCGGCGTTTGATCCGCTGCCAAAAGAAATAATAGCAATAAGTAATGATCGCCGTCCTGTTTTGATTATGTAAAATTTGGCTCTTTTTATGTTAATCACAATCGCATACCAACAAATATTCCACCTGACTTTTGTCCAGTGAGGCTGAGGTGTAACAACATTTCATGTTCTCTCTCGTGTACCGCCAGATGGTCCTCGTTGGTAAAAGACAAACCGCAGCCATCGGACTTACAGGCGAAGGGCTTCGCTGTGGTCATGTCCATCACCAATAATTTACATTACCTTCTCAAACATTCTAGCTTGGAAATCATTACATCAAAACTAAAAATTGTTTCTCTTTCATTCTGTTCCGGCCAACAGAACTCAAAATGTCAAAAATGTTAGTGACAGACACATAAGTATGTATGCACTTATGAGTACTCTGAGTATCTATTTTAATACACGAGAAGGAATCATTACCACTTCATGATGTTGCTGCTTTAGAAATTATAGAAATTTTCAAATATCTTTAACGTCATATTTAAATCACATTATTTATTTAAGTAGAAGAAAGTAGCTAACAACGTCAAAGGGCTAAAGAAAGGATACATTAACCAAGCACTTTCATATTTATTGCAAAAAATAATACATCATACTCCAAAATCCATCTTTCCTTATTCTTCTTCTTCTTTAGCTGATTTAAAATAATTGCTTTAAAAACACTTTTACTTGTTTTTGTGTATAACTGTTAGGAGATTTTGAAGTGCTTTAGCACTAATTGTCCAAAAAGAGGAATTAATTGGTTTGGCATAAGGACTATGCATATTTCAGGTTAAGCACTGAAACTATTATAATAATTTTCTTTTTCTTCATCTGCTAGCTGCTACAAAATCTTAACCAATTATTTTCTGTAAAAGTAAGAAATTATGGTTAATTTTGTAAAAAAGTGACTTTTTCCATAATCTTACCGTGAGAATGAATTTCACAAACAGTAACGAAAAAATTATTTAAATTCCATATTTTTGTTCACAATAAACAAAAACAAAAAAAAATCGCCATATATACTCTAGGTAAAGATCTGAGAGACAGACGGAGAACCGCACATGCATCGCGAGAGAAGTTAGCATTTAAAGCATACTTTCTCTTCATCACGCAAGCCAAATTCATCATCACACGTTCCCAAACAACCACCTTGCGTTTGATAATTTAAAAACATTGCCTCTCGAGCACCGTGATTGTTTCGTTCAGTTGTCGTTTTTACATCGAGCAAAGCAAAAGGAAAAGCTCTAAGTGGATTTTCCAAACGTTTGCAGTATAATATTTGTTAATATTTCTTTCCTGGGAAATAAAAAGGATACATTTTCAAGTATATGGTGAATAATAGCAACAAAAGAGAATAATTTCTCAAAATTTTTGTGCAGTGAAATATAATATATATGAAATTGCAGTGGAAATTGTATTAAATACTTTCATAATATGCATACATCATTAAAAATATATGATGTAAAAGTGTGAAATGTTTGCAGAAATATAAATAAAATAATTTTAAAAAAGTTTAGAACATTCTGACTCAAACAGTTAAATTGAATATTGGATCAAATATTTAAAAACAACAGAGAAAAAGTGATGGCAAGGAAAACTAACAAGGAATCAATGATGGAAAATGTCGTAACATCGTGACCCATTTTCCGCTGCAGATATTGATTTGCACGAAAGACAGCGTGGAATACTAGCATGTAGCAAGTGTAACCGATTTTGAAATGCCAGAAGAAAAATACCTATTTTCTTAAGTTGAACAAAAATCAGCGGTCGTAAAGTGAATGGTTTATGCGTGTTAATAATGGATATGTATTTCGAAAAGATATATCGTACTTTTTTATTAATAATTCTTTTTTCTTAATTTTATTTTATATGTTTAATTAAGGTAACATAACTAACGCCTTGTTAAAATAATAATAATTGTGATTTCTGAATAATGTCAGGTATACAAATATACGTATGAGATTAGGGACACCCCAGTCAAGGATAACAACAATAAAAATCAATATTTCTAACTTATTATTATATATATGAACCGTTTATTTTGAAAGTGCCAAGTCCACTTTACAAAAAAACTGAGTTAATGATGAGAAAATCTCTATTGTGGTATGATATTTATATTTTATTCAGAGTAGATACCAATTTGTTTTCCAAATCTTTATAATTTTCGTAATTTAAAACATCCTTATCCATAAAAATTGCATTGCATTCAAAATGCAAACCTATAAACATCTCAATATAAAAAAGAATGGACTTGTACACTTTTAAAATAAATGTGTCATATTTAAAAATATATGTTAAATAAAAAAATTTTGATAAACTCATTTTTATGATAATTTTTGCAAACATGACGCATTCTGCTAAGAAATATAGCAAGTCTTTCTCAATTAAGCAGTTAGTGCATTGTACAATATAACACTTCAGTAAAAGTATTTGGAAAATATTAAGAAGAAGGGTACGAAGAAGCATTAAAAGCAGGTTTAAAAGGTATTTAATAAGATAAATTTAAATGTGTTAAAAACGTTTAAATACGAAATATAAAGTACATACATTTATAAGAAAGAAAAAAACCTTATAACAAAGAGAAAAAAAGAACCTTCTGCAACACTGAACACCATTTATTTTAAATTAAGAAATCGATTTTTTCAGATGCAGTCATTCTTAATGAATTCAGTCAAATGCAGTCATTGCCGTTGATGATGAAAGCATATGAATTACGATACAATTTAAACCCTTTATAGGTTTGTAGATAAGTATGAGTATACGTGCACATTTGTAAAAGGTGGTGTGGAGAGGAGAGGAGGGTGTATAATAATAGTTATTTAATTACATATTTCAATTATTGCAAGTTTTCCTTAAGGTTTGCTTAGCTTGATGCAGTCTTTTTACCCTCTATGCCATTATTAAATTTTACCAGTAGCTCCCATTTATAGTACATCCTATCCTATTTACACGATTTTACTTTTAATGGTTCTTAAAAGGTCGGATTTCCAGTAAATAATTTCACAGTAAATTATACAAAAAATTCTATAAAAAATAAGTAAATAATTTCTGTTATTTCAATATTAAATTTGGCAATTCTCAATTTTTTAAAAAATTTTTTAATTAATTAATGTTTCTCAGTGATTTTACATTTTTTGAAAAATAATTTTCATTGAATTTTCTAGTTGAAACTCTTTAAAAATTTGTTTTAAAAAGGTAACTTTTTCAGTTCAACATAAATTAAAATTTTACAAACAATTGACATACTATTGTACTATTGTATTGTACATACTATATTTTAATTTATTTTCGATTAACACGATTTAACGTATTGTATAAATATCTACGACTTTAATTTACACGGATTTCTAAGGAAAACATCTACCGTGTAAATCGGGGGATACATAACAAAAACCTCCATACATAATAAAAGAGACCAAAGCTGAAATTCAGCTTTAAAAACTTGGATTAATTTGTGTTTATTATAAAAGAGAGGAGATTTTTTTTTTTTTTGTTTTAGAGAGGGCTAAATTGGCTAAATCGACTCTGAATTTTTCTAAGCAAGCATATGTACATATGTATAAGGTGACATATCTGTAAAAGGTGACCAAAACTTTGACATGTGACATACTCGTATCCTATGAGTATACAAGGCTGACACAAGATTTATTAATATTGTCAGATGTTTTTTTCTTATTTTTTTTAAATGTTTTTGATATGTACCTATGTATGTATGTAGGTATGTATTTATATATAGTACATAATATGTATGCTTGTAGAACTTATAAAAATAAGCTGCTTCAAAGAAAATTTTCTTGGAAATATGCCAAAGTTCAATGTGAAGAGAAATACAAACATATGTATTTACGTATTTTATAAATAAATATTTTATTTATTTTTTATGTATGCTCCAATTAATTAAGTACTCTCTATATCAGTCAAAGTGTTCAATAAATTCCGCCCACATTCACGATATATTGATAACAACGTTTCGAAAAGTCAATTGAGCAGCAATCAATTCAAGATCAACGGCCTTTACACTAATGAATCACTTGAAGTGGTTTAATGAAAAATCTCGCAGTTGAAGTGATTAATTTTAGTTAAACTGAATGAATAAGAAATAATGCAGATAAAATCCAAAACAAATAATAAAAGTGAAAGAAAGGTGGCAATAGAATAAGTTCAAATTCGACAAGAATTAAAAGAATTTAAACGATAATAATAATAAAGGTTAATGATATTTTGTATAGAGTTTTAAGTAAGGTTTTAGGTATAAAAGTAGGCATATTTTGTATCAGCTTTTATTCATTTATTAATACACACTATTATAAATTAATTACGTTTGTATTAAAATATAATTAATAATTTTTATTTAAATGCTTTCATGGCGCGGTAAGTGAGCGATGAGTTTGCGGAGAGAACATGTTCAAAGAAATACGTATGTATTCTACGTATGTATATATACGTATTTCGTTTAGAGTTTTTTATTTACTTTTTTAAGTTTTTTGTTAGAATTTAATACTTTTAGTGCATGATAATAAGTTCTCAGAAATCACAATATACTTTACTGCACACATCCTTTTAAGCCCTATCAATATATATATTTTCTACAATTTCTTTCATTAATTTACACTGAATATTTTAATAAAAATTTTTCAAATATCTATATTGAAAGTAATTTACATATATATTATTATCTCTTTATTATTATTGTAGTATTCTATAAAACAAACTACGTACTTACTATAAATTTTCTATATTTATTTACTTACTTATTTATTTTATAGTGTAAAGAAATATATGTAGAATTTTTTTATTTTTTTAAGGAAAACTTAGTGTTATCGATTGCATTTTTCACTGAAATGTAAACCTTTTCGTAGATCATTTAAAATATAATCAATAAAGGAATATATATACCGTATTAATATGAATTTTTTTAATAAAAATATTGTATATAAAAATTGCATCAAGTAATAAAGCAGTAAACAATGTTGCAAGAATTGTACATTTGGTTCAACAAAGGCTCAACAGTTTACGATAAATACCAATTCTTTGATAATGAGAACTTGAAAGAAATACAATACTAAGAGAAGAGAAGATTTGCAGGAAGTGTTGGAACGTGTTCAAAAGGTGGGCTTATCACTAACAATAGGAAAAGTACTATCTTCTCTCTAACTTAATCTCATTTACTGAAATTACGCTTTTAGAAAATCTCTTTTCCGAACCATATTGCTTTAGAAGAGGATACAGTCCAAAATGAGAATGAAGCTGTGGCCGCTATCATTACCAAAGACTCGATGGACGCTGGCTCTAGCAGGTTGGTTGTAAATAAAGTTCTTGATGACACTTAATAAATTTAATTTCAATTAATTTCCAAAAGAATGAAAGAATATGCAAAAGAAATTATTTCCCATCAGATTTTTATCTCTCACATTTCTTTAGTCCAGGCATAGCTAGAGATTCAGGCAGCCGTATAGGAATTGTCATTGATCAATTTTAAAAAATATAACGGTTATAATTTATTATTAGTTTTTCTTACATTTCTATAGTATTTGAATGTAAGTACATTTCAAAATGTATTAGCGCAAGATAGAATTGTCGTGTTTTGTTAAGAAAAAAATGCCTAAATAGTACTTTAACGTAAAATCGCGCAAATCATTTTAAAAACAAAATTAATGATACTGAGCCAAGAGAAAGAGGATTTCAGATTTTCAACAAACAACAGAGAGAATATTTTTTATCAGTAAAATCTGAAGACAAGGAAGAAGAGCTATGTATTATTATCAGAGATCTGCAACGAGCACAGTTGGCAGCTAAAGATCTAAAGCAACTCGCATTTACTTGTTCTCATAAGTCAAGGGCGTAAAACTCAAATTACCAGGGCGTAGTAATCACTGAGAAATCTTTCACAAGGTTGCCATGTGATTTTCGTAAATCTTAAAATTCAACCGAAAATTCATTTTATTATTAACTTACAATACATTAAAATGGGTATAAAAATAAAGAAATAAATGAGAGAGAATAGCAATAAGTATAGCGCTGGCTTACAACAAGTAATGCATGAATCCAAGTATGACTCTTGCGTATTATGAGTGCATACTAGAGCAAGATGAACACACAGGGGAAGTACTCGCTGCAGATCTCTGGTCTCTACACACTCTCCTCCATCTTTTCTGTTATTAAATGGATAAATAAGTCTTGTCTCGTCATTTATACTTTTCCAAATGTTCTTAGTGATATTTTGTCTTCGAAATGTTTTTCAATTGAAATATTTCATTCTTTTTCTTTGCTTACGTTTACGTTGAACCATTCGCAAAAATCCGCAGTTATTTTGATTTACTCGAAATTTTCATCGGCAGAAAATTGCTTTCCATGTAAGTTACGCCCATAAAAAAATTACATACTCGTACATATCAATAATTTTTTCGTTCCATTGGATTTTGTCGAATTATTTTTTGGTTATTGCTATTGGTTTTTAATTAATATTACTAAAATCTATTTTGATTGGTACTAAGAACTTCGCTAAATTATTTTATTTATGAAATACATATAGTCATATTATCGTATATTAATAAACATTTATTTATAAAACATGAAATTTGGCATTATTTTGACTAAATTCATTAAATTATTTTCGAATAAGTTTCTCAAATTACAATTAGTAAATAACTGGAAGAAAGTCAATCGTTTTAGGATAATGGTTGAATATTTTGTTTAATAATATAAAGTATAATTGTTTTAAAACAAAGGCTAGAAGAATTCATTAAAACCCATAAATATTGACAATTTTAATTGCAGCTTTGCCTTTGTAACATTAAAGATTTGTCTTCAGTCGCTTAAAAATTACTCGACTAATTGCAAATTTTTCAGACCTTGATGTGTCTTTTGAGATTATTTCAATTCAATATTTTATAAGTATTAGACGCGTCTCATAAGCACGTCAGACAGAACGCGTTTTTCGCGGGGCGAACTTTACGCCCAGTTGTATTACACATAATACTATATGTAATATACTATATTATGTGTAATACAACCGGACGAAAAGTTCGCCCCGCGAAAAAGGCGTTCTGTCTGGCTTCCGCTTTACTCGGATTTTGTCGCTTCGCGATTTAGTATTTCGGGATTTTCGTTACCACCTCTTCTGACACAGCTCGAGATTTTCAGCCAAGTCTCTGAAGCCAGTAAAACTCCCACACATTTTGTCAGTGTATGCGTACATGTCACACGATCTTAAGACGAAAGAAAGTTCGAAAATTCGAAAATACATCTACTATAGCTACAAACATATGCATAAATACATATGAATATGTTGGTCCTGCATATTTTTCCTTCTTTTTTTTCTCTCTCTCTCTCTTTGTCTCTCCCGTCCCTTCCTCGCTCTCTCTTTTTCACTCTCACTATCTGGCTTTCTTGTTTTTTCTCCTTTGAATTTATTTGCAGCGACGCTGGGACTATTTGTATTACTGTGGATTCCACAAGTCTCCGGCGAATGTCAAAGTATGAGCCACCACTTGAAAAATTCAAGTGCATTCAAAAGCTAATACCGGACACATTATTCGAATTATATCCTCTTTACTTGTTGTTTCTTTCTTGCTTTAATATTTTTTCAAATTTTGTCATTATCAATGAATCTATTTCAATGTGATGACGATAATCTCGCATTGCTGTATTTCGCTTTATACCAAACTAAACAGATTTTAATTTATTGAATTTAAAAAATTTTAAACTGATTTTAATATCTATTATTACTTGTGTTCACTCTTTGCTGTGTTAAATCACGAAATTATTGCTTCAGAATGTGTGTTTTATTGTTTTAAATATCAAAAAAAGCAAAACAGGGCCGGCACAAGAAGGGTAGAATGCGTCACAATCAGACAAATAATATTATAAATGATATTTTTTTGAAAAATTTATTTAAATCTGATTGTGTTTAGTGTTTATTATTGGATTCGATAGTGACAAAATAATTTTTTCGCTCATTAAGAAAATTTCTAGCGCCAGCCTTGAGTTAGCAAACACTCCTTTTTAGAATGAATATTTGTTGTATTATATGTACATAATTTACATACTAACTTAAAAAACTCTACGTTTAAGCCGGCCCAAAATAGACGTAAGAAGACTCGTAGCTACATAGTACGTAGTACGGCCAATGTTACGTGACGAGTACCGCCCAAAGTGAAAAAGTTACGGACTGATTGAAATTAAAATCGTCGACAGCACTCAAGAGCCAAACTTATTTTTTCTTAGACTGATAATTGTGGAACGAAAACAAATTAAGAAAGAGAAGAAGAACTTCTAAAATATTTTGCATTCACTTTCAAATTTGAAAACCGTTAGAAACCGCTCCTAGTATTTTAGAATTAATCAGCATGATCTTTTACAACAAGAAATCACAAACGAGAACAGTTTCGCAAGCATGAACAGCTTTCGCTTTTATTTGTTCCTATTATCGCCAGTTCACTGACATAAAGTAAAAGTCAGGCTTGTTGCAAGTTGCTCGCACCCTGGCACGCCCATTTTGCGAGAGCCTTTTGACAAACACTTTTGAGTTTTCAATTCTTGTACAAAATAACTCTTTGATTTAATAGCTCACGTCACAGAAGGGTGAGATGCTAACGAGGCTTCATGGATTGAATTCGTTCGGAAAATTATTTCAAGAAGTATCATCTTGAGTTCAATTGATTTCGATTATTTTATGATTAAGACTTAGATATATGTACATATCTGAGAGGATTATCTGCACTTACTTTAAATATTTGTACATGTTTATTAATTTTTGTTTTAATTGCTCGAGAAGCATATACTCGTATAACATATAGTTTATGGAGTTTGTTTCTATTTATTAGATTTTTTTTTAATTATAGCCTATATTTTTACAGTAAACGCTTACATAAGGATTGGCTGTAATTTTTCAAAAATTTTGAAAGCATAAACATAATACATACTCATAACTGTTTTCCTGTATAAACTTGAAACCATGAGTATGTATTCATATTAAAACTCAAGATCATCATGTTTTTGCAAGGTTAAAAGAATCGCACCTAGCATACGAGTTAACATTTTCCAAACTACGAAACATTTTCAATATCGTGACCGACTATCAGTTTTTCTAAATTTCAATTTTCAGCAGATCTTAAAGCCTACGTATTTTTATTTGCGTCTATGGGTTCTCAAAATCCTTTTGATAATGATTTAATTGTTGTGCTCATGTATTATTATCAACATACAATAGTTTTTCTATAGTTTTACATATTATCAAGTAATATTATCCAATACTTGTTGAAATACTGTCGGCTGTGCGAATAATTGCTTATGATTATATTTTATTTTATGATTCGTTCTGATTTTGAACACATAAGTACAAGTTTCGAAAATATATTAATCTACAAATAATTATTTTCGATATCATTCATCCATTCATTTAAAAGCGCGTTCGATTTATTGCTACGAATGTGATTCATGGACGGATGCTCGCTGTAAGGATCCATTCAATTATACCGCTTTGCCCCGGGATCAACCGCCGTTAATGACCTGCAATGGCTGCTGTGTAAAAATGGTCCGACATTCAAAATCACGTAAGTTTCACATTTATTTTTTAATCTTAAAACAAACTGTTTATCGTAATTTGTACTAGTTATTATTATATACTTGTACTTGTTATTATAGTATATTATCATATACTATGTATTGTTTTTATTACAATGCAATCATCCCGAAAAGCTGAAGAAATCTAAAACCTTTTTTCGATTTGTTTAATAGCTTGAAAGGCAATGCCATACTTAACAGTTTGCAATAAATGCAAAAGATCTAAAATAATGACAGCATTAATTTTTCATTTGTTGTACAAAAAATATGCCAACATATTACGATAAAGAAATTTGTTGATTGTTTACTTAACAAATCGATTATTTACAAATTTTGAATTTAAAAAAAATATTGGTAATTTTAATATTCACTCTTTTTACGTTGCTCCATTTTTTGGCAAATTTTTAAGCCAAATTATGTCTCTTAACAAATAATATTAAACATTAAACCCTTTAAATATATGTACGATATACAAAAATATGTATATTTTTAATCGTACTTTATTCATTGCGTCTCTCTTTTTTCTTAACTCTATTTCAGCCTACGAGGTTGTGCGACGAATGTGTACGTCACAGTTACAAATAAATTTATTTATGGTCGATCATGTGTGCATGATGGAAAGTTCAGGCAATGGACATATGTGCTTTTGTGAGGAAGATATGTGCAATTCTAGTAAAAATTTATTAGCAAATGGCTACCATTTCATGCTCTCTTTCTCACTGATACTTTTGTTAATTAGTCAAGTACAAACCCGATTTCAACTACAATTCCAACAACAACTACAACAACAACAAATTTTATCACATAACTCACACACTGAGATAGATAGATAGATAGACGTTAAATGAAATCAATTAGAGAAGTTTGAGATGATTGATCGAAGTATTAACAAAAAAAAAACAAAGAAAGAACCTTTTCACTTCACAAGAAAATTAATTTCTTTAAATTAAGTCCATATTCAGTTGTAGAATTAATGAAATATATTTCTTTTAAATTATTCTTCTTATTTATTTTGTTAATTTATTTTGAAAGTGATGCTTGTCTCGGTGAATGTTTTAATATTTCAGCTTAACGAGAGTTAGCGATGTTCTATAGATAATGATGTGTTTTAAGAAATAATAATCATCAGCTAAATTTTAAAAAGACCGCGAATATCGCACCAGAATTAAGGTTTTATTACTGTCAATAATTAAATGATAATTGTATAATTGTTAAGCGATTAAACTAACATCACTTTCAAAATACTAAAATATACTATGATTCATTTATGTTATGAAACAAAAATATATACATATAATACTAATGTTCTAAGTTGTTATGTTACCTTTGTTTTGTTATGTGTTTCCTTAGATTTTCTTTACTTGATGTATGTTATTGCATAAGTCACAAAAATCCAAAAAATAATCATCCACAAAAAGAGCTTTACTTAGATTGAAATGCTCGCCAATACCGAACCGATGAAAAACTTTACAGAAAAAGCATTTGCATGTGGTTGAGCAGCATGTTTATAACTTTTAAGTGGAATTTGTTTTACAAACTTGTAGTTTTACGTACTCGTGTGTGTCCGTAATATAATTTGTACTGCAAACGTTGCACACGAAAAACATTGTTACTCCTTGCAAAATATTCAAACAAATTTTTTACTCTTTGAATTATTGATATTATTGAATGTTAATTAATATTTTTTTAGTGGGATGCAATCAGAAGGGACTGTTCAAGCAAGCTAATGTCGTCTTCAGCCATGAATCATTTCCTTGCATTGTACTCGTATTATTCATTATTCATTATTCATTTAAAATAGAAACACATTTCTCCTCATTCCTTCAACAAACTACATTTAACTACGTTTAAGGGAAAAAATTCGCTTCAAAGAGTGTTTTTATTGATTTGTATGGTCTTCAAACTTCGCGATGCTTCTGTCGTATACGAGCTATTATGTATTTTTTAGGTCACAATCATAGCAAAATATATTTTAAAAGTGTAAGAGATTCTTATTATAAGTAGTGTCATCTTATATTTTTAATTGTATCCTCGAAAATAGTTTAAACTGATACGTAGATAGTCCCTACATTGCAATTAATAATCTATTAAAATTAACATTTTCTTTAATTTTGGAGAAATAAATAAAATGCTGAATTTTAAAATTGAAGCTAAAACTATGAGTTCAAATCATTAAAATAATTACCATTGATATTTACATCATATCATAAAAATATTGTAATGTCCAAGCTTTATCGTTTTTTAAAATGTGATACGAGCCACATTTAGTCTTCTTTTTCTCTTAATCTCTAAATAGTTATCACATATATACTATGTATCTACTTATCTTCTCTTATGAAGATATAAATGTTACCTTAAGTAATCATAAATTTTGTTTTTGATTTTGCCATAATAGTTCTTTAAAATGTAGCTTTTATCTGCCATTAGAGCGAACTCTTTATTTGTACAAAACTTAATTCTAAATTCTTGTTTTTTAAGTAATTGGCGAATCTCTTTAATTTTAAAAATAAATTTAGAAATTTTACTTAAATTTCTCAGCAGTTTTTCTTTTAATCAGACTAGCTCTGTACAGCAAATGAAACATCACCGCATCACTCTAATGCTTGCTACTAGTAAAGTTAGTTAAAGCTATTTATTCTATATATGCATCACCAATTTCATGATTTCTATATACAATACATATGTATGTATATTATAACGTTACACAAATAACACGTAATTGCTTTCACAAAACACAAAAGAGGCTTCAGAAAAACCACTGTAATTTTCAAAACTTTTTTATATTCCGTCCAATATTCCTTTTATCGTAGTAGATCTCTATCGAATGAAACTAGAAGTAAATATATCAAACGCTACATTATACATGACGCATACTCTTACTATATAAAATTTAGTAGAGAAATGAAAATTGCTAACGATTTCATTCATTATACGAGTTTTACAGAGAATATAATATGTACGAGTATAACAAAGGACACCACTATCAACTAACTATGATTTTAATAACTTAACAGCTGTGTAGCATGAAGCGTGTATGATGCTAAGTATTTTATAGACTAAAGGCCTAAAACGTTTTCTTAAACGTTAAACGTTTTCTTTTTCAATCCAAAGGAAAGCATATTTTTCATTCAATTTACACGATGGCTTAAATATCACATTGAATATGCATAAATAGAATATATTTCATAAATAAATCCCAGAAAAGTTAAAAACTCAATACAATCGATGGTAACCAAACAAAAGGCAACACGTTTAAACACATTTTTAAGTGGTGTAACTTTGAAAATGACCATTAATTACAAAGTTCTTAATTTGGGCTGAATTCTAGTATTTGAAACATTTCTCAAATTTGTTCGCTTATAAAAACATTCGTAAACACTCATTATACGCTTCTTGAAAATACGACTGATTGTTGGTAATTGTAAGACAGAGCAACAATTTAATTCTGAGCGATAACCTGCGGGGACTAAAATCGCGCTTAGTCGCATGCGATTTTCCAAACAAAACAAAGTGTCATATCACAATAACTTTAGCTGCCGCAGGAGGAATAATAACATAGAAAGTTTCCCAAAATTTCAAAGTGTCTTTAAGGCCTTCAGCTACTTTAGCCATCTTCGTTGAAAGGATCAGTAGCGTAAGAAACATTCTAAAGCATGCTCGCGTATGACACAATGCATGATGCATATTAGTGCTAACACATCTATAAACAACTTCCATCGATTTTCGACTAAACTCATAGAGATTACGTAGTAGTAGCAAAATCATGGGTAATAATACACCATTCCGTCGGAGGACGTAGGCAAATAACGTATGTACTATGTATTGTATTAAAAGTGCTCAGTAGTAATGAAGATTAATTTAATTTTTTCCATTTTAAAGTGACTTTTGCGTGATTATAACATTTTTACTTGAAGTTGTAATAAACTATCGTATTATAGAACAATTCACATTTCGATAGTTTAAACCTAATAACAATATTTTATTATATGAATAGTTTAAATAGACATATATTTTGTATATATAAAAAAGGACGCAAGTGACAAAGATGAAGGATTGAACTGTTTTGCTTTCTTATTGTTCGTGAAGTTTTCCGACAGGTTTTGAAACGGTTTTGAAACGGACTTCCGTCATACCTGATCATGTTTGATTTGGAGACAAATCGGCTTTGGCAATGTGCCATATTCAGTGTCTTTTTAGTATGTTAATTCAATATTTCAAACTAATTTTTGTCACTTGTATGTCCCAGTAACCTTTCCCCTTCTTAGCGTATCACCCTTATTATACAAATTTCTTCGAAACAAAAACTTTTCCGTTGTAGATTATAAGTGAAATAAAGAGAGAGTAAATTTTTACTAAAGCAGGACGCGATATTTTGAGATAGTTGTTCATTAAAATTAATTTTAAAATCTCGGCTTTTTCATAAATTTTCGTGGAAAAATGCTAGACGAGTAAAGTTGTACCGTACTAACAAGTTGTACCAACTATTTATTTTCTTATACCAAAAACACTTAAGGCCTAATGATCCAGCAATAATGAAGAGAACAAAAGATGTTCCTTGTGTGAAAAACTAAAGAAAATCCTTTGTTGGAGATTTTATTAAAAAAAAAAACAAACAAACAAGCAAACAAACAAACAAACACAGCGTAATCTCATAAGATTATTTATTAGAAAAACCGACCATAGATTCCTCACAATACAAAAAGCACTAAATATTTTAGTATGTAATCTCTTAAGCGATGAAGAAGCGTAGATGTTGACAAAGTCTTTGAAAGTCTTTCTAGTTCATTGTCGTTAGTAATATTATTTACTTAAAACACTTTGATTATTAATTTGTAGAAAGTGTAGCGCTTTTATTATCAGTAGCTTTTTTCAGTACAAACTTTTTATCATTCCACTGGCGCCGTGCCGCACCACAAACTATCCTTCACAAATCTTCCATACACTTTTCTTCTTCTCTAAAACGGTCTAGAACAACACCAAGTTCCAAGACCTATGTAGTGAGAAATTTCCAAAATGGAATAGAATTTCACGGCGAACGATTTCCTTGGAAAAATGCTACATACGTTTATAAAATGCTAGCAATTAAATACAAGGAATATGCGGAAATATTTTTTCCATTGAAGAAATTTGGCAAAAATATTTCCGCATCAATGCACAGAAAATCATAATTAAAAAAAGCAGGCCGAAGAACAAAATTATGAATATAGTATATTTAACCATGCACGAAAGTATTGTACAGTCGAAGTGCTTTTTCACATACGATACCACTGGTCTGATTTCAATTTTTTCATCATGTACCACTATCGCTACCATGTGCAGCAAAACCGACTAACTGACAAAATTGTAAAGAAGGCACACCATTAGAAAATTTAAGAAAAAGAAACTTATTGAAAGGAAGGAAAGAAACAAATTAAACTAACAAGTATATAAATACATATATACTTCCTTATACACAAACAAGAAAAGGCTATGTTTTTTATGAAAATTCGCTTTGAATCTTTTTGCGATGTTTGCATGAAAAACATAGGCATTTTTTAAATCTTACCAAAAAAAACACGAAATAAAAGTAACCCGGAAAACAAACTGCTTTGTGCGCAAGGCAAGTTAACAAAAGGCTCCAGGCACTACTTCCTTCTCCCCCTTCCCTACCAAATAAGCAAGGGAAGGCGTCGGCTAACTACAAATCAAGAGGCAGCTCCAAAGGACCACCCCTCCTACCCAGAGGTTCGTTTAAACGTATGAAAAGCAGCAGAGTCATTCTTCTACCGCGAAGCATTAGATGCCAGCAGGTGTTAGTGTTAAGGTACCCTAAAGCACGCTTAAGCGCGTTTATAGCATTTTGTATGATAAGCTAAAAGAATAATAAAGTAATGCAATAATTTAGGATTATGATACTTTTCTAGAAAGTAACATTTTATTTAACTAAATTAAACTACTTTATGTTAATCGAAATTTGTTAATAAAAAGCTAAAGTCAAACTCAAGCACTAAACGATTTGCGAAGAAGGAGTCTAACAAATTTGTATAATTTCGAAAAACTATAATTATAAATTATTTAGCATTACAATCTAAGCTGTTTATTAATCAGTTTCTTTCATTTGATTTAAGCCTAATAGCGTTTACCACTTTTTGCAAGGAAGTTTAATTAACTCATGTTTAATTCATGAAATGTTTAAATAGTCACAATCCTTAAGAAAAAGTGACCCTATTTAAGATAAGACTCATTAATTCGAGACATTCAAAAGCTTTAAATAAAAGATAATACAATAAGAATAATTGAAAGAGTCGGAAGTTTTAATAAACCGACGAAGCTTGTAAAAGCAGCAAAAACTAACAACTAAGAAAAAACTGAAAAACTATTGTTATTCTTAAAAAAGAAGTAAAATTCATTAGTGTAGACATTTTTCCAGTAATTGCCGAATTAAAAGCTCACATCGAAAAACGCGAAACAAAATTTAGATTATTATCCCTCACTTTTAGACGAACACATTATAATTATAAAAATTCGAGCACATAAATACGTACTTGGAAAAATAAAGTATTTATCTTATGCTGTGAGATGTATACATATATAATTACGTACTTAATTTGAAAGCAAAACACTATTGTTTCTACATTAATTTAATAACTATTTTATTAATATCGGATGCATAAGTTAGAAAATCTTTTCAAATATATATAATACACCTATAGAGAATTTTAATGAACAATGAATAGATAAATACATAAAATATTGTTATCCAAAGAACACTGTCTTTGTGCAAGGCATGAAAGTGTTACAAGAATTAATTCAAAATTTATAAACAAATTTGCGTTGAATAAAAAATGCATGCAAGCAACCAAAAATTGTGCAAAATATATTTAGATTTTTCAAATAACTAAGCGATATTATAACGAAAATCCAATAAAATATTATAACGATGAAGCAAAGCTCTTATTTTCATTTCTCTAAACCGTAAAGTTTAATGTACGGTAAGTTTAGCAAGTAAAAATTCTGAAACGACTTCTTCTACCCAAACTCGTCTCGTTAAATGCGTGCAAATCGCTTTGGAAAAGGAATATTAAAATCATTCCAATTCCCATTTATTAAATTTACATAAGCAACACATTAATATAAGAAAGGAAATTGAAAGTATGTGTTTCCCTTCGCAGGAAATTTTCTTAATTTACAACATACTTAAACTAACATCTCTCGAGAAAGAAAGAAGAAAATAACTTGAAGGATATTCGGATACTAATAATTATTCAATTATACATAAATATACATAATTAATTCCGTTCCGAAAATGAGAACCTATTTGCTTCAAAACATGTTTATTTTGAATATTTAAATGTATACACAAGTACAAAATGAATAAACACTCACGATTTTATTTGATAATATACCATGTAATGATCACAAATAACTTTTTTAATATCAAATTTGAATGGAAAATTCAATTATTGGCTCATATTCAGAGCAGACGATTCTGCACTGGAATCTGCCACATGATAAGACGCATCCAAGACTTCCAAATCGTCATCACTCATCATTTTCCGCATACGCATTTTGTAACTAAAACGAAATAAACCAACAAAATATATTGATCATAAAGTTTTTGAATAAAAGCGAAACGCACATTTGGCTATCGGGATTATTTTCCTGATTTCTGCACTGTTCCAATTTTTTCTCTATTAATCTGACTTTGTCCTTCGGTGGTACTTCTAGTGTTTTCACCATCAAACGTATCTCTAAGAGAACGATTTCCATACTTAGTAATTCCAGGCATTATTTGTTCGTCCATTTCTTAATACTTACTACGTACAGCTTCAATTAATACCGGCAGCTTGTCACGCGCAGCATGAAACAAACTCTCCGTCACGTAACTATCCAGATTTTCCTGTTCCTTGCTGGCCGCATGCAATACTGCCGCCAAAGCAATTTGTGACGGAGCATACAAAAGGCATGTATCGGTTAGAAAGGTTTTTTCCAAGAATTCGTCAATATGTGGGCGTAGCCTTTCGGGATTAGGCATGGAGCATCGCGTCTAAATGACAGCGTGATAAGCTAAATAAATTGCATTAATACTTTGGCGGATGCATGAATACCTTAATATCAATAAGAAATCCTTCAATAGGCCTATAAGGATTATGTATGGTAAGATAGTAATTCAACTGCTGCATCAACAGCAACTCATTGGAGAGTATGATGTCCATGGCTTTGCTTCGGTCTCCTTTAATGTTGCCTACGAATTGACCAATGGAAACGTTGAATTCTTCCACCTTGCATGAGAGATAGACGCAGGTAGCCCTGTAGGTGGTAAGGAAAAAAGTTACCCCTGTCAGCTTTCCTATATCACTTACAATATCTCCTTAGGGTGAAAGTCCATTGGCGAATTATTTAAGTAGAATCGTTTAAAGTAATGGAAAGCTGTTCCCACAATACACTTCGGCATTGGCGGCTCAAAGCGTCGACAGAAATCCTTCAACGTTAACTCATACTGCTTAAGCAAAAGGCGTTCTTCGTCAGGCGTTAGAAAAAACACTTCCCTTTTCTCTGGCTAAAGTTTTCACAGATGAAAAATTTACGGTTACAAAATGTTTAAAACTCCTCACATCCATTGCCGCTCCATGTTTCTCGATGAATTTCGTGTTTTGTTGAACACGCAGTTCTTTCAGTTGCGAGTCATTGGAAAAAGTCCAGAATTTTTTCTGTGAACTCAACGGATACATTTATTAAACTTTTATTGATTTAAGTTGTCTAAGAATCTGGTTTAATATTTAGAAATCCTATTTATTTCAATCCTTCTATTCATTTGTTTACAAAAAAAACAGTTCAAGTCGCTGACAAAGTGCTGACAAACAGTGGACAACGTCATGACAGCATTGCCATTTTAAAATTTTCGGAGACGGTATTCGAATAATTTTCGAAATAATTGGATTTCAGATGAGCCAGCAATCAATAAACAATATGACGGTAACTATGATTATACCAAAGAATATACAATATTGTATAATTGAATATATATTGTATATTCTTTGATTATACGTTAAAAGGAGTTAAAAGAAATTAAATATTTAATTGTAACACATAAAAATGTTTAGAGATTGATTTTTAATACAATAATGATGAGTTTTTGGCAAATCGCAATGAATAGCTTTAAAGGAAATATTTACATTGAACTTCTTCTGAGAATTCTTCATGTGTTTTGAAAAGCGTACAGCAAAACTTTAACAAATGTCCTAATAAAAATTTATACATTCGAATGTATTTATATGAATTTTAATGTCTATATGCTTTTGTCATCTTTTCAGTTAAATTCAGTTAAATTAGTTAAATTACTTACATTCAATAATTAGAATCGCTGTAAAGTGGTGAAAATTTGCATGTCTACATAAAAATGGTAAATTGCGACTATATAATTTGTATGATAAGCTGAAAGAAAGACATAATTGTATTATTTATTATTATAAGTATTTTCTATACAATTTAAATATTTATTAAAATAATAATAATAATAAGTTAAGTCTACACCAAAATTTTATTTACTATTTTCATTACTAAATAATCGTTTTTTAATACATATGAACCGCTCATTTGCCAAAGTGTTTAACTCTATGAAACAAAAAACGGAGAAAATCGGCAAACTGTCCCATGTACAATGTAAACCGACACGCAACGGCTAGAAAATTAATTGGTTTAGTGGAGTTAATCTTTATAAATAGCCAAATTTATTTAAAATATGCTAATTAGTTAGGAGTCTTTGGAGTATTTTGACACGAAAATTTAGAAAAATTGAGGAAGTAGAGTTAATCATTTTGGCAATTGAGCGGCTCATATATGGTGTTCACATAAAAAGGGATTTAGCCAGATTTATGCTTTTTACATCTGCCAGCAGATAGATTATTAATTTGCGAGAAGTGCCAATTTTAAAGAAATGGATGTTTGAAAATTCACACTTATTGCATGAAAACAGTAACAGTCTTTATAAAAATTACAATAGCAACTAAATTCTGAAGATTTAAAATTTCTGGACCTTCTATCAATTTTCTGTTTTTAAGAACGAATCAATTTCCTTTTGCTGAATGCACTTTTTCGAAGATAAATGCTATACTTTGGTCAGCTCAACAATATACAGCAAATACTTTTTAAGTTATATGAAATGAATTAATAACTTAAAAGGAAAGCTATGTCGCAAACAATCACATCAAAAAATTTGCTTTATTTTCGACCGCTTGGCATAAAAAATCATAGTTGACACACTAAATGTAATCGTCAAAAATTTTTCAAAACTCTTCATGCAGCACAACGACTTCGAAAGTCATTTCGGAAAGTCGTTCGCTGGCCGCCATTACGTTCAGTAAAGAACGTGTCCCTGCGAAAAACTCGTGTCGTTGCACAATTTTCAACGAATTTAAAAGCAGAAAGTGCGCAAACTATAACAAAATTATTGTAGAAAGAAAATTTAGGACTGAAATTAAAGTTTTTCACAAGTAAAATGTTGAATTCGAATAGAATTAGTCCAAAAAATGTGTTGTGAAAAATGTATGAAATAATCTGAATCAATCGATTTTCTTGAAAATTTTTTCTTGTTTTTTTTGTCGTCGTCCAATTAAAATGTTACTCGTGATGCTCTCGTTCACCTCAATGTAGTCTTTATGAGGAAAGAATGAGATAGCCATTGTGCGGTTGATGTGGTGTTTAGAAAAGATACGATGCGTAGAAATGAGGGATGGCTTCGGTTGCGGTCGTCGTCGTGAAGCGTGTTTCAAAAGAGGGCCGCGTGGTGGCGCTGTTATGCGATTCGAAATCGAAACTACCGATGATTGAAAATGCGCTGAATGCACCAAGTGCACATTGTCACCGAACGTGTTTTGGCGGTTGTGTGTGTGTGGAGTGGGAACACTATATAGCTTCGTTCCTTCAAACAGTCGCCAACATGGAAAAGAAGGAAAGGGAAGAAAATTCGCCGCGATAACTATTGTTGTCTCATTTTGTGCTTTCCCTTCCTTATCTTTGGTTTGTGTCATGATGCTACTGTTGGCCCGTGTTTGGCCGCCATTACGGCTTTCATGCCAAAAACCACGCTTTCTGCAAATTTTCATGAATTGTAAATTTCCTTGATATTTGTATTCAATTAAACGTGAGTGCGGCCGAAAAATTAGTGTAAACTTCAAATTAAGTGGACGTTATTGCTTCTCAAGAAGTCTTCATTCAGAAATTGTACGTATATCAGCATTTTTCGCGATAGAAAAAAGTTGGGTTGAAATTGTGAATTTGTGAATTTCTTAAACATGGCAATGGTGTCCGTCGCGCGTATTTGTTTTGCTGAATTCGCCGTAAAATAACATTGGCATCCTATGGTTTAATACCATGTTCAGGCTCGGTTTTAAATATGTACATATTTGGGTCTAAGGAAGGGATTTAGCGACCAATCCTCTAATGAATTACAAAAGTAAATAAGAAGATTATAAAAAGCATGTAGTCCTCCTTTTGTTTATTATACCGCGAGTTATAAAAAACATCTGACATCTGGATGTGTCACACAAACTCACACAAAGACGGCTTTTTTCTCAACGAAAATATGACATTTTCGCCGCGTAAACAATACAGCAAAAGCAACAACAAGAACGCATTTTTCTTTAGCGAGCCTGCATTTTGACTTTGTTGTTGCCGTCGTCGTCTTCCTCGTCCTCCCTAAACAACTAAGCACACACGCACACGCATCATTGTTGTTTTCCTTCTCTTTTTCTAGACAGCTTTACGACGCGACAGAAGCTGTCAATCGTTAATTAGTTTTTGTATGGAATTTTTACGAAAACAGAAATACATAAATGAAATAAGAGCAAAACCAATAAATAAATAATAAATTAAAAAGAAGACAATTTTACTACAACAAAATAATTTGGAAAGAAGTAACTACAAATATTGCAAACATGAAATGGAAAGTGTAAAAATCGTAATTATGCAAAAGTATTCAATTTCAACTTGAAAAATGTCGCCGACATCATTTTTGTTGTTGTTGTTGTTGTTGCTACTACCACAGTTTAGTTGTAATTTGCATTGCAAATCAATTTGTTCATCTTGTATTTCGTTGTTGTCGCAATATTTAGGCCGTAAAACGATACCGACCAAATTGGCAGCAACTTGGCCCGATTGTCTTGTTATTAGCGCAGGAGCAGCAGCAGCAGTAGCAGCAGCAACAACAGCAGCAGCAGCAGTAGCGGCAATTTGCGGACTTGCGTGCGTTGTTGTTGTTGACGTCGTTCGCCAGCTGCGAGCAAAGACGCCATCGCCATCGCTACCGCATCACTCTCAGCAGAGCCAGTGGCGCCCGGACACAGTCACCGTTTACAGCAGTCGTCGAAGCCAAAAACCAGGCGGCAACAAAGTAGCAGCAACCACAGTAGCAGCAGCAACCGCAAAAGACCCGCTTCGTGGTCACTTCTTTGCGGCGCTATCATCGCAGGCGTCGGCACCGGCACTGTTAAAGAGGCTAACATTGGGGCAGTCACAAACGGAGCTGCTCGTGAATTCCATAAAGCGCCAAACTGCGATTTTCTTCTAAATCGTCCTTCACGATCCCAACGCAACGCAATCCACACTAATCACCTTCAACCAACCTCAACATTGGCTCAACAAGCAGCGACAACCACAAGAACGTTGCTGCTTTTCCAGAGTTCTTTCCGGCAAGCAGTCCGAAAATAGTGCACAAAATAGAACGAGGTTGTGTTGCCTCCTCATTGTCTCAGCAACACTGTTCTACATCCTGCCAAACACAAGATGTCGAAGCTATCGTTTCGGGCTCGCGCTCTGGACCCCTCAAAACAGATGCCAATCTTCCTGGCCGAGGAGCTGCCAGATCTGCCGGAATATTCGGCCATCAATCGCGCCGTTCCGCAGATGCCGAGCGGCATGGAGAAAGAAGAAGAATCGGTGAGTTTGCAAATACTTCGTATGGTATTTGCCCTCGCAGTCTTAAGGAAGGATATTAAAGATTTTAATGAGATTGAGATTTTCTTTGAAATTGAAATCGTTAAATGTATTTTGAACAAAAGTAAACGTAAATATAAAATTTTAATATTGTATAGTAAATTGTTGTAATAGTTTAGCAATGATTTGAGCAATTTATTTAATACTATTTGAGTAGAAAACTTAGGTATTATTCGTGGTATTATCTTCGAGACATTGACAGTTTCATTGACAGTTTAAGATTCTTGAAACGTATGTACGAGTATGTATTTCGATTGTTACCTTTCTGTTCGGTATGTCCATAAATTATGCGGCCTTTTCGTATAACGGTTCCACCGCAGGGGTGTTGATTTTGGTTCTTTGACAACAGATCAGCTTGTGAAAGATCTGTTACTATATCAAAGCCTTCAAAATATGATTTTACTCTGTAAACAATGTTTTGCAATTTTTTAGTACACACAATTTTGGTTTTACGCGATAGATAGGTTTCCAACAAATTCGCGTAAAAAAAAACGCATTAAAAAAATAGCGTAAAAAAGAAACGCGATGAACATACACTGAAATTTGTGTTTATCTATTGCTCAATAACAGCATGCATGATGCATTTTACTGTTTTAATCTAATTTATAAAAAATATGTTGTCTTACAAAAAATTATTTTAAATTGACATTTCTTAGACCGCGTTAAATCAAATTAAATCGCGTAAAATAGGAATTAAATTTGACTTTAACATCGCGTTAAAGCAAATTCGAGTAAAAAATTGCGCGTAAAAAAATTCCGCGTAAAAAAGTTCGCATAAAAAAATTCCGCGTAAAAAAAGTTCGCGTGTACTAGAACTATGTGTAATTTTGTAAGTTTATGGTTGTACGTAGCAAGGATTCGGATAGTTATCGGACACACCAAACACGTACATACATATAATATTTTACATCGCAAATGAAAATTTATTCTTATCTCTTATTTAAAACAACAATTAGTAAAACAACAATTATTTTGTTGTTTTACTTTGCAAAGTGCGTGAAATGTTGCGAATGACAAATTATGACAACTACGAGTACAACGAAATTGCTTTTAATGGCACTTTAAGAAGGCTTTAAGGCGGAAGGAGAAAAAACACAATTCTTTTAAAAATAGTTTCTTTAATTTGGCATTAAATTATTTATAAATTATCGTACTAACACGTCAGTAAATCTGTGGGCAGATAACCTTTTTTTTTCGCTTGTCTTCAACAAAGTGAATGTGACTTGATTTTGATTTCATTAAAATAAAATTCTTTCTCTACGATAATGCAAGAGTTAAGAACTACGTACGTATTTTAAATGTTTAAATGTTACCGTTATGTAGAAGAAGAACAGAGCAGACCTTCTTGGTCCATGGTCCATGACAAGTGCAACAAACTCGGATAGTTTTTAGCTCTCTTTTCCTCCGAAAACATTCTACTTCGTCTGCTGTTTTACTTTTAAATTTCTTTTGTTATGTTTCTTAAAACTTGTCTCATTATTTTTGAAAAGATTATAAAAGGTGATCCTTTTGTTTTATTTATTGTTGTGGGTTTTTTTTTTTTAACTAAAACCACAAAATTTTTGTGGTATATAAAAACGACAGCAGCAAAAAATTACTGGAAATAAACTCACGAGAAGGTAAAAAAGAGACGTAAAAGAAGAGGAAGAAGAATAAGAAGAAAAATTAACACATTTCTGACGTGGGTTTACTTTGTACGTTTTCCTTTTCCTCTTCCGCCGTCTCTTATTTGTGCACTTTCTTCTTTGAAGTATATAAGAAGGGAAGAGAGAAAGGAAGGAAAGGAGGCTAGTGAGGAAATTATTACCCTGAAAACGATTGCTTTAGTTGCGGAAAAGGGTCTGGACTGACAGCAACAACAACAACAACAACAATAGTGGCAGCATCATTTACAGAAGCCAAGAAACGGCTGAGCAGCGGTACTGGCAGCAGCAGCAGCAGCACGAGCAACCAGACCGCCTCTGGTAACAGAGAAGAACAAATGAATTTTTGGGTCGGTCGGTTGGTCTGGCCTGTCGTGCCGTGCTGTGCGCTGTGAGCTTTATTATCCTTACGGTCTCTTAAAGATGTTCTAAAAATAGTTCTTGGTAGTTCTCTTTGAGATCTTGTTGTTGGTGTTGTTGAGACATTTTTTGGTTTTTGGCTTTAATTTAATTTATACACAATACTACAAGGACTTAATTGCTATTAAGAAATTGGAGGCAATTTGGCGGTACAATTTATATAGTTATGCGATTATGCGTACCGAACATTTTTCAGCTTCAAACATTTTTATATACTCGACTTCGCTACAGCGACATTTATAAAAATGCGAAAATACTGGTAGCGATTTATTTATTTATTTAATCTTTGATTAAAGCAAAGTAAGTAAAAACATTTACTTTAGCGTGATTAACGCGAATAAATTTTTATTTAACATTTTCGGCTCGCAAAATCTTTCAATGGTAAACGTATCACGAAAACGCATAAATAAGATTCGTTATATTTCGTTATAGAGAATTAACGGAATTAAGCGAATGTCGAGTTTATGAAAATGTATGCGTAGAAATTGTTGGAAGAATTTATTTGCGAGCGGATGACGATGACTCAGCAAAACTAAGGGGAAAAAAAAACAACAAATACAAATCAGAGTGTTTTCGTGATTTCGAGTAATTCGTAGACTCGTACGAAAAGCTGTTGAGTTAAGGAAGAAAAATGGGGTAAGAGCGGGGGAGCGGAGTACGCTCTTAAATTTTCATTTTGAAATTTTGAAGGGATACAATTCGGTCTCTTGACTCACTTTATCGCTTTTGCCAACAAAAGCTAAATTTTTAATATATAGCGCGAGAAGAGTATCAGTGAGCGCCAACGCCCCCCAAACATTTTTTATGACATTCCTTTTTTTTCTCTCAAAGCCTCTGATTAGTCGCACTTGCACGCACATAATTCGAACGACTTAAGGGATCTTATGGGATCCTGTCCAAGGGATTAGTGGTACTTGTACGTGCAAGTGCAATATTCAATCCAATTAATTATTTGCTTAAATGCAAAGAAAGTGGCAGCCAAAAAATTTTGCCAGATCTATGTTGCCGTAATTTATTGAGAAAAAGGATCATTGTAAAACGTATCATTGCAAAACGGATCATTGTAAAACGTATCATTGCAAAACGGATCATTGCGAAACGTATCATTGCAAAAAGGATCATTGCAAAAACGTATCAGTGCAAAAAGTATCATTGCAAAAGGGATCATTGCAAAACTTATCATTTCAAAAAGGATCATTGCAAAAAGGATCATTGTAAAAAGGATCATTGCAAAAAGCATCATTGCAAAACGTATCATTGCAAAAAGGATCATTGCAAAACCGATCAAAACGCATCATTGCAAAACGTATCATTGTAAAAGGGATCATTGATCATTGCAAAAAGTATTATTGATCAAAAAGGATCATTGCAAAACGGAGCATTGCAAAACGGATCATTGCAAAAAGTATCATTGCAAAACGTATCATTGCAAAAAGGATCGTTGCGATCGTTGCAAAAGGGATCATTGCAAAACGTATCAGTGCAAAACGTATTATTGCAAAAATGATCATTGCAAAACTTATCATTTCAAAAAGGATCATTACAAAACGTATCATTGCAAAAAGAATCATTGCAAAACGAATCATTGCAAAACGAATCATTGCAAAACGTATCATTGCAAAACGGATCATTGCAAAACGGATAATTGCACCTTTTTTTTAATAAACACCTTTTTGAACATGGTCGGTGGAGCATTGTGCCACCAAAGAGAACTTCATGAACAAATTTAATTAATGTAGAGAAAACATAACATTGTGTTATGATCTTTTTATTTTCATTAAATTTAGAAAATTTAGAAAATGAAAAATCTGGTAAATGAACCCGGCAGATGTACCAAATGTACCTAAACTAACCAGAGTTCGTTAAAGAAATAGAAAATAAGCAACGATTACGATTTAAAATGTTAAAATTTTACAATTTAATTAGAGATGTTTATTAATTTTTCATTAACGTTTGCGGTGAAACGTCATGAAGGACACTTTGCTGCTTTGTTAGCTTGTCCCCAGCGGCTGTCTTCTGCTTCTTCTGTGTTTCCTGCAGCGTTTCGCTTTAGTCTTTAGTCGCTTTAGTCTTTATTCGCTTTAGTCTTTAGTCGCTTTAGTCTTTAGTCTCTTTAGTTTAGCCTGAGCCAGTGGATCGCCCTGGATTATGGTCCTAAATAGCATGGAGTACCTTTCGCTTGGATTAACTGAAGAAAGGCTTGTGAGATTGTAAGAAGATGGATTTTATTTTCTTACTTCTCACAGCCTTTTTGCTATCGCTTTGAGCGAAACCGAGACAAATCTGAAACGAGGTCTGCATCGTCGTTCTGCTACTTCTTAAAAGCGGCCTTCTGCTCATTTTTGTATTTGCAGAATCATCTACTGCTTCACCATCATCATCACCAGAGCGCGTCTTTGGTCCACCCCCGCAGTTTTTGAAACGAAATCGACGACTCTTTGCCGTGCAAGAGACGTAGTCATTGATAGTCGTCGCCGTCGACGTTGATGTTGGCGCATTAGTCCATTTTTTCCATACCGACCGACCTACCATTTCATTCCCTTCTCACACTTCTCTCACTCTCTTTTGTCACTCCCGCTCTTCCGCTCTTTGCAAACAGTTCAGCTGGCATTTGTTCACCGATTCAGCAACAGCAATATTGTTTGTGCTCAGTGTTGCCACATGATTGCGATGTTTCTGCTGCTCTGTGCAGGCAGATTGTAATAAAAGCAAAAGGTTTTTCTGTGGTGAAGAGTAAAAACTGCCCAAGTTTGAGTTCGTCAAGAGAGAAATTTCCAACCAAGAAGGTCACAGGTTGAAGTTATAGGTTGAAAAAAAAAAACAAAAAAAACAAAAAAAATTATAATGTGGCAATCATATACTCGTTAAAGCATTTTCGTTTATCCCGATGGTTCTTCTTCTATGTTTTTCTTTTGTATCGTGCCCTGCCGAGTGAAGTGTGTATGTATGTAGGTACACTTTGGTTTTTGCTGCGTCACAAATCGTGACCTGATGAAGTTCGCTTGTGTGTGTGAGCATATACTGGCTTTGATTCACTTCCTTCTCTCTTGCTCTCTGTCTCTTCATCCATTGCTCTTACTGCTGGCTTTAGGTAACACAGTGTACCCTCGTTTATCTTAATTAATAGTAACAGAAGGTGTCACAATTTGCTAGAATTTGTTGCGTTCATCGAAGTTAAAGAATTGTATAATTTAGCAAGATTTTGATGCAAAAAAATAGTTCATTTTAACATTTAAGGAGAAGACAAATCATCAACAAGATTTTTCCATAACTATTTATTTTCCTGTTTTTTTTTACAAAAATTATTTATGTTCATTGAATTTTAAATAAGTATGTTAATTTTTATACCCGCTTTCGACGTTTAAATTTGTTTCTCTGACACTTCTCGCGCTTTTTCAAGAGAAGTCAACATACATATTTTTCGAACAGACTAACAGGCCTATTCTCGCAGTCAAGTTTTTAGTTGACAATGTTGACAGTTGACAATAAGAAAACAAACACTGAAGTGGTAACCCTAAAAAGCTTTACAGCGAAAAGTGTTCATAATTTACTATGATTATAAGCATTGACGAATTCTTTAACAACGATTCTTGACACGACAGTTGTTTGTATACTTGACTGCGAGAATAGGCCTGTAAGTACATATATTTTAACCAATTGAAATGGTTTTAAAAAAAACACAGCACAGCAGCATTAGCCTTAATTTTGTTAAAACTTTGCCAAAACCTTCGCGTCATCCTCAACACTTTCAAAAGTTTCGAAGCTGTTGAAATATTCAACGGGACTTATTTAGTATTCAAATCGGTTTCACAACGAAAACAAATTTCAAATTCTACAGTAAATGGAACAAAAATTTGCAGTTATCGTTTAACGTTTTAAGAAGTGTTGACATTATTAACATTTTGAAGAAATGGTGTTAACATTTTAAGAAGTTGATGTTGCCATAACCGAGATATCACTGTAAGTTGTTCTATACAGTACATTCGGCATTCTGTCCAGAAATCTAGCGAGCTTAATCAGCATTTTGAGCTTGAGCTGTATTTAAGTTTGAGCTTAAAAGTGTTTATATTTCAAGGAAAGGCGGAAAAAAGTACAAGCGCGGTGGCGGCAGAAGGGGCGGGGTCAGTGGTGGTCTCTGTTTCTCAGGGACGATGAATCTGAGAGAATGCTGGGCTTAGATTTCTTTAGTATTTCGTGTTAATAACTGCGAATGAGCTGCTAAGAATCGGTTGGTATATATTTTGTTTTTTTTTTTCTCGCGGAAATACTTTTATCCATTTCCGAAAGCAACGAAACCAGTTGCGTTTTTTCCCTTCGAATGGAATAAAAAACGCAATGAAAATTATTATTAATGTTCTGTTATAATTTGAGAGCTTTTATAATTTTAATAAAATTATAAAATGCTTGTAAATTTTCATTAGCTCGCGGGCGATTTTTGAGAAAAGCCATGGAAATATTTTTATTACTAACACTTAAGATTATTCCGAGCAACGAGAATGAAAATTTATTATTCTAAAGTAAATAAGTAACTCTTTAAATCTTAATGAATAATGATTAGGATTACTTATGACTCGGAATCAGTAAAATTAACGTTTTTAAAAACTTGAGTTCTTCTCGTATTTTTCACAAGAAATAACTTTTTGTTTCAACACAGTTTTGACCACAGTTTTGAAAATGCCCGAGTGTAAAAGCTTCGCTACATAAACTCGTTTCATTGATTTTATTTTTGGTCCTATTTTCAATGTTTAACTTCAATTTTTATCTTGTATATTTTACTATATATGTATATAAAATACATTTTTGTTATTTATTTAATAAATATTGACATTATTTTTTGATGAATTTTTAGTTTGTTTGTTTTTTATTTTGCTTTGTTTTCTTAGAATGGAATTTTTTATAAAGTATCTTAATTAGAAAATTGAATGAAGAAGAGTTTTAACCTTAAAACGTCTTCCTTATTTACGCCCATGCCATTTGCAATTGTCGTTCGTAAATGTGTTAATAAGAATATTTTTTTATTTGCTCTTTCTTTACTCAGAATATCTGTTTTTTTGCTGATTCTCGAAAGCAACAACAATAAGTCGTCGTATATTCGTAAGAATGAATAAGCTTTATTTGAATGTACAGAATCCAAAAATGACCAAAATGTAAATAATTCTAAAATAATCTTTATTTAAACTTTGCAAAAATCAAATCATTATCATTTTGTTAACTCAACCCAAATTCCAACCCAACCAACAATCTTCAGAAGATTTTTATCGACAAAAAGAATGTCTAAAATTATGGCATCGTATTATTAGCTCTAGAGAAGGACCAGAATCGTTAGTTTGGCGGCATAAAAAAGTTTCTGTTAATTAAGAAAACTTTTCTACCATAATCGTTGAATGAGATGATCCGCCTACTTTTTCATTATCTACACAGCGGCAAAAAAACCACATAAAATGGAAGAAAAGCAATCAGATTTTTCTATGCTTTTTCATCCAAGAAGGAAGTCTTATTAAAACCATAGAGAAAATCTGATCTGATCTGATTACAATTGATTGAAACGACAGTCAGATTAAAATAAAAATTCAATAAGAAAATCTTATTGTTTTTAATAGAGACGATCTAATTAAAATAAAAATTCAATTACAAAATCTTATTGTTTTTTTTAGAATCTTAATAAAATAAAAAGAATTATTCATGTTTTTTATTTCATTTTATTGAAATAAGATTTCCAGAATATTAATCATAATACACACAAAATTTCATGGCTAAAGACTTTATACGACATAGTATACTTTGCAAACAAATAACAAATAATAGCAGATTACTTTTCATATTACTTTTCATGCTATTATTTGTTATTTGTTTGCAAAATATACATATATAAAGACGGAAAGTACTCACAACTGAGAACCAAAAATTGTCGATTATAAACAATACCAATGTAAAAAAAATTAATACGAATTATAAATCTGAAGTAAACTTGAGAGCAAAAATATTACTATCAAATTTCCGGCCAGAAAGACTATATTATATCTATATAAGAAGCGTTTCTTATTAAAAAAAGTAATAAGATTTCTTTATACTTTTATATAAACTTGTTAATTTCATGATTTTCTGGGCAAAAATATATGAATTTCTTAATAAAATCACGAATTAATAAGATTAACTTTTTGTTTCATGACAATAAGATTTTCTTTATAAAATTAATAAGGTTTCTCTAGAAAATAATCATATTATTTTAATATTTTCATATGAGATTTCATAGTAAAATGTCTCAGTAAGATCTTCTTGATCTTATTATTTTCATGTGGTACTATCGTATTTTTCTCTGTGCACTCGCCGATTGATTAATTGAAAAATCGTTTTAGTATATTTCTCTATGTTTTCGACAAGCTAAAGAAAGCTTCTGTTGTTCTTTTGGTTTTTGAATTATATTTAGTTAATTTTTGGTAATATTTTTTACGTGTCGTGTCCAAACGTCATCGGAAATATCACAAATGGCGACCTCAAAATGGTTACTATTTCTTTACACTGCATCGTTTAACTAATCTTCTCTTCAGGGGTTCGTTTTTGGGGGGAATGAGGTGGCTAAAGGGTTCGCTCGACAAACTGTTTACTCTCGCGCTCTAATTACTTTTGGAATATTTTATTGCATCTCGTTTGTTTCAGCTGCTGATTCACGGTTCGGTTTGCGACTGTTTTGTATGTATTTTCTAAAAATTAAGTGCTTTTTTTAATTTTGTATATTTTGTAATGTCGTCAGAATCAAAGAATCGATGGAATGATAAAGGTACCAACAAGCAAAATGTTACTTGTTGTGTTTGGAAGAAAGCGTTTCAGTTTCAGTGCTTTTGAAGAAGTTCCTAAAGCGTAATAAAAATGTGTATTGAAGGAAGGGTTAAGTTCATGGCGGTCTTAACTCATGATACATATTGCGCAATTACTCACTTTTGGACGAAATTGCTATAGATAGACTGAGTTAAATATGGATTTTGCCGGTTACTGAATTCAATCGTATTAAATATGAATAAATTTTATAGCATCAAGAATCTATAGTTTGCCGTTTCTGATTAAAAACCGAAACCGTCTTATTTAACCGTTTGCCGTGTTAAATGAGACGCAATATATATATCACATCTTTTAATCACATTCTTTTAATCTTCCTTTCTTACGAAATTGGTCACGAAATGGTTGCATGGTTCCGCGTTAAAGGAAGCTCACTAACATACGATTATGATTTTAGACTACACACACACTTCGCCTTTTAGAGAATCTCTTTTCTCTAATGATACATTTCTTATGTTTTTGCACTCTAAAATGGGTAAAGCATACCTCCAAATGACATTAAAAATACCTTCAGAAAATCACATTTTAATCACTTTCCATAAACTGTACACAATAGAGCGAAACTATTTCGCACCCTTACTCAAAAGTGTACCACAATCCGTTTAGCGAAATAACCAAAATAAAATTGACAAAGGCAACAAACGACTGGCGGCTCATCCAACATCAGGCCTTCGAAGCTAAACAAACTGGTCCGCGTTCATTCGACGCGTGAGCCGGAACCAGTTATCGAAAACAGACTTTTTTGTTAAGCAGAGGAGTTAAAAATTCAACACTTCACAAGCCCGTCGTCGTCGTCGTCGTCGTCAAAAACAGCCATTTGTAGTCTTTTGCTATTCACAAGCACGACGCCGTCATTTTAGCACCAGGCGACGAAACCTAAATTGCTGTCGTCTTAAAATTGACGTTTTAACATCTGCTGTCGTACTTGTGAATAGTTTTTAGTCACCTTGAAGTCACCAAATCGTGCCACTGCAATTTGTATATGCTAGCACTGAAAATTTTATCCAGTACAGAAACCGCTTAGCACATTGCAACTAATGTGAAGGTAACGTAACATAACACAAGTCACTTTTAGTACAACTGAGCTTCTGAATACGACGTCTGCCACATTGGTGACTTTTTAGAGACACCGACATTGAGTGACTCAGAGAGCTTGTGAAAAAGCGTGTTAAAATAGACGTTTTGGCGTCTGCTGTCGTTCTTGTTAATAGTTTTAAGTCACTTCAAAGTCACCAAATCGTACCACCGCAGTTTATATATGCTAGCACTGAAAATTTTATCTAGTACACAAACCTTTTAGCACATTGCAACTAATGTGAACGTAATTTAACACAAGTCACTTTTAGTATAAGTAAGCTTGTGAGTGCGACGTCTGTCACCAATGTGGGACTTTTTAGAGACATCGACGTTGAGTGACTCGGAGAGCTTGTCGTACTTGTGAATAGTTTTTAGCCACCTCACAGTCACCAAATCGTGCCACTGCAATTTATGTATATATGCCAGCACTAAAAATTTTATCTAATACACAAACCGCTTAGCACATTGCAACTAATGTGAACGTAATTTAACACAAGTCACTTTTAGTATAAGTAAGCTTGTGAGTGCGACGTCTGCCACATTGGTGACTTTTCAAAGACGACGACGTTGAGTGATTCGGAGAGTTTGTGAATAAGCGTGTACATGATTAATTGATTTTAGGAAGTTTTCTTTTTTCACTTCTGGGAAAAATGTGAATGATGAATCGCTTTTTTGCGTTCCAAAATATTTGTTGTTCTATACTCAGTGGCCAGAAAACAGAAGCAGGTTTCGTGGAGTAAGTGGGAGGGGGTCACTTTGAATTTCAGTGACGCATTGAAGTGATGTTAGTGACGTCTTTCGATTTTGGCGTTTTCTTCATAAACGAATGAAAATGTTTTTAAATTTTGGGTGGGGGGAGGGGGTGGGGGGGTATTATAACCCTCCTGCCCTGGTTTCGCCGATGTCTGCTATGCGGCTTCGAGGAATCTTTAACAGAAGAAGATTCTGCAGCTGGTTTTCTTGCTAAAAAATTGTTGAAAACAATTCGGAAGGTTTTGAATTTTCTCAGTTTCTGGTGATTTCTTGGATTGTTATGATTGTTCAACGCATTAATTAATTATTTGCATTTATTTCTATATGAATAGAGAAAGAGAAAGAGAAAGATAGAAATAGAGTGATACTAAAAGCTCGTATTTCGCTCTGTTTTTTTTCGCAAAGTATTTAACATTATGTTCGTTCTTGTTGTGTGTTCTTCCAGGAGCATCATCTGCAGCGGGCAATATGTACAGGTCTCATAATTCCGACGCCCGAGGTGTACTCCACCGATCAAGAATTCTACGACAAGTGCTATCCGCCGAACTACAAAATGCCCCGCCAGATGATTCACATGCAGCGTTAGTTACCTCTTCCCCCCCTCCTCTGTTGTACCCTTCTAATTTTGCCCTTATTCGCTCTTTCTCTTTTCGGCTCGTGTCGTTGTTGTGTGCCGTGGCGTGCCGTGCAGCGCTCGGACTGGAGCAGGACGTCCCCGACTACGACATGGACAGCGCCGACGAGGCGTGGGTGAACAAGCACAGCTGCCGGCTGGAGCTGACGCCGCTGAAGTTCGAGCAGATGATGGACCGGCTGGAGAAGAGCTCCGGCCAGACGGTGGTCACGCTGAACGAGGCCAAAGCGCTGCTCAAGCAAGATGATGAAATAAGCATCGCAGTCTACGACTATTGGCTCAACAAGCGACTGAAGATGGTAAGCTTAGTAGTGCATACACCTACCGCCAAAGTAGAATGTTGTTAAAATCTACTATAATTCGCTCTCTTTTTCCGATTACAGCAACATCCACTGATACTCAGCGTCAAGACAGAGAATCGTCCGGGCACCTCGTCGAACAATCCGTACTTAGCATTTCGCCGGCGCACCGAAAAGATGCAGACGCGAAAGAACCGCAAAAACGATGAGACGTCCTATGAGAAGATGCTCAAACTGAGGTAAGTTCGTCTAGGGCCATTTCGGCACACAAGTATTGCCCCGTTTTGCCCCCGGCCCCTACCCTGACTAATTTGGTGTGGTTTCTGTTGTTGTTGTTGTTGTTGGTAGGCGTGATCTGCAGCGAGCGACCACTATGCTCGAGATGGTCAAACGGAGAGAGAAGACGAAACGGGAACAGTTGCATTTATCCATCGAGATCTTCGAGAAGCGCGTCCAGCTGCGAGACTTCAGCGGCGCCCTGTTGTCCGAACTGAGTTCGACCTTGAAGAATTCACGGTACACGATTAGGGTTCATTTGGGTTTTTTTTGGGATTTTGCTAATCTCTTATCTCTATACTAACTCAGCAGGCCTGCATTTGCTCCTCTCTACGCCAATCCTCTCTACTCGCATCATGCGTCCGGCGCGGTCGGCGTCGCGACGCCCAATGGCGGTGTGGCGGCGACGGCGGCAGGAGTTGGCGGCGTTCTCGCGCCTGGCATTTTAGCGGCTGTGCCCAGCAGCACGTCAGCAAGCGGTGGTCATTTGTATTCGTCGACGTCACAGTACCTGAATTCGTCGAGCCTGGCACTTGGTAAGTTGGTTGGTTGGCTGGTTGGTCTGACAGATCATCCAGCGATGACTCTTCTTCTTCATAATGGTGAAGAATGTAAATGTATTGACGTGGACTTTTCGATTTAGATGGAATCAACGCTAACAGCAACGGAAGTCGCAAGGAGAAGAGACAATATAAGAAGCGCAAGCACAAATTGCCGCGCGATAAGCAGCAGCAGCAGCAGCAGCAACAACAACAGTATTTGGCAGGCGGCCTTGCGCCAACTGCAGCCGGCTCTGCTGCTGCCGCCGCTTCCATAAGCGGCTCGCACCATTCGCACTTGCAGCATTCGCATCAGCACAGCTCCTCACCCGCCGCCCTGGAGTCCAATCTCGAGTCCGAGGAGGACGACTACTCCAACGGCCACCAGCACCATGTTGGCTCCGAGGAAGGAGGCGAGGAGGAGGCGCCGTTTGCATTTAGACGGAGGCAGCACTGCGATTACCTGCGGGTGAGTACATGTGTGTGTGTGTGTGTGTGTGTGTATTTATGTGTGTGTTTATGTGTGTGCGCGTGTGTTTATGTCTGTGTAAAAATATAAATCTGAGCGTCTTTTATTAATTAATCACATTAAACGCTTTGTTGCAGCCGCTAACCACGAACGGCACGTGGCCGTGGGAGCCGAGGGACGACGGCGGCTCGGCCGATCCCAAGTACCGCTTCACGCTCACGTCCATACGCAGTCCGCGGTATGCCCAGACACATTGCATATGTCTGAACTCTTTGTATTTAATTATAACCACATTTTGTCTGCAGACCGCGCTGTATTGGCTTCGCGCGTCGTCGCCTGGGACGCGGCGGTCGCGTGATACTCGACAGAGTCGCCACCAGTCTGGACGACTTCTGGTCGCAGCTGGATTACACGATACTCGAGAACAAGTCGTCCAACCGCCGCGAGATCAAGGTAAAGAAGGAGTCGCCGCCGCCGCCGCCGCTGCTGCTTCAGTCTCGTGTAAAAGCATCACCCGCCTCACCACCGACCGTCGTTGACCTGCCCGACACTGGCAACGCGCCGCAAATACTCGCCTCAGTGAGCTCCTCAGTTAAGCTGGAAGCGGAGGAGGGCAAAGCAGTGGCCGCTGCTCCGTCACTGATAACGATGGCCGCCAGCGCAGATAACGGCGACGGCCTTGACGCAGACTCTGATGAATATGAGGACGTTGAGGGTGTAGACGTCAGCGATTTCAACGACGACGATGACGACAATATCTCGCGCGATAGCTGCTATATTTCAGCGCTGACACTTGAGAGCAGTCAGCGTCGTCGCCGCAGGCGGAAACGACTGAAGCAACGGACGCCCCGAGCGACCACGCAAAACGAATGTCCCACAACGAAAAGGCATAAGGTCAATCATGCGAGCGCCGGATCCAATGCAGCAGATTCTACCACAGCCGCAGAAGGCGCCACCATGAGACCGCCTCTGGCGCGCCTGTTGCTGCAACGCCTGGCGAAAGCAGTAGAGAAGAATAGTATTAGCGACATTAGTAGTTATTTACTAAGCGAAAAGGTCAAGCGCGAGAAGTTGAACGGCGAAGATGTGCCGAAGGCAGAAGAGCCCTTTCCGACACAGCCGCCAAAGCAAGAGCAAGATCAGCAGCAGCAGCCGCAGCCGCAGCAGCCGCAGCAGCAACCCGATCAGCCTCAGCATCAACGGCCGAACAATCGAACGGCCACACCCAATAATATTTTCAACAACAACAACAACAACAACAACAACATTAATAGTAGTAGTAGTAGCAGTAGCATAAATAGTAGTAATAATAATAATATTGTTAATGTTAGCGATAAATTCAATGTGATAAAGAATGAGGAGGAGGAAGAAGTGCTGATTAAGCAGGAAGCCATCGACGACGCCACGGCGGACGATTCCAATGAGCCGCTGATCAGCATGCAGAAGTCTGCCTCCGTTTCGAGCGCGACGGAGACGCTGGACGACGAGGACAATGTGAATTTGGCCCGCCTCAGCAGCTTGATACACGCCAATCGGCAGTTGGTGAAGAAGGAGCCGCTCGACGAGGACGCTGTGTTGATGTTGGGGTGCCCGAAATCGGCCGACGAAGTACTGCAGCACATGCCGCGTTGGGGCGCGGCCACGGCCATCATTGACGATGACGACGACGACGACGACTATTGCTCAACGCCGCTGAATCAGGTGCCGGATGTCATACGTTTGCAGAACATTCGCAAGAGCAAAAAGTCATCAGCGAATGAAGCGCCGCGCTCCGAGTGGACCGACGAGCGTGATGGCATGCATGTATTGGTCGGCGATGCGGACGTGCGGGCTCCGCCGTCTGAGCACACGTCCTTCGGCGGTCTGTCGCCCACTTCGAGTCAACGCCTGGACGTTTGCAATGAACTGTTGTCCGAAATACGCCGCGACTGGCATCATTTCCGGCCGATGACGCCCACCGACGAGTTGTGCGACAGCAGCAACGGCTGGAGCAAGCTACCGTCCATTGATGGCGACCAGACGCTGGTGGACTGGTCCGAGCAGACGCCCATCGCCGTAGAGTTGCAGAGTTTGTGTCCACTCAGAGGCGACGACGACGACGACGATCTAAGCGCTTCGCAACCGTTTTCAACCACCGCCACCGCCACCGCCGTCGCCGTCGCCGTCGCCGCCGCATCGCGCAAGGGAATGACGCCTTCACCGGCCCTTTGGGTGGACACGAACACGCACGCGAACGCGCTGTTCGTGACCACAGACTTTACCTACGCCGACCTGGAGCCGGACGCGCAGCTGCTGCAATCTGTCCATTCGCCGGACGTGACGCGCGGCACCAGCAAGTCGCCAGAAGCAGCAGCAGGCAACTCGAATTCGGGTAGGTTAATGGTCAAGTGCATAAGTTCATTGTTGTTATTCTCGAAAACCATTTCGAATTTCAGGCGCCGACTTCAACCTGAGCGGCGACTCCTTGAACGACATCAATTTGCTCGGCGACAGCGACGAGAACGACGAAAACATGCTCGACAACATTTTGCAGGAGTGCCAGATCGACGACCTGAAGACGCTCAACCAGACCACGAATTTCTGGAATGGCATACTAGACGGCGAAGCGGTCGACGCCGAGGGTGGGGACGCCGCAGCCGTCGCCGGCCTGCTGGACTGCATCGACGAGAAGAAGCCTTCGAAGGAGGGCAAGCGAGGCGCACACAAGGCGAGAAGTGGCAAGTGCCGTCCTGGAACGGCATGCGTTGGAAGTTCGAACTTTGTCTGTGTGGCCGCGAATGGCGTGCGCGATGAGGTATTCTTCAAGAAGCAGGAACCGCCACCGACAGCGGTTGTAAGCAGTGAGACGACTGAGAAAGCAGGCGAAAGGCGTGCAGAAACTTCATCGTCAGCGTCAGCGTCAGCGTCAGCGTTACCAACGCAACCAGTGAGAAGTGATGCGGCGGCAGTAGCAACGGCAGTAGCAGCGGCAACGGCAACCGAAGCAGTCGCTCAGCAGACGGTCAAAAGCATTAGGCCTGCCACACCGGCCTCAAAGTCGGCACCACTTACGCAGGCCACGACTAACGTGACGCATTACGCATCTCCTGCATCTAAGCTGCAGCCACAGTTGTCTCATGCTCAGCAACAGCAACTGCTTCAAACGCAGTTGTTACAGCAGCAGCAGCAGCAGCAGCAGCAACAACAACCACAACCAGAGCTGACCAATGCAGCACCAGTCGGTGACATTATCACAGTCGCCACCCAGCAGCCGACCCACCAACAAGTGGTGCACATACAGCAGCAACCACAGCAGCAACAGCCACCTCTCCGAAGTGTTGCCGTACAGCAGTTGCATCAACTGCAGCAACAGCAGCAGTTAGCTCAGCAGCAACAGCGGCAGCAACAACAGCTGCTGTTGCAAATGCAACGCGAACTGGCCGCAGCGCCGGTCATCACTCAGTACATACCGTCTTCATCCGCTGCGTCCACCATGCCGCTGCGCCAGCAGCAGCCGACGCTGACGCCAATAGGCGCGACTGCCGCCGGCAACCACATGATATACACCACGACGCCGGCGGACGGTATCGCCGGACCCCAAAAGATTTACATTCAAAAAGCGGCTGCGGGCGTAATTGCAACAACAGCCTCCAGTAGTCAGCAGCAGCAGCAGCAGCAGCAGCAACAGCCGCAACAGCAGTCTGTCGTCGGCAGCACTAATCAAGTTCCTAATAGTCTCAATGCGAATGCCGTCATTACGTTGTCGAACGTGAAGCTGGAGAATGACGGCGCCCACGCGACAACAAGCGGCGCCAGCATCCTCACACTCGACGGCAGCCCGGTGGCAGCGTCGTCGATGTCACAAAATGTGAACATAATCAATACGGCCAGTGGGCAGCAGCTGGCGGTGCACAGCATTGGCGGCGTACAGCATGTGACGTCGGCAAATGGCGGCGGCGGCGGCGGTGGTGGTGTGACGCAAATGTCGACAGCTGTGGCCACCGCACCGCTCATAGTGACCTCAACGCGCAATGCGCAGCAGCAGCTGCAGCAGTCGCAGTTGCAGCTGCAGCCCACGCAGCAGCAACAGCCGCAAACGCAGCAGATTGTGTGGCGACAGATCGGCTCGACCAGTCTGGGGACCACCACAGGCGTGCTGGCGACGTCATCCGAAGCGGCTGCAGCGGCGATGGCAGCAGGCAACAAGATTGTGTGGGCCAGTCGACCGGGCCAGAAGCGGCAACTGAACGGGCCCGAGGGAGCGGGTGAGTCAGATTGGATAGTTCTCTCAAAGATAGTTCTCTCAAAATATGCACCGGCTAAGTAGCAAAGAGCTCGTCATCTTTAGTCATCATCGTCGTCAAAAACAGCCAATAGTGGTCTTTTGCTATTCACAAGCACGACGCCGTCATTTTAGCACCAGGCGACGAAGCCTAAACTGCTGTCGTCTTAAAATAGACGTTTTAACGTCTGCTGTCGTACTTGTGAATAGTTTTTAGTCATCTCAAAGTCACCAAATCGTGCCACTGCAATTTATGTATGCTAGCACTGAAAATTTTATCTAGTACACAAACCTCTTAGAACATTGCAACTAATGTGAACGTAATGTAACATAACACAAGTCACTTTTAGTACAAGTAAGCTTGTAAGTACGACGTCTGTCACCAATGTGGGACTTTTTAGAGACACCGACATTGAGTGACTCAGAGAGCTTGTGAAGAAGCGTGTTAAAATAGACGTTTTAACGTCTGCTGTCGTACTTGTGAATAGTTTTTAGTCACCTTACAGTCACCAAATCGTGCCACTGCAATTTATATATGCTAGCACTGACAATTTTATCCAGTACACAAACCGGTTAGACCATTGTAACTAATGTGAACGTAACATGACACAAGTCACTTTTAGTATAAGTAAGCTTGTGAATGCGACGTCTGCCACATTGGTGACTTTTTAGAGACAACGACGTTCGGAGACTCGGTTAGCTTGTGAATAAGCGTTTAAGATTTTCGAACACGCTTTTTGTCGCCAACAGGCGTCGTGCTTTTTACAACGGTCTTGCTCATTTCAATTGAAAACAAAGCAACCTGTTTCTCCAAATAATTGCTGTAAAATTTTAGATGGCTTCTAAAATAAATAACTGCTTACTATTAATGTGCTTCTTCTTCTTCTTTCTCTCCTTCTTTTCTTCTCGCCATTAGATATTAATAAACTACTGCTGAATCGCAAATTTTCGCAACGAAAAATTATTGCACAACAACCGCAACAGCAACAGCATCAAATTCAAATAACGAAACAGCATCTGCAACAGCTGCAGCAGCAGCAGCAGCAATTGCACCAACAACAGCAGCTACAGCAGCAGCAGCAGCAGCAACAACAACAGCAGCAGTTACAACAGGATGAAGACGTGAATAGTACTACAATCCACGAGGGCCAACAGCAGCAGCAGCAGCAACAACAACAGCAGCACCAGCAGCAGCCGCATCATCAGCAAATCCAACAACAACAACAACAACAACAACAACATTTACAGAAAGTTCAAATGCAGAGTGGAAAAGTGTTAAAAATGTCGCCGTTTCCGCTGCTCGTCTCCGAATTGAGTATGTCGCAAGCAGCACAACAACAACAACAGCAGCAGCAGCAGCAACAACAACTGCAACAAAAACAGAGCTCGGCAGCCATTGCTGCTGCCAATCATAATTACAGCTTGCAGCCGACAGCGATCATAACATCTCAGGGCAACCACCAGCAGCAGCAGCAGCAGAGCGGCGGCAGCGGCAGCAAAATTATTCTCACCACTTCAAGTGGAACGGGCGTCGGCAGCGGGGCGGGCGGAGCAACCACTACGGCAAACTTTACCATCGCCACGACTGCCGGAGAACTGCAAGCGTCGGGCCAGTCGCAGCAGCAGCAGCAGCAGCAGAACACACACAAAATCCATTACAAGGATCTACAAAATTCCAACCTCAAAGTGAATTTCGTTTCCAGCTCGGGCGGCATTCAGCAGGGCAACATTATCGTTGACGGGAAGGCGGTGACCGTTGCCGCGCCCCAGCATCAGCAATCCCAGGCGCAGCAAACTGTGGTGCTCAACAAAGCGGCGCCGAACAGTTTGCAGCACCAGCAGCAGCAGCAGCAGCAGCAATTACTGCAGCAGCAGAAGCTGAAGCGCGAACGCATACTGAATATTATTGGCGCCACTGGCGGCGGTGATGCCAGCGGAGGCAACGTAGTGATGAACGCTGCCGGCGGAAACTCCTCCCTGCTGGACGTCAGCGGCGGCAGCAACAAACGCGTGCTGTACACGAGTCTGCTCAACGTGAAGCCTTTGCAGAAGAACAACGCCGGTCAAATGCAAATGCAAATGCAAATAACGCCGGGCGGCATGACTCATGCGGTGCTGCGTGGCCGCATCGGCAACAATCAAACCATTTTCACCACCAACATGCGACCGCTGCCGATCGCCACTGCAGCCGCGGTAACGAATTCGCAAGTGCTGACCACCAGCGTGCAAGCAGTCGGCAACTCGACGAATGCGAATGCGAGCCTAAATACGGCAATGTCCAACAATGCGGCGGCAGAGGCACAAGCAGCAGCAGCAGCAGCGGCGGGCACAGTAACAGCAACGAGTACGGTGGAGAGCAAATTAATAGAACATTGTAGCAGCAGCGGTAGCGGCGGTGGCGGTGGCGGCGGCAGCGGCACTAGTAATGGTGGAGCCATCACAGGAACGCTGCTGACACTAACCAACAGTAACAGTAACAGCAACAGCAACAGCAATAGCTGCAGCAGCAACTCCAGCAATGCCATCTCGATCACGAGCAACAGCGGCGGCGGTAGTAGTAGCAATAACAACAACAACCACAACCCCGCCAACGTCACCGCGACAATCAACAGGTGAGAAAAGGAGAGATAACTACGAATGCGACTTTTCTGTATCGCTGCCGTCGTCGCCGTCGTCGCCGTGGCCGCCGTCGCCGCCAAAAGACACAACAAAGAAGAACCAGACGGTGGTGAAAAGTGCTGCCGCCGGCGGCGTGAGGAGAACATATTTCGGCACTTGACGACGGTCACTTGGCGGTCGAAAATAGTACTTGTTGTTGTTGTTGTGGTTGTTGTTTCTGCTGGACAAATTGCTTGCTGCTCGTATTCTAATGCTGCTGCTGCAAATTGTGCATCGCGACTTCGACGCAGGATGAAAGGAAGGGAAGGAGGATGTGAGGAAGGAAGGGCGGTAAGGAAGGAAGTGTGTGCAATGATCCTTAGGCGTGTGCATCCTTTTTATCGCAACCATATTTCATCATCTTCATCCGCTGCGCATTGAACGCGCGCCTGCATGGACGCATTAATAAATGCTTTTAGTCAGAAACAAAAAAAAAAATGTATTGTTGTTGTTAATAATGCAAAATTGTAGTTTTTTTATATATACTGATATATATTTGAAAATCCATGTATCCATGTATGAATATTATTGTTATGAAATGACTTGAAGAAAAAGCACAATGAAAGAAAACGGAATAAGAAAAGCCACATTTTGACGATGACGATGAAAAAAGTGCACGGTGAAGGCTAAGGGCGTCAATGAAGGGACGGGGTTGGGAGGTAGGGGAGGGATGGTTGACCTGATCACGTTGAGAAAATAAGGATTGATTAATTTTTGAAGCTAATTTAAATGCTAATTCATTGATTGACTGACTGACTGACGAACTTCTCACAGTTTCTCGATTTGTTTCATTCAATTCGTTTGTTGACTGCTTGTGTCGGGCAGACATATTCTGGACGCTAATCGTAACCGCAGTCACGAGGCACAGTCGCTCAGTTATGCAGTCGCCGACGCTAGGACAGACGCCAGCGTTTAGTGCTCGACCGCTCGACAATAAATTTTCAGCAACATGGTTTGCGAATGCATTTCTGCTGTAATATTCGATCACCGCCGCCGGGGTCGGTTGCCGGTTATTCGTTATTCATCATTACTTTCATTATGTACGATTTTGTAACAGAATTTATGCACTTTGAACGTAATAACCGTAACTGTTGCTTTAAGTTGACTAAACATAATTTACAAGGAATCCATGTTAGTTCTAGTAATTTAAAAAATGAAATTTAATTTTAGAAAAAAACCAGAGAACACTTCAAACCTTCATCGCTTATATATGTATGTATGTATATATTGCAACATATAATGGATCTTCTTATCAAGATCAAGATCACGTCACGTCATTCTATTTTTTCGCCTTTTTTGCCCAAACAGAAAAAAAAAGGAAATGAAGTGAATTTTGAAGGAGAATGAAGCGAGAATGAATAGAATGATTTAAATAAACTGTAAAACCGAAAAAAACACACACACAAAGGAAATGTGAAAACACTGAAAAACTTCATAAAATCAACTCTGTAAATATTTAAAAAAACAAACAAACAAACAAACACAAAAAGAAGAAGAGTGTATGCAAGTAAAGTAGAAGAATAATCTAACCTAGAAGACGCGCACTTCTGCTGACGTGGGCAGAGAGAGAGAGAGAGATCGAGTGAGCAAGAGAGGGTGAGAAAGAGCACGCCATAAAGCAGTGCATCGTTAATTTTTTTTAAACTTTAAAAAAATGCAAAAAAAAAGAAATGTACAGAGAGAGTAAAAATGCACGGGCGTTCTCACGCTCTGCTTTGGCTCTGGCTCTGCTCTGCCGACGACAGCGGCACGCGTGTCGCAATGAGCGCTCGCTGTAATTTACCATTAACATTATTTTTATTATTTTTATACAAGTTAATATTTAATTATATATGATTAAATATAAAAGAAACTTAAAAATAAAATAATTTTTGTGTAGAATAGTACTAGAGTTAGTAAGAAACGATGAAAAAAAAAAGGGGAAAAAATCCAACAACAAAAACAAAATACAAAACACTGCGATTTCAAGAAAACAAAGAAATTTATTCCGATTTTTTATTTGATGATAAAAAAAAAAAAAAAAAGAAAACAATGAATTGAAATAATTTAGTTAAACTGATTGAGTTCTTTGGGTTTTTCGACGAACGAGCGTCACCACGTGCGCCAGTCATAAACTCTCTCTATCTCTACCTCTATCTAATATTGGCCGCAGAGACCGGAAAGCATTAGGTTTTATGATGGCTTTCGGAACAAATTTCCGTTAATCCTTGTCAAGTTTGGCGACGGCTTAAGCTTGTAGTCCACAATTCTTCAGTGGAAGGCAGAATGATCGCAGATAAAGCCTCAGGCACAAGCGACGAACCTACGATCTTCAAAATGACAGAAGATCGAACTGTTGTCTATTATTCTTTGATGTTTTTGTACGTATAACCTTATGTTAGAGTTAAGAAACGGTAACAATCGCAAAAATGTAAAGGAAAAACTCTCTCGCATATGATTCTCAATGTTTGAGAGAGAGAGGGACCTTGGCGCTAGTCATGCCTGATTCGCTGATGTGTTTGGTCGCCAGTTATGCCCCAAAAATGACTCAAGTGTAAAGCAGCAAAATTTTTATTGTTTGCGAAAAATCTGATCTGAATTCTAAGAGCTGAAAACTGCCTGAGAGCAAACAGTTATCAAAAGCGAGGGTGCGTGCGTGCAGCAAAAATGAAAGAATAAAGAGAGAGAGACTGGTCTTTCAGAGGCAAGCGCGCTTACTTTATTGACAACGAAGGGCTTGCAATGTAACCACCCGGGAGTTGCAAAAAATATGGCGTTTTGACAATTGTCGTCATTCCCAATCATTAATTTATTCTCCGTTTACAATATTGTTAATCACAATTGTTAGTCATAACGACACTGTGCAGACTCGTCTCTCACTCTCCCTCTCTCTCTCTCTCTCTGTCCCTTTTCGTGTCTCGACATTCTCATCAATGTCTCCTCAGTTCTCATCAGTGTCAGTTTTTTCACCATCAATCATTATTCATTGTACGCGCAAGTGTTCTTTTGTTTTTAGTTTAAGTTTAATTATCGAAAAAAATACGCTTATAGAAAAATAATTCTTAAATTAACGCAGGACGAATGGGCCTGGACCGTGTAGAAATTAATGAAAACAAGAAAAACAGTTAATACTTTTTTTTTGGTTAAGTTATGAATTTTACTACGAACCACGACAGCAGCAACAACAACACAATCACATTTCCTAAAATATCGTATATCAATAAATAATTGAAATTATAATAATTAATAATAATAATGATGATGATGATAATAATAATAATAATAATAATAATCGCGAGTATAAGGAATAAATGGGTTTTTTTTTATTCGCAGGTACACACACACACACATGCTCACATGAAAACACTCCACAAAATACTTTTAAAAAATGTGTAAAATAAAATTAATTTAAAACTGAAAAGAAACTAGTTGTTAAGAAGAACAAGAATAAGTAGAGGACGCCGATAAAGAAATAGTATAGACCATAATTTAATTAAAATGTATTTTAAATATTACTAAATGTGTATACTACTACTATTACTATTGACTACTATACAACAACAACAACAACAACAAAAACAACTGCGAGTGTATAGAATATACAAGATAATGTATGTACTGTGTATGTATAAAAATTTGAAATTGAATTGTGTAGACGTGGTTTTTTTAAAAAAAATTCAATTCTCCACGAATACATAGAGGAGTAGTAGTAGTGAGGAAGAAAAAGAAGAAGAAGAAGAAGAAAAAGTGGTTAGAAGAAAAAGTAGTAGAAAAAGCAGCAGGCGACAAAAAGAAAACATTGAAAAACCATTACGGACAAAAAAGCATTCAAAATAATCGACGAGCAAAGAAGAATAAAAAAAACTGCATAAAAATTTAAAGAAATTAAAATTTCAAAAATATTTACTATTTACGAATTCTAATAAAAATGGTCAACATTTTTCTTTAACACAATTTCTGCATTTGTTTTAATTGCTTCCTTTACACATAAGCCCCATCCCCCTCCCCCTTTCTCCTCTTCACCTTTCTTTTACTGCAATCCTTTTCTGTTTCTGTTAGTCTTGGTTTTTATTACTTTAATCTGTGAATTTGAGATGAATTTTCTTCCGCTAGAGTGAGAAAATCCTTCTTCTCTGGAAAGCTGCATCATTTAAGAACTAATAAAAAAAATATCGTTTTGAGATTTTTTTGAAATTGGTCTTTAAATTCGTTAAAAATAAAACGCTCAAACGCTAGAATGACACAATAACAAAAATTGTGTCTTCAATTGTTTAATCAAATGCGCCTAATTGCGCAATGTTATAGAATTGAAGAAGTTGAAGATAGCGCGTTTGTTTTGAACTTTCCAGCATCTTGAAAAATGAGAATGATTAAATTTCAGGTTTTTCAATTCTTTTTTCAGTCAAAAACTAAAGTTTAGATAATTTTAAAAAACGTTTTCTTTTATACTCAAAATCGATTTGTGAATTTTAAAATAATTTAAAAGGTTCACTTACAAAAAGAGGTGTGTGTAAAAGCACTGAGGATGGCGGGCCCATCGCGGAAGCCGATTTTTCTCCAAAACAAATCTCACGACAGAAAAGACATTATCGTTTGGCAGATAATTCTCTAAGGAGAATTAAAAAAGGTTAAATTAAAAATTAATTTTTTACTTAAGTGGACCTAAACGGTTTTACCTTGTGCATACAGAAATTATTATGCGTCCTTTTTTCTGTTTTTTCTCTAATTTTGTCTTGATTTTAATTCGTACGACGCGGATCCTCTAGTTTTTGTACGTTCAAATTACGTTTTGTGCATTTTTAGGTTAAAATTTATGTTAAATCATTGTTTCAAAAATAAACAAAAAAATTTGTCTTGTTATATATTTTTTTGGTTTTTGAAAATCATAATTAATCAACTTGCTTCCTCTTTTTGAAAAAGGTCTATGAACTGTTTTTTTGTTTAAATGGTATAAGTGTACTTTTTCCGCTTTCGAAAAACTAATAAACTTTTCAATTTTTCTCTAGCGTTTTCCGTATGTTATGTTCATACATTCTTCCTGGGCGTTTTTGGGTAATATTTGGGAATATTATTTTATATCGTAAAATACAATGTAAAATAAAATTATTCCAGAAACCTTTTCCTGATAATAAATTATTGAATTTTTGCAAGAAATAAAAAACGCTTGCAGAAAAAGATTTTAATCGTCCAAACTTTACGCGCCAGCAACCGCTCGCTGGCTGTCGCGCCATGACAACAAAAAACTGCTTTAAATATTTTAAGAGACTAAGAGGCGGCAGTTTTAAACGAAAATACGGGTATTAAACGAAAACAAAAACAAAAACAACATTAAGGCTGCTTTGGCATTGAAGTGATCAAGCGCTCTACGTACATGTAACGCATGATACTTGGTTACTTCAACTAAAAACAAAACATAACAAAATAAAACACAAAAAATTCTATTGTAAATTTATAAATAAATATTATGGTTAATGTTAATATAAAATAGTAACGATAATGGAGTATGATTATATTTAATTACTAAACAATAATTCAGTTTAAAGAAAAATACAAGGAATCATAATAAGAAAATAAATGGTTTAGTTTTAGTAGAGGAGGCCGAGAGTAATAAATAGTTAAAATAGGCTTTAGGCCGGCCCTCTTTCTTAAATTGCAACAACAATAACAACAAATGTAATATGTATATATACAATATAAATTTAAAATGTAGATACGTTATGATAGATTTGTTGTGTGTGCGTGTGTGTGTGTGTGTGTTTGTGTGTGTGTGTTTTGTGTGTATATAATTATATTGATGGTCTGATATGAACCCAGACGCACCCATGTATGTTTTTACTCAACCATCGTTTTATTTTTACGCGGTACGGTTTTATTTAACACGATTCTCCATCTAAATTGTCAGAAAAAAAATTTATTGTCGGGAATTATGTTCTCATGACAAAAATAACCGACCCTTCCGTCCCGCTAAATTCTCATTTCGTCTGAAAAATCCGGTCTTGTCTCTATCAGCCTTTTTTTCCTGCCTTAAAAGGAAAATCATAAACGAATCATGCCTGAAATTTCATGCTTGCTTACGATGCTCGTGCCGAATTGTCAACGACTGCAATGGCGCGCGAGTGTTTTCGACCAATGAGGACGGGCGGTCGTCGCTCCATCACAAGAGAATGGTTCTCATTAATTTGCGCTGAGCTGAATGATGAACATGAATATGGTTTGGTTTCGGTGGTTAAGTGTGTCTGTCATATTTGTCTTCCGTTTGTGGATAGTTTTCCAAAAACAAATGTACATACATACAAAAAGCAACAAGCTTTCTCTGGCTGCCTAGAGGTAGGTGTGTGTGTGTTGTTATGTGTCGCTGTGAAGAATTTGTGTTGTGTGTGATTTTAGGTGTATTAAGTGTGTGTGTGTGTGTGTGTGTCTAACGCCATAATGCTTATAGTAACGATTTCTTCATTATTTCAAAATTATTTTTAAACACTCAAGAAAAAAACCAAAAATTTCCAAACAAACGAAACGACTTTACATAGAGAATTTCCAAGGAAAATACAAATACAAGTGAGCAACAACAAAAAAAATGTGTATAATGCGTAAAAACAATATATTCTAATATTTTATTGCTTTTAAAAAAAAAATTGTCTAAATGTTTAATAGTTCATAATGCATGCATAAATTAAATAAATAACACACACCGAAACACAGAAACAAACACACCAACACTACAGACATACGCACACACACTTACATACATCTATGCAGCAATAAACGTCAGAAGGTACATATAGAGTGGTATGTACTACATTTATCGTATCGTACGATACATACATACATATATATAGCCTTCCATTCATATATGTATGTATATTTCAATATTTTATATCAATATTTTTCAAAATCTTCATAATAATAATAATTCACAATAACCGAAAAATATTTTGCCAGAGAATGTTTCCAATTTATCTAAAGAGAAAAAAAAAAAACTAAAAAATTCTGAAAAAATTCTGAAAATTTTTAGCTAAGAAAATAGTGCGAAAAAGTAAAATGCATTATGTAGGTTTTTATGATAATGAAATTTTTACATTTTGACAATGATTATTGCTTCAATTTGTTGTCAGAAAGCGTTATTGAATAATTTTTCAATCCTTCTCATTCTCTCTCTCTTTATCTATATATTAAGAAAGCATTTTAAAAGCTGTTTGAAACCATAACAACAACAACACAAACAAGTTTTTTACAAAATTTTAACACTCACACACACACACACATGCACACAACACAAACACCTACTGCTACTTTAAAATTACCAAACAAAAACAACAACAAAAGACTACAATTTATCACAACAAACAAACAAACAAACAAACTTTAAAAATATCGATAAACAAAAACCAAATAAAATCATAAATTAAAAAACAAGAAAAATTAAAAAATTTACAAAAAAAAAATCAATTGAAAAGAAGGAAGAAGGTTGGAAGGGCGACGACGATGGAGTAGAAAATAAAAATTGTAAACTATTATCTATTTCATTAAAAATTAAAAAATATTAAGCATGATATAAAAATGAAGAAAATCACAATAACGATAATAATAATAATTATTTAACATTAATTACATTTTATTATCATTTAATTCTCACAAATAAAATTACAACAACTACCACAATAAAATAATTAATATCTACATTTTAAGCAGCAACTGATAAAACTGTATCAAGAAACATAGTAACACTTACGTATAAACATAAATATACATAATAATTAAAAATAATGTCTGTACATTTTAGTAATACTCAAAAAATAGCATTTTGAATTTCGAAACTAAACAACAGTCAAGGAAATAAAAATACAATATACGAAATCTAAATAAAAATACTTAAACCTATAAAAACTTTCAAATAAATTCTGTTTCACTTCATTTATGAAATGTTTAGGAAAATTTTTTAGGTGCCAGCAATGGCGATTTTGTATTAAGTGCAGCTACAAATGTTAAAAACGTTTTGGCTAACATCTCGGACAGGTAAGCCATACAACTTTAATTTTGCCATACATGGATAGAGCATTTTCTCAATAAACTGCATTTTATTTTTTTTAAGCAAAGCTTTTATTGATTTTTGATAAATTTTGAAAATTTTTTAGAATTATTTCTGAAAATAATTATTCACGACCTTTTTTAAGGAAGTGTAAGCCACCCTAATCGTAGCTATTTTCACGGAGGTTTTTGAAGCGTCGTATCTCTTAAAGGTTCAGTTTCATAGACTCCGTTTGCGTGCGTATCCGTCAGAAATCTATTACAACTATAGCAACTATTGTTTGTTGTAAACACACGGACTCATGAAACTATTTCTATCGCGCAAAAACGACATGAGTACTAACTAAAATGTGGTAATTAGTGCCTTTAATACAGTGCTTTCTTGACTATTTTATTCATTGTATGAAAAAGCAGTGCAATGAAATTTTGCTTTCAAATGCACAGGATGTACACGAAATCCGTTTTTTATGTGAAAATAAGAGTCGTTCATTTTCTCTATGAGAGAAGTTTCAAAAAACCAGTATAAATTTTTTTTTGCTTACTCTTTTCACTAATCCTTTTCGACTTTAACTCTTATCATTCCCGGTCAGTAGAACAACTAAAATCTACTTTAATATTTAAAATATAAATTATAGAAATTTATTGCTGTCATTGGCGTAAACTTTTGTGATGTTTGGGTATTGGATATCTTTTCCGATTCTTGTACACAATATGATCTTTGAGCCACTTGATCGAAAAGACGGACAGACGGACAGACTTAGCTTAGCATTAGTCTACTCAGAAATGGATAAAAAAGACAGCATCAGATTAGAAAATTCTTTACGTAAGACATAACGAAGCGGCAGCACGACGGCGCGCCGCGGCGTTCGTGTATTTTTCATTCATTCGGGAAATATCTTGAAAGTCAGGGAAAAGTGTTCGTGTGGGTGGTTCGAGGAGGAGGAGGAGGGATGTCGGAAGAGTGTGAGAGAAAGAGATGGAGAAGCATAAAAGATCTTGATATTTTGATGATGGAGTGGTTATTGTTATTTGTTGTTGTTATTGTTGTTGTTGTTGTTGTTGTTGTTTATGGATAAATTTCAATTCAATTAGGTTTAACAAATTGAGCATAAATTTTCGCCCACTTTCGTTTAGTGTTATTGCTGTTGTTGTTGTTGTTGTTGTTATTATTATTGCTAATCCTCACTTCTAGCCGGTTGCTGTCGGATGAGATGGTGGCAAGAGCATGTTGATCGGTTGGTTTTTCGGTGCTTTTGAGGCGCTTAAACGTTGCTAAAAATGCACGAATCTTGATAAAGGCCAATAAAGAAAGGATCTAATAGCAATTTAAGTGAAATTAGAAAATAATCGATGGAAAGAGGAAGAATGTTCAACAATTTTTTTGGTGTATAGAAGAAGAACTATGTAGAAAGAAAAGGCCTGAATCGAAGACATCGAGAAAGAGACACCGATTTTTTTTAAACGAAACTCATTTATGTAGATAAAATCGATATCGATGATCATTTCTCTCACCAGATGAACTTTATCTAAATAAATGTCGAGAAAAGAAAGACATTTCCGGGATGATTTTTTGTTGAATTTTGGTGGAAATGAGAAGCAACGTGACCCATAGTAGTACGAAAAATGGTACAAAAAAAAAAGTTTGGGACAACAAAAAAAAAAGATGCGGGAGGACAAAGACAATCGAAAAACGAGAAGAGTTTCTGGTGCCGGCAACGATGCGGGAGGAAAAAAAGAGGAGTAAATAAAAAATGAGTTCAAAGAGAAAAGCCCAAAAAGAAAAAAAACAATTCCTTACAAAAGCGTTACAACAAGAAAACGAAGAAGAAGAAAAGGTGTTCACTTTTCTCTCTGCTGTTGGCAGAGCACGTTGCAAAAGAAAAGAACAAAAAAAAACGTACTCGTATCTATGAAATGTGAGATAGCATCTAAAATTTGCTAACAACGAAAATAATGGCAACCGAAACAAATTCAATTTGGCCGCATCAAAACATTGAGCTGCAGCATCAAGCTCAAGCTCAAGCTCAACAAAAGCGGCAGTGTTAGCCATCAACACCAGCGCGGCAGCAGTAGCAGCAGCAGCAACAGCCACCACCGCCGCCGTCTGTCGTGTTTATTCGTTAAACAAGCGCATCATCTCGACACAATAACAGCGACACCAGCAACGACTTTCGAGCCGGAAGAAGAAACGGGAGCAATTCGTGGCTGTTTTACAAACAAAGCAGTTTTCAGGCCAAGCAACAGCAGCGACAGCAGCAGCAGTGAGAGCACCCGAACCGCTACGATCGGGTGTTGCCGACAATGCTGCCAATTAAAATTGAAAAACTACCAGCCTCAAAAAACACCAAAAAAAAACCAAAAACCAAACATTATTGAAGAAAGAAAAGCAGCAGCAGCAGCAGCGACAAACAAGCAAAAACAACAACGACAACAACAACAACAACAACAACAACTATTTACAATAATAAATAAACAGTGTGGATTAGTTGCTAAACTATAATGTTTCGTATTTTGTTGCTGTTGCACGCTTTGTCATACCAAAAAAAAAACAACAGCAATTCGTTCGATACACCCAGAAAAATAAAAAAAACTGAATCTGAAAAGTGACTTAATAATTATGGGCCAAAAATTGATCACGATCAATCAGGGTTGGCATTTGACAAGAATTTTTGGACTTTGTAGTTAGTCTACGTCGAAAACTGTAGACCACTCTTCTACATGTCGAAAACCTCAATCTTGTCGAAAACTCTTAAACATTGAAGAACTTAAAAATATCGTTTTTTTTACTGGCGTGAAGTATAGAATCTATTAACATACTACATGCTCTCCAGCTTGTTTATACCCAAAATGCGCGAGCCAAAGTGTAAATAATAAAAGAAACCAGACAAAGCGAACACGTATTTTACTTTACGCTCAAATGACGGAATAATAGAGGAAGAGTCTGATGACATCGAAATAAGTGGCGATCAAGACTCAGGCACTTTGAGTGAATAAAATTCATTGTCATCCCATAAATGTTCCATATTTTCAGTCAAAAAAAGGACTGGACTCAAAAATAAAATTGAAATTAATGTATTTTTCAACGAAAAATCTTTGTGGCGTTCGCTTTTTTTTATTGTAATTGATGAAGGTAAATTTTTTAGAGTTTTCGACAATTTTGTGTAATCTACTCCAATTTGGCTTGGTAGACTACCGTAGCTATTTGACAAAGTATTCGACATGACCACTCAGATCAAAATGACCCTGATAATTTTTGTGAAATGTAAAATAATATTAAATAGAATTTTTCAAATCTTTCTTAATATTTTTTCTAAGTTAATATAACTAAAAAATTGATTATATGTAAATATATCAGTGGCGTATATAGCTTTTTGGTGGGAGATAACTATAAAGTCATCTCCGTTTAAGAAAATTTTGAATGGTTGCTTAATTAAAATAAATAAATGCACAATTTTTTGCACATTTAAGCAAAATTTGTTATAAAAAAAGCACAAAAGTGACAATTTTTTTAGGAAACCCTGCATAAATCGAGTAAGGGCTAAACGTATATAATACTTTTCCATTAATTTAAAAGAAGTTTAACCTTCTTCAAAAACATCATTTCAAAACTTGGCGCGAGCAGCTGAGTTGATTGAGCCTCTCTGAAGCTCAATCGTTAATCATTTATATAAATATTTATTTCAAATTTTTTTCTCTCATGCATTAAAAAAATGTAATTTAAAAATTATATGAAAATATATTCTAAAATCAATACTGGTATAAATAAAAACAATCATAAAAGTACTTGACAATTTTATGACAAACAATTTTTTTTTTAGTGTACAAAAGAGAAAGAACAAACACAAAGTCAGTCTAATCGTAACATCTCGCTCTCACGATAAAGAAATCTTGGCGAACAAAGCACGTTGTACTAGAATTAGCAGCAACAACATCGACACCGACACCAACACCAACACCAACAACAATAAATAAAATAGCGTTTATAAAGATCATAAAAAATAATAAAAATATTGTGGTAAAGATTTGTATTAATATAAAGAATCTTTTTAATATTCTTTAAGACGAGCAAAGTCCATCCATTACAATCCTGTTTTTAAATGTTTAAGGATGAGAGAAAACCGGGATGAAGCTTGTGGGTATTGTTGTTGTTGTTGTCCTTGTTATTATTAATATAATAGCAGCATCTTTAATAAAATACAAACCTACAAATAATAATAATAATGTTTGCACCTTTTTCCCAGGTTTTTGTAGTCTTTTGTTTTGAGAACGACAACGACAACGACGACGACAACAACAAAAACGACAACGACGACATGGCCGACAACTTCGACAATTGAACGCTTTTCAGGCAGGCTTAACGTGATTTTCCACACTTTGAACAAATTAAGGCTGAAATGCAAGCTCACGTCATGCCATTCGAGGCCGCACCGAAGCCACAACGAGTCCACCACGTCCACTCAGGGTCTCTTTCTCTTCTTCTTCTTCTTCCGCTTCGTCGTCTTGCGCGTCCTCCTCTTCCATTCCTGTGGAATTTTTCACTTGCTCTATTATTTTCTTTCTGCATGTATTGAAAGTAATGCATAAAATGGCGAAAGTGAAAAATAGTTTTGCAAATAAGAGGGAACAACAACAACAACAACAATCATCGCCAGCTGTCACGTTAGAACCACAAGCCAGCAAGCAAGACCAAGCAAGAACAAGCATCCGTCCAATCCAATTAACGTAACATGCGCGTTTATGGCGACGCATGCGCAACGTCCGCAACAAACAGCAGGCAGCAACAATAAGGAAAAAGGAGAAACAACAACAACAACAACAACAAACGTTCGCAACTCCAACTTCATCACGACAATCAGTAGATTCGGCCGGTGGCAGGGACCAGCCACAATCGACACCACCAGAAGCAGCTCGAGCGAATCATTGGCTGAATTAGAAGCGGCTGTGGCTGCTGTGGCGGCTGTTGGCCGCTGCTGTTACTTACTGTTGCTCTTACTTCGCCAGTTGCTGCAATTTATGCTAACAAAGTATCTCGTTGTCGTGGCACGTTGAAAGATTTAATCAACGCGGACGCAAACGATCGAGTTGCATGCGATCGCGCATGAGCAACACTTCGCGCCAGCAAACGAAGTGCGAATTAAATGGACGACAGCAGCCGGCAAGCGGCAAGCGGCCACTACGGAGCAAAGGAATATCTGTGCAGATGGACAATAACGTACGAAGACAGGACAGGACGGACCGACAGAGGAATGGACCGTGTGGTCAGGCTGGGATTGGATGCATAGATGTAAGAAGAAGACATAGACATAGACATAGGAAAGGAATGGACATTTGGACGGACGGACGGATACACAGACGGACGGACGGACGGATGGACGTGCGGACGGACTAAGAAATGTAACGCTTGTAACGACAAGCAACGACATTAGAAGCAACGATTGACGAACGCACTAAAGGTATGCAAGCTTTTCGATTGTGGCAGTGTTGAATGCGATTTTCCACTTAATATATTTACCATAGACATTGTTGTTTATTGTTCGTTGTTCGCTGTTGTCGTCATTTCGTATTCACACTTCAAAAGAAGACCACAAAAGGTTGTTGACAGAACAAAATAAAAGCTAAAATTCAATGAAAAAGTTTGCGTTTAACTCTTCTTTCTAACTTGAATGACCTTTTAAGTAACTTCTAAAAATGGAGGGAAGAGGTACGAGGTATATACAAATTCCGGAAGTGTTTCGAGTGTGAGAAACGCTATGAAACGCTTTCAAACTTCTAACAATTTAAAAGAGGTAGATTCCGAGAAGCTTAAGGTTTCGATTAAGAGATCGAGAATTGAGATGGAGACTGCTTAAGGTTCGAAAATACAAGCAAGAAAATGCAACTATTCAAAAGTCTTGTCATGAATCGAAAAGAAATCAAATTAATGATATGTATTCATTTTGCGCACTCCTTTCGCTTCACCGCCTTCATCATCTCTTCACACCTATTTCTCCAACATTTCTCCTATTCTCCAACCTATTTCTCCTTCGTCAACAGCGTCACCAATTTATTTGACAACAAACGAATAAACTTTGCAGCAACATGACACCGCAACATGACAGGAAAATGTGCAACCGCGAGTGCAGCCGATTGCAACTGAATTTGGTAACAATAGTAGCAGAACACGAAAGCTGTTGCTACTGCTGCTGCTGCTGCAGTGGCTTTCGCTGTCGCTGCTTGCAGCAACAACAAGAAAATCAACAAAATTGCAATTTAAAATTTCACACCAAAGAGCTTTGAATGAAAAGAAATGACGCGGGAGCAGGAGAAGGAGGAGGAGGAGAGAAAAATAAGAAACAGAAAGCAGATAAAAAGAAATAAAAATGAAATAAAATATAAATAATAAAAATATTTATTTATTTTACTATACATATTTATATTTATATAAAAAAAAATAATTAATAAAAAAAATAATAAATGAAAAATGCAAAAAAAAAAATTAATCAATGATTTTTTAATCCTTAGACAACAAACAACAACAACAATTATGAGAGCATTGCGTCAAAAGATTTTAATGTTTGCGAAACTAACACTTTTTTTTCGTTTCGAAAAAAAAATTGAAAAAAAAAATTAAAAAAAAAAAAAATTAAAAAAAAAAAATTAAAAAAAAAATAAAAAAAAAAAAAATTAAAAAAAAAAATTAAAAAAAAATAAATAAAAAAAATAAAAAAATTTAAAAGTAAAATTTAAATGTAAAATTTAGTGCATATAGCGCTGACCACAAGCGAGATTTCATTTTCCAAGATTTGCGTGTTTGTCTTTCTCGGAATGCGTCTGTATAGAAAAAAACCTGCCTCATCTTGTGTCATCTATCTCTCTTACTCGCATCTCGGCTTGGAATTCCCCGAGATTTGTTCCCAAAATTTGAAATTTCCCGAAGCAAATTTCTATTCACAAGCACGATGCCGTCTTTGTAGCACGAAACGACACCTAAATTGCTGTGGTCTTAAATGGACGTTTTGACGTCTGCTGTCATAGTTGTGCGTAGCTTTTAGTCACCTCAAAGTCACCATTTCGTGCTACTGCAATTTACGTGCTACTAGCACTGAAAATTTTATCAAATACACAAACCTTTTAGCACATTGTAACTGATGTGAGCGTAATTTAACCCACGTCACTTTTAGAACAAGTGAGCTTGTTCTAATACGAATTCTGTCAAATTCTGTGTCTTTTCAGAGACGACGACGACGACGTTGAGTGACTCGGTGAGCTTATGAATAAGCGTGTTAATTTTGTCACGGCATTCAAGACGATATCGGGAGGACTTGAACGTAAATTATTGACGTTTCGTGCACAAAATGTTTAAAAAATTAAATGAAAAGTAATCACAACCAAACGAGTCAATTTGCGTCCTTTCTTTTTTTCTCAGTGTAGCATGGTTCGAGAATCGGGTGAACTTTAGTACAACAAGAACTGGTTTCATTCTCATACGGTTGGAGAATTAGATAAACTTAGGTACTAAAAGTTTATGATGAGTTCTTAATCATATAAAATAAAAGGAATAATATAAAATATTTAATATTTTGATGAAAATTTAAAAGATATATATTACAGAGGCGATATAAAGAATATAAATAATATAGAAATATAAAAAATAAAACATAAAAAGATATATTTCTCCATTAGCATATATGTATATTTCTCCACTTTATAAAAGATATAATAGTATATTTTTCATCAATTTCGGGAAGCACACGCCCTTTTTTTCCAAGAATTCGTTTCATTTCATTCCAATCTCAACGACGACGACGTTACCACCTCGTCGCAAGAAGGCTGGAGAACAAGGAGCCGTCCTCATCGTCCATCGCTTCGATGACAGACGATGCAATAAAAGTTTTGTTTTCTATAAAATCAAAGTATTCTTCGGTCTGAGCTGACGATGCGATGCAAATCCAAAGCCGACATCTTGACATGACACAATTACAGCTTTTTTTTTTTTTGCTAAATTGTGTCATTCACTGTCTGTCTATGTGTGTGTGTGTGTGGACTTGTGTGTGTGTTTTTTTTTAACCGTCTTTTAGTACGATTAAACGGTCAAAATGTTCTGTTTGATGTTTAACAATCTGTAATTAGTTGATTTGCCATAATAAACAACAACAACAACAACAACAACAACAACCGCTTATGAAAAAATAACATGTTTGAAAGTTACAATTGACATGTGTGTGATGGTTCGCGTGTGTTCGGTTGTCGGTGGACTGAATTGAATTGAATTGAAAAAAATGTCCCTTGACGAAGGTATTTGGTTCTCTGGCTGCCAACGTCAACAGGAACGAGTAATACGTAGGTACGTACCTAACTACGAGTATGCACTACTCGTTGCAAGACGGCCGCTTCGCCTCTTGACAGCCCACGAAGGAAGGACGACTGACTGCCCTAAGCGTTCGCCCTTAACTGCTAAGCGCGTGAGTATGTGTGTGTATGTATGTATGTGTGTGAATGTATGTATGTGTGTAGTGAAGTGGGTCGAAAGCAGGGAGAGAGAAACGAAAGATAAAAAAAGAAAAGTTCGCATTTTTTTTTTACTTTTTGCTTGAAGTTAAAAATAGAGAAGGCTGTTTAGGGAGAACAACAACAACAACAACAACAACAACAACAACAACAACAACAACAACAACAACAACAACAACAACAACAACAACAACAACAACAACAATAATAATAATATTATTACAATAAAAACACTAAAAACAACAACAACAACAAAAATAACAATATTGGTTTTACAACAACAACAACAACAATATCGGTTTTATAATAACGACAACAACAAAAACAAAAACAACAACAACAACAACACCACCAACAACAACAATATTATTACAATAAAAACACTAAAAACAACAACAACAACAACAATTACGTGGCGGCAGTCAATTTAATTAGTTTTACTTTGAAACGAGTCGCAAAGTGCTCGTTGTTTGTTTTGTAATAAAATCGAATTAAATGTCAATCGTGGCTTCTGTTACAACAACAATAACAACAACATTAGTACTGTCAATCCACGCATCCAACATATGTACTCGTATGTATGTATGTACATATTTTGCTACGATTATTTTCGTTAATGTTGTTGTTGTTGTTGTTGTTGTGTTTGTATTGCTATTTAAATTGACTCAAACTGCTGAAGTTTAAAGAATTGATGGCCGATGATGGCGCTGGTTGATGGAAAAGAGTAAAAAAAAAAGAGAATCGCAAAATGAAATCAAGTACAACGTAATGAGAAATCAACGAACAAATGGTTGACAGAACAGCAACGTTGAAAAGTCAAGTCTGAAAAAAAGTTTCATGCAATTAAATTATAGCGGCGTTGAATATTGTACGAATAGCTGTAATCACTTCGGTCACAAACTGTCATTTTGTCAGTTTGTAAAACAGTCAATCAGTCAATCTACGAGTACGAGATTTCTAAGTGAACTCCATTCGCGCCATTAATTTGTGCACAGAGAAAAATAGTATCACATAAAAATAATAAGATCTTCTATTTTATTAAGACAGTTTACTATGAAATCTTATTAAAACATACAAATAATATGCTTTTATCAGAGAGAATTCTTATTAATTTTATAAAGAAAATCTTATTGTTTCGAAACTAAATCACATTAATTTGTGATTTTAATAAGAAATTCATATTTTTTTTGCCCAGAAAAATATATGGCCGGGGCAAAAATGCGATCGTGTTAGTAACTAGTTGTGTGGTGGTTGTTGTTGTTGTTATTGTTATAGTTGTTTGTGTGAAAGTTGGCTTCAATGTTGTCGCTGTTCTTGTCATAGATCTTTATTAACTTCATTGAAACCGATGATTATGTATTTAGCATTTAAATGAACGAACAAGAACGAACTAAACGACTAGTCGGTTGGGTTGGTTGTTGTGTTAGTGGTTGGGTCACTCGCCGGGTCGGTCGATTAGTGCATGAGTGTGTAAATCTTGGCCGTTCGTCGATCGATTTGTGTTTATGCCGTGCCTACGACTGCTTTAGAAAACCAGATGGTCCGCATGATTTTTCTTCACTTAATGTTATGCTTGATGTTTAATAATAGTTTTTCCATCAACCTTTTAACCTATCAACCCTTAACAACCGGGCTTTTTAATTATTTAACAAAAATTATGGGGCTGGCGTGAGAGATTTTTTATTATTTTGCACTAATTTTATATTTAATATATAATCGATTTTCTTAGTAAATTTTTAAGAATTTAAGAATTCAGTAACAACAATTTTAAAACAACAATAACAAGAAAAAAGAGAAAATTTTGAAGCGGCAGAAATGAGACAATTTGTTACCATTTGTCCTTTTTTTTTGTACGACTCTAAAGTGAGAAGGGTTAAATAATATTGCAACACAAACAGAAGCAAAATAACGAAAGTGTAAAAAAAATATCACTTTGTGAAGGCTAATTAATTAATTAATTAATCACGATAACGAAGAAAGGAAAATCGTAATATTCCCAAAAAGTTTACTTGTTTTCTAAGAAAGAAGAATTTTTTTTTGGTAGAAAATTTTTTATTTTTATATAATAATTTTGATAAATCAATTGATTGTACGTATTCGAATTTTTGTAGTTTTTTAATAAATTAAAAAAATTTTTTTTTTTAATAAATAATAAATTATAATAATAAATTAAATAAATTAAATAATAAATTAAAATAATTTCGAACATGCTTTTCTTAACAACGTATTTTGAATAATTATAATTTTATACTTAATAATATATTTTTTAAGTAAAGAGTAATAATTTTTGACATAAAAACTGTTAACGTTTTCAGCAAACAAAACAACAACAAAGAAATTCTTATCTAAAAAGTTTAGTAGAATTTTAACAACAAAATTTACTTAATGGAAATGTAATAAATTTGAATAAAATTCAATATATATAAATATTTAATAAATTCTATAAAATTTTTGGGACGTCATTTTCTATTCCTAAAATTTCTATAATATCGTATAAAATTATTTTTTTTTTTAAATTTCAATATTTTGATAAGCTTTAGATGAAAGAAGTCTGAGTCGCTCGCTGGCTTTTCTAAAATATTAGCCATAAATTTTGATAAAAATAATTGACTAGAAACGAGCTTTTCAAAAATGCTTTGCTGTCGAAAAAAGATTTTTTTAACAAAAGTTTAGACGTGACAACAATTTGCTGTGGTTTTTTTAAACTTTTCTTGATACTCGCTAGAATTTTAAATTAATTTAATATTATATAAAATCAATAAAATTTAAATTATTAAGAGTATTAATTACTTAAGAATAGTGTAACCGTCTGTCTGGGACAATATTTTATGAACATTTAAATTTTTTTTATAATTTAAAAAAAATGGGGAAAAAATATTATTTGTTTAAAAATAAGTTAAAATACAAATTAGGAAACATTTTCACGTTTCAATAAATTTCAAGTAATTTTTTTTTCTCTCTCTCGCTCTACCGCTCTCTTCTTGCAAAAACTTATCGGCAACGAACGAACTCAATTATTTTTTGACATTTTAACATTTTCGCAACGACGGCCAGGTTTAACAACGGCCTTCATTGATGGAATAATGAACAAGCGTGGAGTCAGTGTGTGTGTGTGTTTACTGAGGTTGGAAGAAGGAAAGAAATTGCATCAAAATTGCATCGAAATTGCAAAATATTAAAATAATCATGAAGCTAAAATGGTTGCGTAAACAACGAAGCATTAAATTGTCTGATTATTTGCGGCAGATAAATTATAGCCGCCTCGCCGCGACTCGCGATCAATCGGTTTTTGCGTGAGAAGGGCAGGTTGCAGGCGCCGCTGGTGGGTGAGGAAGAAAAGCGAAAAATATCGGTCTGGATTTTGTCGCTGTCTGCGCAGGCGTAGCCGGAGAAAAACCATTAGTACAGCGTTGAACAGAAAAAGAGCAGCGTTGCCCGAAAAAATCATAAGCATATTTTTCTTTAAAGGCAGAAACAAAAAATTGGTGGGGTTGCACCGATTTTATGTGCCTTTAGTCGGTTCATTCGGCGGAGAAGAGGAAGAAAGAGAAGGAAAAAAAAGAGGAAGTAGAGTGGAAGTAACAGTAAAGTGAAGTTCACGCAGTTTCACGCAGAAAAACAATGGTCGGACGGACGGACCATTGGCGCATCAAAAAGAGGCTGCTGAGCACTTTAAATAACAGCAAGAACAACAACAACAACACCAGCAACAACAACACAACCCCAACAACAACAACGTCTAATAGGCATCTCTCAATGAAGAAAAGGGTTCAGCAGCTCGCTCAACAGCAAACATAATAAATGATTCGAATCGATTAAAAGATCAGCAGCGCAGCAACGAAAAAACGAGCTCTGCTCTGCTCTGCTCTATTGAGCGCGCGCGCGCAGCAACGAACAAACGAAAAATAAAGAAACCAACGAATAAACGAATCAACAGCGAGCGCGTATAAACGACGCGAGGTCGTTCCTTCCAAATCTTTCGCAAACGCAATGCTGTATGCTTGCATTCCTCTCAACGCGTCAACGCGTCAACGAAGCAAGCGTGTGTGTGTGTGTCGAGAGGACGACAGAGAAAGAACACACTCTGTAGCTTCAGCACCAACAAGAACAACTCTGTTTCTTACCGTACCGTACCAGCAACAATATAACCAACAACAACAGCGACCAACAATATAACCAAGTGTATGTTAACATGGGCTGCCGCCACAGCGTTGCCGCCACTGCACGTTGACGCGACGCATCGTCGACAGCGACGCTAATGATGCTCTGGTTGCAGAATTTGTTTGCGTTGCTGAGAGAAACGAGGCGTGTTTGAGTTTGGTATAATGTATACAACCTCTCTCTCACTCCCTCTCTCTCCTTTTCAATCCCTCTCTCTCTCTCTCTCTCTCTGTGTGTGTAGCATATACACACTCTCTCTTTCTGTTTGTTGGCCGTTGCTGTTGTTGCTCTTGCTGTCGTTTATCTCTCTGCTACTGCCCAAAAAAAACCATCTACCGAAGAGCCATTATTTTTTTTCACCCTACTCGTTTGTTCGTCGACATTCAACGAGTTGGTTTGCCGTCGTACATTTTCGTTACAATGCCATACGCTGCCGTTCTCATTCCGTTTCGTTTCGTTTCACTTCGCTTTACTTTAGATTACTTTACTCGGCCGCTTTGCGTTGTGCTGCGTTGTGTTGCGTTGTTCGGCGTGACGCGGCGCGGCACTGCGCCTCTGTTGGTCGTTAAATGCATCTTTAAGCTTAAGCTTATCTTTATCTATTGCTAGCATCGAAATTGTGTTGAGCTCGATTCGATGCTATTTGTTAAGATACTTTACGCTATTTGGTGCTGTTCTTCTTCTGCTTCTTCTCCTTGTTGTTGTTGTTGTTACTTATGGCTTTTGTTGTTTGTAATGTTGTTGTTGTTGTTGTTGTTGGCTGTTATGGTTGCAATTATTATTATTATTGATTGGTAATGGCAATTGTTGCTGTTTACTTGGCTAACTTTTGAACATGTTCTTGTAGCTAATTGTAGTTGTTGTTGTTATTGTTATTTTTATTATTGTCATTGTTTCTTGTTGTTGTTGTTGCACCTCGATAAAGATAATCTAGCAGCGATTAACGTACCTACGAATGAATGGATTCATTCGAAGGCATTTATTTGCTCTGTGGACCCAAAAAAGGCAACAGCTGCTCGCTGCGGCAAACGATAATCATAACTTTTGAACTATGCCGAGTAGTTTGTTGTTGTTTTTATTACTCTTGCTTTTTACTACAATGACTATTCGTTACTTTTGCTGTATGTAATTTTGATTAAATGATTATTAAATGATCGACAAATCATTTTCTTTTTTTTTCTCTTAAATTTTACCCATTTTTTTTTTAGCTGATTTCATTGATCCGACGATTTATTTAAGCATTTAAAATCGTTGGCACGAATTTGGCACCAACTTCGCTCGCTTCGCCTCTTCCTCGAGCTTCACCCTTCCGTCGTTCTGAGGTTTGTTCGTTCGAAGACGTCACTTCAGCACGTCATTGAATAAGCCTTAATCGTGTTTTGTGATTTTTTTCCTCAAAATTTTATCCCCAAAAACTACCGTAGAGCCAAAAACTACTTTAGAGACAGTGAGAAAGTGCGAAATGAGGGGGAAAAAGTCACTAAAAAAAGTTTGGCGGTAGACAATTTTAGCAAAATTAGTGACTAAATTTCTAGAAAATAAGAATAAAAATCCTCATCTTCAGATGAGTAAATATCATGACAAATTAATAGCATGACATATTTACTACGCGTGTGATGTTGGTCGGTTGTTTGTGCTTCTGTGAGGTTTTGTGATTTTTTCTTCAGTGTCGTCGAGCAAATAATTATTGAAAGAGTGTGAAATCGAATCTCGACAGACGCTGCGTGTAAATAAATACACATGCATTCAGTTTTCGGCATAAAACCGACGATACCGAAGAACAAAGAGCAGCAACATCAGGGAAGAGCAACAAGGATCAAGCGTAAAAAAACGGAGCAACGGCCAGAGCAAAAGCAAGACCGAGTTAATAGATACATGAAAGCTACAGCAGACACCGACGACGCAGGTACTTGATACACAGAAGAGTGTTGGATTATGAAAGAGAAAAAAGAAAGGAAGCCACTAAAAAAATTTACAGCTGAAATAAATAAAGCAAAAGATCTCAAAGAACAACACACAGAAACCGACGACGCGTTGCGACGCAACGAACACGATGACGACGACGACGACGACGCCTATCAGAAAAAACCAATGCATGCAGAAAAGTTAACGCGTATGGTTACACGCGCGTACATAATTAACGAAGCCCAAACACAAACGCACACAAAAACGCACAGAAGCACACACACACACACACGAACAACCACTAGCCCTTACGCACTTCCAAAAAAAAGGGAGAAAAGTCTCTAACAATCTTACTCAGTCTTACTGAGAGACCTCTACTAACATGAGAGTAAATGAGTACGATATAGAAACGCAATGACGAAAAGCCACGCCTTCCCACAAATTCTACATAGCACTATCCTCAGTATATAATCCATACAGAACTTGGGCCAACACACACTTCAAAGCCGTTGGCCGTTCTCCAACGGCACCAACAAACACATCACATTTCCTCACAAAAGTAGTTTTTTCTCTTGCACACTCTCACTCTCTCACACTCTTCCACTCTCTTACTCTAACAATCTCCCTATCTCACACTTTACCGCTCTCTCTCTTTGTTTCTCTCAACAAACCTATTAACTCTCAGCTAAATCAATGAGAAAGTATTATCTCGCTTTATATTGATTGCACACACTCTCATTAGTCTTTGCCAACTTGAGAGAGGGACCACCATTTAATGGTCACGTACTCTCTCTCTCTCTTTCTTTCTTCTAGTGCCTTCAAAGTTGCCCCAACTACCAACTCGTTAAACCACTTCACACGAACCCTGCTGCTGAGCAGCGCCTGCTGCTCTTCGTTGCCAGTGCGTCGTATGCGCCGCCCTATTGGACGACAGCGTCAACGAATTCTGGACTCTTGCGTGGCAGCACCACGCTGTGGACTCAGTTAAACGACGAGGTCGGACTGTGAACAACGAACGAATAGCTGAGAACGCGACGCGCTAAGGATTTTATTGCCGCGACGGTCGATCATAAAAGTTTAATATATAGCAAATCTGCTTATATATATATATATATATGTATATATATAATATATATGCAAAGTGTAAATAACGCAGTGCCAGTGTAGTCTTTTTGTAACAGAAAGTGCAGCGGCCGGGCGGGCGAGTGAGTGTAGAAAGAACGACGCGGCACAACGCGTCTTGCATAGAAAGCTTTCTGCTCTGCGCTCTTGACGCAATGCCATGTCAGCGGCATTCAACAACGCTTACAAATAATTACTGCGCGTTTTAAGAAACCGACGCGTTAGTGTTTTGCACTAGCATTATTTTAGTCGTCGACCGAACGACCGTCCGTTTCAGTTTCCGTCGGCATTTAATTTTGGCTCTTCTGAACGGCGTGAACGGCTCACACTGCAGCGACGCATGTGCGCCAACCGTCCGCCGCAGTTAGATGTCAACTGTTGCGACCACGCGGCCGCCTCTTTCGCCTTTCAACAGCCGTCTATCCAGCAACGCATCCCAGCACGACACCGGCGCGACACCGCTGACGGCTGCTGCTGCATTAGCACCAAGTGCGGCGACCACGATTGCGGCACCGTTTGGAATCTTTCGACATACGATGCACCCGGATGATTTGTTGTTGCGCAATTACGGAGTCACCAGTCCGCGGCTAAGTGCAGCGGACGTCAAACGGAAGTCGCCGTTCACCATCAAAGGCGCCGGCAACATAGAAAGCAACAGTGACGCAATGAGTGAGAACGCAGAGCTGCCGCGCAATGTTAAGGAGAACGCAGTGACTTGTAATGAAGTGACGCATCACGCAATGATCGATGATAGCGTTGGGCCATTGAGCAATCACAGAAGTACAAACAAGTCTGATGGACGGCGCTGTTCCAAACATGTTGAGGTCTGTGAGGTTGACGTTGACGTTGGCGTCGGTGTCGGTGATGATGTGGATCACGGCGACGACGCTGATGACGCTGACGACAACGGTAACGACGCCAACGAGGCTGAGGATGAGCCAGCTGCAGAAAACGATGCCGTCAGTTTGTGCAGCAGCGACGACAGCGAGCTGTCGGTGGGTCAGGAAGATCCACTGGAGGGCAGACGCACCGTGCCCAGCCTGCAGCAGACGCGTCGCCTCCTGGCTGTTAGCGACATGATGTCCCTGTGCCGTCCGTCGGCGTTCAGCAACGCACCAGCAACGGCAGCCGCCAGCGCGATGGTTGTTAATCGCACACGGCGCTTCTCAACGGATGAAGCCATGGATCAATTGTTTGAGGAGCGAACGAGGCGAGCCGGTGGTGCTGCAGCGGCGGCGGCGGCGGCGGCAGGGCTTGCGCCCATTGATCCCTTCGCTATGGCCTCTGCGTTACGCATGCCGGTGCCGCTCGTACCGCGCAACAATTCAGCAACGCATCTCCAGGAAGAGCTCTTGCGTCAATCGCACTTGTATGCGGAGGAGCTGATGCGGCAGCAGATGCAGCTAATGAATGCCGCCCGTGTCAGCGCCAGTGCCAGTGCCAGCGCCTTTGCGTTGCGGCCAACGGTCGCAAATGCGTTGGAAGCTGGCAGCGGCGGCGGCGCGGAGACCAAACCCGCAGCACGCACGCAGCAGTATTCGGTGAACGCAGTTCAGTTGTCGGCGCATTCTAAATTCACGGATGTACCGAATTTCTCGGGAATACATTCGCATCTGTCGGCCATCTCGAAGATGTCTCAGCTGGGCGCAGCAGCAGCAGCTGCGGCCGCAGCGGCAGCGGCAGCGACGGTTGGGGCAAATAACCAGCAGTTGCCCACGGCTGCGTCTTACGGCGGCAGCGATGCATTGGCCAAGCTGACGGCATTCGGCATGAGCGCGATGCAGAAAACGCCGGCGGCGCCCACGACCGCCGCGCATCAACTCAATCAGCTGCAGGCGCAGATGCAGGCGCATCTGCCGTTCATGAACAACAATCTGCAGGACTCCGCGCTCAAGTTCAGCATCGACAATATCCTAAAGGCCGATTTTGGGCGCCGCATCACGGATCCGCTGGCGAAAAACGTGGGCGGTAGTGTCGAGCATAAACAAACTCACACGCAACAGCAGCAGCAGCAACAACAACAACAACAACAACACCATCACCAACAACAACAACAACAGCGGCAGCGCAACTGCAAGAAAATTGCGTCTACGAGAAATGTCGCCGCGACGCCCATGGATCTGACCAGTCAGATGACGGCGGCGGCGACGGGGGCGGGGGCGGGGGTGGGGGCAGTGAATGCCGCGCCCTTGAGCTTCTCCACGACGCTGGCGAATATCTGCACGAACAGCAACGACTCGAGCAGCACCGTTACTAGCAGCAATTGCGGCAATTCGTCGGAGCTGCTGAAGTCGTCGGCCTCGTTAACGGGGGCGGCCTCCACTTGCAGTACGTCACCCACGCCGGTCCAGGCAGCGGACAGTGTCAGAGCCGTGCCAGAGGCAGGCGTCGAGAGCGGCGGAGGCGGCAGCGGCAGCAGTAGCAGCAGCAGCACCACCAGCAGCAGCGGAACGGGCGGCGGCGGCGGCACTGGCGCCAGCGGTAACGGACCCATAGTGTGGCCCGCTTGGGTCTACTGCACACGCTACAGCGATCGACCCAGTTCAGGTGAGTCAAAAAATGAAAAGCCATCAAAATTGAGCAAAAATCAAAATCAAAATCAAAATCAAATCAAATCAAATGTAAAATTTATTCGACCAACAAAAACCAACAAAGAAACATTAAAAAAAGACAACAACAACACGAGAGCAAAAAGAGAATGCGCAAACAAGCCACGATAAACCAATCCTTGCGGCTTTGCGACTACAAAATCCTTGCCGTGCGGTGACAAGTGTTGGCTCGTTATAGCCGTCGTGGCTTTGCATAAACTCTTACGACCCCCTCGACCTCCGACCCTCACCCATTCCGCCCTCGGAAGCTTGTTTGCGGCTTAAAGTTAAGTGTCGTTTATGGTTGTTTGCTTGAAGAGATTGCAACGAGCTTCTAAAATAATCGTAATACTTTTGTTCAACAACAACAACAACCAGCAGCAGCAAAAACAACAACAATTACAACAACAACAACAACAACAACAACAACAACAGCAGCGGCAAAAACAACAACAACAACAACAACCAACAACAACAACAACAACAACAACAACAGCGTCGGCGACGACAACCGAAAATTTTCCAAAACTTATGCCAGTCGTTACGTTCGTACGTTTACTCGCTCGTTCCTTGTTGTTGTTGTTGTTGTTGCTGTTGTTTTTGCTGTTGTTGTTGTTTTTGTTGTTGTTGTTGTTGTTTTTGTTATTATTATTAGTATTGTTTATGTTAGTGTTGAAGAAAAATGAGGGTGCTCCCGTTTTTGCAGCGCATTCCATTCCATCACCCTCGTTATCATCATCATCATCACCATCCGCTAGAGTAACAGCACCAAAGGGTGCCCCCCATCTATACCTTCTGCTCACTCTCACGCTTCTAACAGTTGTTCTTCTTCTTCTTAAAGTAAACCAACAACAACCAAACAACACTTTTCAAGGACTAAACAAAATTATTTAAGCTCATTATGGTTTGTGTCTTTTGTGGCTACTACCGAAGTACTTAAATACCAAAAAAAGAGGAGGAGTGTGTGTGAGTGTGGATTAAAAGAAAGAGAAAGAGAGAGAGAGAGAGACATAGAGGGAGACATAAGCAAGAGACAGAGGCGTAGAGAGTACAGTATTTACAAATATGTCAGAGCAAAGCGTATAATATCTGAAATAAATCGTTCACAGAGCCAAAATTCCGCATAAAAGAGAAGAAAAACCATCAGATTTCTTTATGCTTTTCATCCAAGAAGGAAGCCTTATTAAAACCGTAGAGAAAATCTGTTTGAAAAGATTTGAAAAAAGACAGTCATATTAAAAGACAAATTCAATAAGAAAATCTTATTGTTTTCCATATTCTTATTAAAATAAAAAGAATTATTCAGGTTTTTGCTTTTATAATATTTTACTCATCCTAGATTTCAAGAATATTAATCATAATACACACAAAATTTCATGATTTAAAGCCTGAAAAGTAAAATGCTATTATTTGTTTGAAAAGTATTTTGTATATTATAAAGACAGAAAATACACACAATTGAGAAGCAAAGATCGATCGTCCATTATAACTAATGCCAAAGTAAAAAAAAAATAATCTGAATTATAGATCTAAAGTAAGACCTGACAGCAAAAATATTACTATCAAAGTTCCGGCCAGACCGACGATATTATATTCGCATATAAGAAGTTTTTCTTATCAAAAAAAAGTAAATAATAAGAATGCTTCATACTTTCATTTAGACTTCATTTAGATTTTATTAGTTTCTGACGGAACTAATATAAATTTCTTATAAAAATTAAGCATTTATAAGATTAACTTTTTGTTTCATGACAATTTCTTTTCTGACAAATTTTGTTTCATGACGATTTTCTTTACAAATTAATAAGATTTTTAACGAGATCTTACGGTTTAGCGAAATTTGCTTTCGTTTTCGAGATAATAACATTTGAATTTTTTGAGGTAAAATTTTTTTTTTTTTTAAAGATTAGTAAAAACCTACAATAAATACACTCTTAATAATGTGGTATAAGATATTACTTATGTATTATTTCTATATTATTATTATACATAATAAGAGTACTTAAAAAATACCACTCTTTTGTGCCTGAAACATGCTTAAATATTTTTTTATTCGGTCGCTTTATATTACACCGAGAAAAATGGGACGGAGAAAAATAATTGAATACTTTGTAGTTGATTATAATAATTGCCATTTTCGCAAGTACGTATTTCACCCTGAAAGAAAATATATTCATTTTAAGCGCAAAAATATTACGTTCAGAAAGTGACTAGAAATATTTTCAAAAATATCCTTTTTTATGGAAATTAATTAAACCAAAATACCGTGCTTATGACTTTTAAGACATACTATATTGCTTTAAGAAGAAATAATTCTTATTCAATTTAAAATGTTTTGTGTTTATTTTTAATATTTTCGCTTTTATTAAAAAATTATAGTAGAAAGTATTTAGAAGATTTAGAAGATTAACATTAAAAAAAAAATTAAGTAAAGGGCGGGCTTAAATTAAGGAGAGGCTCACGAGTTTTATAGAAATTGAGCGAGTAATTTTATTTAAAATATTATTTATTTTTAAGACAATTATTTGTATTTATTTATTAATAAATGTTTTGTATATTTTTTATTTATTTGTAAAAAAAAAATTATTTTCTTATTTTAAAGCAATTTTTATAAATTTGAATTTAAATTACATTTTTTTTAAATTAGAACAAAACCTTTGAAGTTAACAAAAGAAACTGATTACTAAATTTTCATTTATAACTTTTACCAAAAAAAATAATAAAAAAAAAATCGAAAAAAAATGCAATGATAATTGAAAAAAATGTATTCATTTAAAATTAACGTTGACGCAAGTGTTGACAGCTTCACAAAATGTCGTTGACAGACCATCGCGACGCATCGAGCTGAGCAACCGGACGATGCTGTCAAGCGCATGAGAGGCTAAAACGGTGCGGGCCAGGCCAGGCCGAGCCGATCGTCCGGCAAAAGCAAACACAATTTTCATAGCAATTTTTTTTTCTTTATTTTATTTTTGTTTGTCGTAATTGTCGTTTTTTATGCGAAAACGACGAAAGTGTGAACGTGGAAAATCGTTTATTAGTATAGAATGTTGTGGTTTTTGTTGTTGTTGTACTTGTAATAGTATTTACTTATTTATTTGCTTTAACCATAATCTGTTAATTGCTTGACAAAGCAACCGACAACACCGATTCGTGCTGCTGACAGAACGGTTGGGCCTGTTGGTTGGTTGGTTGTTCTGTTGTTGCTTTTTTTAGCAATTAAAACCAATTTTCATAGTTCCGACAAATAACAATTCGTTCGGTCAACATTGCTGACTGTACGTGTCCGTGTGTCGGTCCGTCTGACCGGCAGTTTATCAGCGACTAAACCGTTAAATACTCGCTAAGGACAGTTTTTTTTTTTTTTTTTGCTAGACTGTCGCCTAGCGTGACCGATTTGGAACCTTGTCCAAATTGTAGTTCATAGATAATCTCAGTTATGGTCGCTTTTATGATGATATAGCGTGATATTTGTTTTTCCACCAAAAAGCGGTAACCAATTGAAAGACATTACTGAAAGAAGCAATGACCAGTCAGCAACGTCCAGCGTGTAGTAAATAACAACAAGTCAACTTTTGTCATTGACAGTTGTTGTCGATCACCAAACGATCTCCAAACGATCAACAACGTTCTCCAAGTGATCACCAAATGATAACCAAACGATCACCAAACGGTCGAAAAACTATCACCAAAAAATAACTAAGAGATCACCAAACCATAATCAAACGATAAATGTACGATATCCAAATGATCGCCTCAAACAATCACCAAACGATCACCAAATGATAATTAAGCGATACCTAATGATCACTAAACGCTGAACATACGATTACTTAACTATCACGAAACGGTTACAAACGATTACCTAACGGTCACTAAACGATCACCAAATGATCTGCAAGTAATCGCCAAACAATCACCAAGCGATCACCAAATTATAAATAAGCGAGCACCAAATAATCACTAAACGATGAGCACACGATAACTAAACTACCACAAAACGGTGACAAAAGATCACCAAACGATTACCGAGTGATAATAAAAAACTCACCAAATAATCACCAAACCAACACCAAACGATTACCAGACAATCACTAAGCGATCACCAAACGAACACCGAACTATCGACAAAAAGAACATTCGGAGATCACCAAGCGACAACTGAAGAAATAACGGTCACCAAATGTTCACTGAATAATTATTGAACCGTTACCAAACGACCACCAAGCGATTACCAAGCTATTACCAAACGACCACTAAGTGATCACCAAACGACCACTAAGCGATCGCTAAACAATCATCCAACTGACAATTAAGCGATCACCAAATGATCACTAAACGATAAACATACGATTACTCAATTATCACGAAACGGTCACTGAACGATCACCAAACGAACACCAAATTATCACCAAACGATCACCAAACGAACACCAAATTATCACCAAACGAACACCAAATTATCCCCAACTGATAACCAAACGATCACTAAGCGATCACCAAAGGAGCACTATCGGTAAACGATATATTATCACTAAGAGATAACCAAACGATAACTAAGGAGGCATCTAAGGGTCACCAAACGATTACCACCCGTTCACTGAATGTTTACTGAACGATTACCGAAAGATCACTAAACGATCACCAAACCGTTATAACAAACAGATCAAAAGAAACAGATCCCTTTAGCACATTCAGCACAGAATAACTCGAAAACCTCACTAAATACGGGCGCACCGGTTTACTTTTTAACTCATCAACACGATTCGGCAAAGTTTAGAGAGACCGGTTTCTGGGTTATTCTTCATGGAAATATTCATATTTTCAATTTCGTTTTCGTTCCGAAGTAATTTTGTTTAAAGGGCCAGTCTTGAGGCAGTTAATGTCGTCACAACAAAACCAACGTAATCAGAAATCTGTTGTCACCACAACACAAACCGAATCAGTATGTTCGCCAAACGTGTTTGTCAACCGGGTCTGTCAAAACGATTATAGCATTGTCGTTGCTCTAAATCGAGCACAATCATTGATGATTAAAATTATCGCATCAAGATTATGTTGTGACAATTTATTGGTGTTATTTTTGTTGTTGCTATTGGCAACATTGTAACGATTGTAACGATGGGACGCTGTTGTGTTTTTGTGAATAATTGCGGTGTGTAACCGCAATTGATTTCGTTTTACCGAACGAAAAAAAACCGTAGAATCATGAGCTGCGAGAAAGAGCTGAGAAAATGATATGCTGAAAATCGTATGTCGGTGCGAGCACTGTCATGCAATCGTACCGCCTTGCGGTCGGTTTACATACGAGTACGTTGCTCTGGACTCCGAAAGAATTTCGAAAACTTATTTTCAATTCAAGCATTGCGGTGGTACCTAATCATCGATGCCGCTCTTGATACACGCGATAATTATGCATACGCAATTAGAGTCGCTTCAAATTCGAGGCGACACGATACGATACGCTACGATACAATTCGAGGTGATGAATTGTGATGCGTTAGAATGTATTCTAGGTAATTTATTTAATTTAAATCAAAATGCTTGAAATCAGAATCAGTCTGATGCTTCAACAAAGACAACAAAATGTTAAACTCTTTTGAAACTTGTCGCGTTTCTATTGTTGTTGTTGTTATTATTGTAATAATTTCTCATTTAAATATTAGATTTTTCTTTTCATTGAATGCCATCAAAAAACTGATTGTAAATAATTGTTAACAAAGCGCCGTTTGCCGCTCGCGACACTGCCTCTCTCGGCGTTCTTACGTGTCTTACGTTACGTTATTGAATAATTAATTGAAAAATTATAGAGCTTCTAAGCTTAATTGTGATTTAATAACTGCCCATACCATTTGCGGGGCGTTTTTGTTCGCTCGCTCGCAAAGCGAGTTTGAGCACGGCTTTCAAACGGCTTTGGGGCGGCTTTCGGCCGTAGTATTGCAGTATTTTGCTGAATGATGCTTAAAACGTGTCGCAGTATCGACCGCTGTGTTTATATTTTCAATTGATTAAGTGTCAATACAGAAATTTTTAAATTTTTTTTACTGTTGTTGTTGTTGTTGTGGTTGTTGTTGATTTGTCGCAGGCGTTTTTATTTCAAATTATTTGCGTTTTTTGAGTTTGTTGCACTTTTGATGTACGAGTACCCACGAGTATTATTACTTTGTTGTGGTTGTCATTGTTGTTGAGGCCGTTAGGTCGTAAGCTACGCTCGGCGGCTGACGTTTGAGGACGTGGCGCTTTATTGCCGCAGGCGGCTGTTTTTTTGTTCATAAACGAAAGAATAAGCGAATATTTCATTGAAGGAAGGAAGGAAGGAAGGAAGGAAGGAAGGAAGGAAGGAAGAAAGGAAGTAAATCGTCCTGTATATTCTTTTATATAAAACGGCACCTAGCATGATTTAAATATTAAACGGCAGTCGCGTTTTATGCAAATCGCGAAATGTGTAGTGATTTATTTTGTCACTGAAGTCACTTGAAGTCACATTGAAGTCACAGTGAAGTTACTGAAGTTGGTGATAATTTAATTTGTCGCAAAGTGGTATTTGTTGGGGTGATTGTTGTTGTTACCGTGGCCGTGGTTGCTTTGTGGTAGTTTAGGCTTAACGAATTGCTAAAAACTTTCCATAAAATCTGCCCCCTCCCCCTATCCCATAAGGGGGAGTGGCAAAAAGTTTGCACGAGCTTTCGTCTCTGGCGCTCTTCTCTCTTCATCCCGATTTGAGCGCGATTATCGCATGCTGAAAGCCATTAAAACGAAATGCAACGGATTTCTTAAAGGAAAGTATCGTATAAGACTGAGTACCCGCCTATTTGCACACACCCCCCCCCGACCCTTTCTACGTGGGTCATGACGACACGTGAGGTGTTGTCATTTGGAACTGCAAGAACACAATTTTGGCCTGCTTTACACCGTAGCGTAGCGTAGCGTACGACCAGACTGCTTCATAATCATTTGAAGTCGGTCACGTCATGCGATAATCAGTTGTCACTACGTCACAACTCGTCGCTTCGATTGACCCTGCCCCCCTCCCCCTCCCCCTCCCGGTCAGAAAAATCACAGGGTGCTTTAAAATATGGAAGCACCGAAACACAAATTGAGTCATTTCAAAGGCACACGCGAAAATAATCGATATTTTAGCAATTGGAGGCGATTTTCGAAAGTAAAAGAAGAAAGGAAGGAAGGAAGGAAGGAAGGAAGGAAGGAAGGAAAGGAGAAGAAGAACAAGAATACACAGAGAGAGAGAGAGTGAAAGAGCGACTAATTCCATTTGTTGGGAGATAGAACAACATTTGGCGGCAACGCAATAACAACCGGAAGAAACAATAATAACAGCAACAACAACAACAACAACAAGAGCGTACAACAATTGCAACATCATGCAACATGCTTGCAGTGATTGTTGGCGCACCATGTTGCCACATTTTTGCGAACCATTTCGGTAGTCGCTCGCCGCCAAACGCCGCCAATCGCTCTTGATTGCGATTGCGAAAATTGTTCATTTACCAGCGAGCTTCGAATGCTGTAAAGCTGCTGCTGCTGTAGTTGCATGAGAAAAGTTGTTGTTGCTGGTGATGGCAGCCAGTAAAAGGAACGATCATAAACGACAGCAAAAACAACGGATTGATGGCGGCAGCGGCAGTGGCGACAACTGTCGCCGCAATCCAGCGTTTATGAAGTGACAAAAAATTAACTTCACCTGTTAAGTCAGCCAACAATGATAGCAACAACAACAACAACAACAACTTGTTTATCGCTGTTACTAAATTCTCTTGATACACGCTGCGGTTGTTGTTGTTGTTGTTGTCGGTGGTTGTTCCTTAAACGGTTTGCAGCCACAATAAATAAAAAAACATTGTCTCTAAAAAAGTGCAGCAGCAACAACAACAACAAAAACGATAACAAAAATTAACAGTAACAATAATAGAAATAAGACCACTAACAGCCGGCCGCAGCAGCAGTCGCTACCAGTCTCGCGGCAGCAATAAAATAAAACTGTCAGCAGTAACTGTCGCGCGACCAAAATAAGACACAATCGGTACAAGCAACGTCGCTAAACGCTAGCCAGAAAAGGGTCGCGTCGGATTGTCTCTATTCACAGTCATGGGTGCCGCCTCTCTCCCTGTGTTCGTGGCCGAGTAGACCGCACAAAAGTTGCCCCCAAACAGTTGCAGACGCTGCAATCGAGCGGAACGAACGAGAATCGGACCGAGCGACAATCGTAGCTGGCGACAATCGATTGCGGCGCGGCCTCGCTGCACTCGAGAGCGGCATATTTCGTTGCCTAATACTTGCACCGTTTTCTATGAGGCCCTGAGGAGTCGAATCATCAACGAATCATCAGTCGGGGCGAAATGGTGCGCCGGTCCGGTTTCTCGCTCCGGTTTTGGTGCTAAAGTGAAACCTTTTCGCAAACGCGATCACGACAGACGCCAACAGTGGACAGCTTTGAAAGTTGTCAGTTTGGAAAATTTTATACTTTTATAATTTTAGCAAAAATTAAAATTAATTTACAAAAAAAAAAATTTTTTTTTGAGTAAAAAAAAACTCATTCTTTTTTGGGCAAAAACCGTTTACAAAACGGTAAAAGAATCTTAAGTCGAACTTGCCAAAAAGAGCCCAAAACGTCCAGGGCCATTCGGTACCTCTGGCCACTCGGTACCTGCCCGGCCGACCTGCCCGTTTGTGCTTCTCTGCTTCTTCTCCATCATAATAAATTTCCATAATAATAGAAATAATTTCTCATTTTTAATCTCTTTCGGCTTCAAATTGAATTTAGCAATAAAGCAGTACAACAACAACAACAACAACAACAACAACAGCAACATCAAGAAACTCCAAAATTAAAAGATGCCCTTTTTATTGTCGGTAATCAACACTTAATGGCAACGGGCCTAAGCGCCGACCCGGTGTCTCCGCAAGGTACTCGTCGCGGTAACAAACCCAGCCGCACCGAAACCAAGCGGCTGAGGTCCGTGATCTACGCGGCCGGACCACCCAAAAAGTGGAAGTCGGCTCGAGTCGCGCCGACTCTGCAGCGCCAGCGTAGAAACGGGTTTCTTTTCTGCTGTCAAAATAACCAAAAAAAAAAACCAACAACAACAAATGAACAAATAATTTTTATAACTTCATTTGCGTTCGGACAGGTCTTTACAACTGTCAAAATTTATTTGAAACGGCTTCATTTCTCTGCCGCCGCGTTGACCGACGTACGACGCGACGACGCGTTGAGGCCGATACGATGATCGGCGGATGCGCCGAATGGGCGCAACACGGTGCTGGCTACGGCAGCGTCGTCGATGGCGGCGGCGGCGGCGGTGAAGAGCAATAGGTTTATTGTTTGTCTTGATTTTGTACTTCTTTGTTTGCTTTTGCTTTTGCTTTTGTTTTCTTTTTAAACAAATAAAAAGTTTATGACCGAAAATGAGCCAGCATCGGTATAAAATTCAAACTTAATTAATTTTGACAGATGCTGTACAAACGTCATTAATTTTCTCTTTAGTTTCGGCGGTGTTTGAGCGCAAGAAGCGCATTGATGGCGCTGCGAGGATTAGCAGTCAGTCAACTCCGGTCCAGGGGAAGAGAAAGATGGTCGGTACCGCAGCCAGTCGGTGGCTGGGTTTTGTGATCGAATGTCAACTCTTTTGTTCTGCGAACGAGAGATCTCTCCCTTCGGCCTCCACAGACAAAGAAAAGACGTCAAAGTGTCATTAAATGTTGCTTCGCCTGATTTACGAGTGTCTCGTGTGACGCCATCGCGTCAGGGAGGTCTCGTTGGACGGTGACGTACGAGCGTGTATTCATTTCGATGCGACGATAATCTCAGACATACTCGTATTGCTCCGGGGCTCCGTAATGATGCGGGTTGATGACCATGATGATGATAATGTTGATGACTAATTACTTCCTAATAATAGTAACGTCCATACAATTAGTGGTCCCCAGAGTCCAGTTTTCCCGAGATTTGAGCCATAACTATCGCGTATGATCAATTGACGTGATCGGATGATGTCCTATAATGTCCAGATGATGTCCTGTTTCGCCTCGGACATCATCTGGACCGAAGTACAACATCTGACCTTGCGATCTCGTCTCGTTTAAAGTGAGTGTCTTATCTCAATGTCAAGACATTTTTCTCGCGGTCTTATCTCGACTGAAAAGCCAAGTATTGTGTTCGATTCTCGTCTCGACTAAAACATCGTTTTTCGTTTCTCGGGTTCTCTGCTAAATTTCACGTCCGCTGTTGGGGTCTTGTCTCCACTAAAAAGTCAACAGTTGTCTCCTCCGAGTAATGCTGTCTTGGCTTAAAAAGCGGTTTCAGTCTTGTTTTGTTTCAGTCTTGTTTCTTGAACTCGTATTGAGTGATAAACCTTGTCTCGTCTCGACTAAAACACCATGATTCGTTTCTCGGCATCTCTGCTAAATATAACGCCCGCTCTTGGGGTCTTGTCTCAACTAAAAAGTCAACAGTTGTCTCCTCCGAGTAATCCTGTCTTGGCTTAAAAAGCTGTTTCAGTCTTGTCTTGTTTCTTGAACTCGTATTGAGTGATAAACCGTTTCTCATCTCGGGATTTCGGGAAGTCCTTTCTCTCGCCGCAATCATGTATTGTGATATCTTCTCGGCTGAAAAGTCACTTCTCGTCTCGCAGTTTTGTTTCGGGTAGACGAAAAAGGCTATTTCGTCTCGGGTTGTTGTCTCGACTAAAAAGCCAAATCTCGTTTAGGACGAGCTCGTCTCGATCGAAAAAGTCTGTTTAGTGTCGCTATCTCGTCTTAATTGAAAGATCTTCGATGGAAAAAGCCTATCCAAAATCTTGTCTCTTCGGGACGAGCATTCACAGGAATTTACTATAGTGACAATAGTGATCTCGTATTTCCTTGACTGAGTATTGAATAACCCGTCCTTGCCCCTTCACCAATTCGTCTCTTCTCTAAACCCATACGTCTCTGCTTTTCTCAAAGAAATTTCTTTCCAAAAAAGAGAGTTCGTATTACGTTATCTCTGACACGCGTAACGAATGTCTCTTTGAAATGATCTTGTTGTGAACGATCAGTGACGACTTTCGACTGCATTCCGCAAACGAAGAAAGACAATCAATGGTCGATCGGTCGTCTACACTATTGTCACTCTCTATTGTCACTCTCTACCGAACTATGTACACTATCTCTCTTTTTTTCTGGTCCACTTAAGCGATCTACCGCTTTTTGTTTCATTTGATCGATGGAAGTGTCGGTGGAAAGTCGGCAAGAGTTTCAAGTCACTCTGACTGACAGGCTGACTTGTGTATGGATGTTGGTGGCATTTTATTATTGTGTGTGTATGATCATACTGCGATCGTGGCACCGAAGTAAAAAATGAAGTTGCAGCGACTTTCGGTTCGTTTTAGTGTTGTTTTGACAGAGAAAGTTTTCTCGAGACTTCAAATTTCGCTCATTCTGAATTAAATTGTTCTAAGATTGTTCTTTTTACTAAGGAGAAAGGGGCGGGGGAGGGGGGGGCTGTCGACGATCGGTAAAGACGGCCGAAAGTGTATTAAATCCTCTTGAATTAGATCAAAGCTTCTTAAACTAGTAACCGCGGTTAAGGCTGAGCGCTGTCAAAGAAACTATTTTCCAAATGATCTCATTGCCTGCGGCCTCCATTCGGCCCGTTGATAACTAATAAACTAAAAGAACTTATCGAGCAACCAAGAGTCCACAGCTTTTCCGGAAAATTAAATTAACAACAACAACACCGCCAACACCAACAGCAATGAAACGAAAATGTAGACATTTTCACCATTTGGTGTCTCTTTGGCTTTTCGCACTCTCGAGGGAACGATGGTAAAAGAGTTGATATGGTTGTGGTTGCTGTTGTTGTTGTCATCAGTAAGGCCGCAGCGACCACCCAAGCTGGTAGCGTATCAGCACGACAACAACAACAAATCGCTTCGAATCGCCCAGAATTGACACGATCGTGAAAATTGGGAGTCGCCCCAAAAAGGAAAAGTCGCCCCAAAAATAGGAAAAGCCGCCCCAAAAATTCCATAAAACAGAAATTCGGTGAAATTTTTATTTTTGCAGCTCAATTTTATTTCGGAAATATCGCCCAAAAAGTGAGCCGTAATTTTCGAGACCTTATAAAATCGCGTCGCGTGCTTCCGTTGCGGCACACGACGTGCCGCTCTATCGTTTGCGTAGTTTTCGGCTGGTAACACTTTTCTTCTTGGTCCTCTTCATTCACTCTGGTGCGTTTGTTGTTGGGCTATCCCGTTTTATTACCTCTATTTACGGCGGTGCGGCGTTAAACGTTGACGCTACATATAATCGCTTCATACTTTTTGAGCATTTTGTTAGGAGCTAATAAAGCGTACGAGCCAGTGAAAGCACCCGATCGTTGCAGTCAATATTGCACTCAATTGATTGATTCTTCACTCGAAGCTAACGCGATTTATGTACCGAATAAAGGCGACAATTGCAGCAGCCACCGCAGGCGATCGCAATGAAAAACTATACGCAGCGGCCGTAAGTCGCGTATGCAGTAATTAAGTCACGATGTTGCTATTGTTGTTGTTTTTTAATGGCAGGCAAACAATGATTTGTTTTTATTTGTTGAATTTGTTGAATTAATTTGTTTTGTGAAGATCGATCCAGCTGTGTTCAAGCCGGCTGCCGCTTCGAATGGTGACGCTTGTGGAAGAAGCATCAAATGTTAGTGTTCGCATGCCTGAGAGTGATCGATGGACAGGCTGATGGACAGCGACGCATGTTGGACACTGAGAGTGAGTGACTGACGCTTATGCTAAAACGACGACGCAAGCTGAGCTTCTCTCGATTAAGTCTCTAACGCAAAACGCAAAACAAGAAAAAAGTTAATCGGAATTTTAATGCTACTGCTTGCCGTCTTTTGAGTGCACCTGAATTGTTGCTAACACAGTTTTGTGGCTGGTGGCTGCTGGCTGGTTGGCAATCAAGAAGCGATGCGATTAAATTTCATTAAATAATGCTCCAAAGAATCTCATTTTTAATTTTTAGTTTTTTTTTAGTTTTTTTTAAGAAATAAGATTAAAGTTATTTTTGCTTTTTGCGAATGAGTTTAAGTATTCATTCCAAAGTATGAAAATTGCATTGAAATTGTGTTAAAAGTCGCGCGCGATAGCTCTTACACCGCGCGCGCTAGCTCTTACAGTTTTAACAAATTTCGGCGCGTGCTTTTCATATTTTTGTTATTTTTCGAGGCGTTTAAAACTAAGACTGATTTTCTCTATCTTCTTTTCCATGATCTTTGAATCTTTTGTTGGTTTTTTTAGCAATGCGATCAACAACGATATTAACAATGCGTTTGAAGCATTGAATGAATGACAATTGGACTTGTTTCTATTGTTGTTGGGGCGCTTGCAATGATTTTTATAGTTGTTGTTGCTTTTGCTGATCGACAGTTTTAGACCCTGATCTTTTAATTCGATTGAATTCGATTGCATTCGATCCGATTCGATGCGATTGAAATCGTTTGCTCGATGTAGTGATGAATAACCATAAAGGTTGTTATTGTTGCTGTTGTTGTTGCTGCTGTTGTTGTTGTGGTAGTTATTTTCTGGTTATAATTTGTGATTATACAGTATAACCTCGATATGATTCAATGTTTCAAAACCGGAGCGAGAAGAGTTTCGAAATTCGGTATTCCAAAATATGAATGCTCCATACGAAATGCTCCTTTTACGCGGCTTTGTGATATTTTCTATCGCTTTTTTCCTTTAAATTTTTTTGGTAAGCAGGAAAATGTTGCATGTTTAGCGATTCACGGAGGCCCCAAAAAGCAGAAGGAGCTGGAATTCCTTTTAGAAGAATGGTTCTATAGATCTTATGAAAGTTGTTTACTTCTCCAAAAAGCTACCTTAACGACAGTAGGTCTGGCAAGACAAGAGATCTGGCTGAATTATTCCTCCCAGACTACGGCAAAAAGGAGCCTATTTTGAACTGTACTCTTAGTTAAAAAAGAACCGTCAGGCAAATTTGAGATTTCTGAAGGCCTGGATTGTCTTGTCGAATACTTTGTCGAGCTTTTAGACATTTTCGACATGTCGAATACCCACGGTAGACTATCAATCAAACTAAATTGGTGTAGATTACACAAAATTGTCGAAAACTCTGAAAAATTTACCTTCATCAATTACAATAAGAACAAATGAATGCTACAAAGATGTTTTGATGAAAAATACATCAATTTCAATATTATTTTTGAGTCCAGTCCTTTTTTCGACTAAAAAAATGTAACATTTATGGGATGACAATGAATTTTATTCACTCAAAGTGCCTGAGTCTTGAGCGTCACTTATTTCGATGTCATCAGACTCTTTCTCTATTATTCCATCATTTGAGCGTAAAGTGAAATACCTGTTCGCTTTCTCTGGTTCCTTATATTATTTACACTTTGGCTCGCGCATTTTGGGTAAAAACAAGCTGGAGAACGTGTATGTCGATAGATTCTATACTTCAAGCGTGCAAAAAAAAAACCATATTTTTAAGTTCTTGAATGTTTAAGAGTTTTCGACAATGTTGAGGTTTTCGACAAGTTTGAGGTTTTCGACATGTAGAAGAGTGGTCTACAGTTTTCGACGTAGACTACATACAAGGTCCAAAAATTTTTATCAAATGCCAACCCTGCAGAAGGCAGAAAAATTCCTTTTTCGTTCTGATGAATTATTTCCCAGTTATCGAAATTCATAAAAATTTATGGTACGCTAATGTTATATGAACATTTCGAAATAGGTCTGATTTTAGTTTTCGAGTTTTCGAGTTTTTACTGTACATATTTGTTCAGAAATCTTGATTGGTTAATTTTCATTTTTATATAAGAAAAAAGAGCCTTTTATGAATTTCAATTCAGTAGAAAAAAAAATAAAAAAAAAAAAAACACAACAACAAAAATTGTATGTTAGCCATAATATATTTATTGTTGAATTGGTGTCAATAAGATTGATTTTGTGATGGGTTGCATTACGTTTGAGATGTTGCTGCTGCTGCTGCTGCTGCTGCTGCTGCTGCTGCTGGTGTTCAATTGAGTGATTGACAGGCGAAAACCTCGAGAGCGAGAGGGACGGAGAGACGAACGGAGTGAGCATTATCGTCTGGTGTTATTCTTAGTATCATTGAACTAATTCGTTAAATAAGAGACAACACTTCGAGCGACCACACAAGATACACGAAATACGATACGAAAACACACATACACACACACACACACACACACACACACACACACACACACAGAGCAATTATTGAATTGAATAAATTGTTTTGTATCGTATTCTGACATTGAGCTTCTTGCTGAAGCCAGAGACGAAGACGGAGACGGAGACGATTAACGGGGAGGCGGGACGGTCCGACAGACGAATAAACGAACTTACAGCGCAACTCAACGTAACAAGTTTGAAAATTAGTTTCATTAAATATTAATAAAAAATATTTTTAAAGCATTTATTTTGAAAGCATTTATTTTAAAAGCAAATATTTTTAAAAAAGAGCCGGTGAAGGCTCTCTAGAACTAAAGACCACTCAAATGAGGTCAAGAATTTTTTTTTTTTTTTTGTAAAATTTTGACTTCAGGTTCGTGTAATTAGCGGTAACACTGAAGGTCTAAAGCACAAAAAAAAAAATCATTATAATATTTTTAATATTAGAATAATTTCAAAAAAGTCGTCTTGCAAGAAAATCTAGAGTTGTCGAATGATTTGCGAGACTCAGTCTATAATTAATAGAGCGCAGGACTAAAATATGGCGAGATTTAGGCGATCTCGTTTTGACTTGTCTTGTCTCGACTGAAAAATTTCTAACACGTTTTGGGATTTTGATCGGAATCGGAAACAAATAAGTTCAGCACAAATCGAAGAAGAAGAAGAAGAGAAATCTATGTGTTGAAAAGAGAGATTCTCGACTTTTTTCGCTCGCTCTTTTTCGAATTATTGTACAAACGAAACGAGAACAAACATTTTTCTCGTTTTACGAACATCATTAAAGACATGACAGACTTCAAAAGAAAAGATTTCTAACGACAACAAATAACAGACACAATAAAACCAACAAAAGTAACAGCAACAACAACAACAACAACAACAACAACCACCACCACAACAACAACAACAACAACAACAACAAACAGCGCTAACAGCTTTTACCGATACTTTTAATTTTTAATGATGCCGTAAAAAAATTTTTTTTTTTTCTTAAGACTAAGATCATTAAACAAACAACTATTGTACAACAAAGAACTCCAAAAAAAAAACAACAACAACAACAACACAACCATATAATGATTTTATTATCATCGTACAAACACAATAAAGCACAAAAAAAAAAACTGAAGAAACGAACAAAATAAATAAATAAATTATTTGCATGCTCGGTATTAATAAAAATAAATTTTCACAAAAAAAAAACACAACAACAACAATATAAAATGCAGAACTGAACGCAATGTAAGAAGATACCAACAACAACAAGAACAACACCAACACCAACACCAATTACAACAGCAAGAAGAAAAGAAGAGACAACATCACCGGCCAGAGCCGTCTGAAAGGCTTTGTGGGCCCCAGGGCAAACCTGTGGAGGCCCCGTTGGGAAAATCTGCGAAAACGTAAATGAAATGAAATGGCCGATAATATTAAATAATATTATTTATTGTGTATTTATTTTGAGAGTGTGTTAGTCGAGAGGAAACTCTCTTTAGAGAATTTGCTTTTTAGAACCGATCACAAACACGTTCGTGGACAACAGAAATTTCATTTTGTGGCAAAAAGAGGGAATAGATTTAAAAAAAAAAGTGAACTGTGGTGATATTGGAAGACCCATTGAACACATTTTTACTACTTTTCAGTATATTATATTCTAAAAGCTATACAAAATGAATTTAATAGATAAGATTTGCAAGCCATTTTAGTTATAATGGCGTAAATGCTACAGCGCTAAGTTATAGAAGAATTTATTAAATAATTTTAATCCTTTTTTTGTACTTTCTATTTATTTAATTTATAGAAAAGTGCATAATTTTTCGTCAACAATAGATCTTTAAAGTACGGCAATACATAAAAATTCTCTGAAAAATTAAGTACTTGTGGAATAAATGGGCCGGGGATGACTTTCTGGTCTACAGAAATCTACGAAATACGGACGCCATTCACATCTTCTTCTTCACACCTTCTTATTTTTCTCCTTATCTTCCACAGAGTAAAGATAAAATGATATGAAAATACACAACCATGAATCATTCGGCATTATTTCGAAATGTATAATAATTACATACAATAGATTAAAGTTATATAAAATTCAGTAAAATAAAATTCAATAAAATGCTCTTATTGTTGTTTAAATAAATAAGAGCATAAATAAGAAATATATGAAAATAAATAAGAAATAATGCCAAATTTATTGACATTCGTATTAATAAGGAGCCCCCGGGCCAGGGCTCTGCGCATCCCTGTGTTTAGAAAGACGGCACTGTCACCATCAGAACGCTGCCGCAGCAGCAGCAACGAGATTTAAATCTTGTAATTATTATTGAGCAGCTTGTTCGTGATGGCGGTGGCTGTTATTGTTATTGTTGTGTATTTATTTATATCTTTTTATGGACTTTTCTATCGATAGAAATGTTGCACCAATCGATAGAAACGAGTATGCCTTTTTTCACCGCCAGCGGTATTGAATTACAAACGCCGCAGATACAACCGCGACCAACAACGGCGACAACAAGAACAACAACAACAACATTAACGGCCACAACAATATCTGCAACAAACACCCGCGATGCATTTTTATTAATTTAATGAAAAAAGAAACAAACAAATTGCGTGCAGATATAAACAGGGCTAATGTATTTAGATACAAGCTGCAGATACTAGACGCGTTTTTTTTGCTGTGAAAGCGTTAGAAGCAAAGAAAAACAACACAAGAACAAAGTGACGACAGTTGTTGGGCGCGACAAACGTTTCGGATGAAAAATTTATGAAATTATTAAAAACGAAATATTTTTCAAAATATTGTTTTGACGGACGGTTGAGAAAACTTCAAAAAGTGCAACAACAACAACAACAACAACAACAACAACAACAACAACAACAACAACAACAACAACAACAACAACAACAACAACAACAACAACAACAAAAACAACGACGACGACGACGACGACGACAACAACAACAACAACAACAACGACGACAACAACAACAACAACAACAACAACAACAAAAACAACAACAACAACAACAACAACAACAACAACAACAACGAAGACGACAACAACAACAACAAAAACAACGACAACGACAACAACAACAACAACAACAACGACGACGACAACAACGACAACAACAACAAACAACAACAACAACGACGACGACGACGACGACAACAACAAAAACAACAACGACGACGACAACAACAACAACAACAACAACAACAACAACAACAACAACAACAACAACAACAACAACAACAACAACAACAACAACAACAACGACAACAACAACAACGACAACAACAACAACAACAACGAAGACGACGACAACAACAACAACAAAAACAACGACAACGACAACGACAACAGCAACAACAACAACTTTCCATCAACTCAACGCCACTATCTAATTCCGTGGAGGGCGTGACCACCGGTTTTAATTTAATTAAAAATATAAACATAAAATAAAATAAAATAAAAATAGCATAAAAATAATGCCTTCCACTTGCGGCGACTTGCTGCGACTTGCTGCGACTTGTAGCAATTTTCGTTATCGTTTTCGTTTTCGTAACGACTCGTCGTCGAATACTTTCGATGGCAAAACGTCTTAATTACGAATGACCGAAAGTGGTTGATAAAATATCAGCAGCTGTTGAGCTTAGATTTAACCTCAATTAATAATACCGGACCATATTTGTTGGTGTTCTTGTTCTTGCTGCTGCTGTTGTTGTTGCAATTGCTATTTATTTCCAATACAACGAAATCGCTTAATTAGCCAGCGAACGACCAATCGTCAATAGCGTCAGTAGATAGAAAAGTGTACCGGCGAAAAATTTGCAAACATTTTTTCGGTGCAATTTTTTTTATATGGCTTCAATTTTGTTGTTGCTACTGTTGCTATGTTCGACTTTTGAAGTTGTTGTTGTTGTTATTTGATAAAATATTTTAATTGATGTCGTCGAGTAACGTTCGACGCGTCGGTCGTTTTAAGCATTTAATTAAAAAACTAATTGTACAAAATAACTCTGACGATAACAATAATAACAACAACAACAGGAACCACCACAATTACAACAACAGCACCAGCAGCAGCAGCAGCAACAGCAGTTAAAGGTAACAACCAATAGCCATTGATTCAAACGAACTGCCTTAACCTTTATATACCGCGCAACCCGCGCTTGTTTTGAATGAGAAAAAAAGAACTTAGACGAACCTTAGTCGTCCAAAGTGTTATTTTGAGCTCAATTTTCGGTGCAGTATTTTGGCAGGTTCTTGAAATTTATGTGCTTTTAGATAGTAACCGATTAAGGATCATATCTTCAACCTTCTCTACTCATTACCAACTTTTAGAGTACAAACTTCGAAGAAATATTTCAACCCAAAGAAAGTTAAAAAAATGAAAAATTCAACTCTAATTTTCCACCGTGTACCTAAAAAATTCGTTTGCTGGCACAAGGGTTAACCGCTTCAGCGGTATGAATTTTCTTTTTGATTCTTTTCCGTTAAATTCAACAAAAAATCACTGGTTTTCGGTTGGTTTTTTGCATGATACTCGGTTGTTGCTACTGCTTTATCTCTTTCTTACGTGCTGTCAACTCCTGTTAGTTGTTGTCATGTTGTCGGCAATTTGTTGCTGTTTGTAGAGAACGAGTAAACATGATTAAACAGTGCGGTGTGACTTTTTCTCTTTTTTTTTCATTTAATCCGTAAAACTGTTCCGAAACAAAAATGAAGTTGGTTTTTCTTGCTGAATTGAGCTTCTTCTCAATTCTAAAAGAAGTCGAAAGGTATTTAACGAGTATTTGCCGGATGCTTGCTTCTGCCTTCTATGGTAATCAATTACAGAAGTCGTTGGCAAGTTCTCGATATGAAGAGAAAGAAGCCTTTACTGGAAACCTCAAAAGGTTAGAAAAATAAATGAAAATTAAATGAAATTGATCATTTTTTGTTTTTGTTCGTTTTTGTTGTCATAAAATTACAAAATTTTGTAAATATTATGGAATTATTAATTTCTATATAATACTAATTATTATTTATTTTCTAATATTCCAAAATGGTTTTTGTTTCTTTAATGAATATATTTATATAAAATCGAGATTAAAATCGCATTTGTTTGAACAAACTTTTTGCACGAAATTTTGTAAGTTGCTTTTTTCTTAAACGATTTAATGCCATTCGGCTTCACCGTTTATGGAATGCGCGTAAAAAAAATTTCGGTGTCTCAAACTCTTTTGTTAGTTTTTCCTTTTAAAACCATAAATCATTTTGTTTTCTTTGTGTTTTTGTTTTTTCCTATTTTATGATTCGATTTCAGTTGGTTTTTGTTTGGGGCGCCTTTGTTGTTGTTGTTGTTGTTGTTTTAGTGGCGCTGTTGTTTTTTAGATTCGATTTGTTGTTATGACAACCACAAAGTGGAAGTGGATAAAAGCTTAAACAAAGGCCACAAACGCGGCAACAACTTCGACAAAACAATAACAATTTTAAGAAGTTGAATTTTTTTACATTTTATTTAAATACAACAACAAAATACAGCAGTATCTAATAAATAACAGTGATAACAGTTATGGAAAAAATACTACACTAATAACAAAATGATACGACAACAACAGCGACGAAGTCGATAAACGATTTCTTGACTATTTCTATGACTACGTTGACGGCGGGCGGACGGACGGACGGATTCACGGCATGACTTATGGATTCCAAAACAGCTGTACCGAAAACAGCGGCCGCACGGAGGGACAAACGGACGGACGTACCAGCGCACTCGCTTTTGAATGAAAGCTTGAATGATAAAGGCCTGGACGGACGGAAGTGATGAAATTTTTAAGTTAACGCGTGGGTTGAACAATATTTTATGATCTGGAATTTGAATAATTTTGTAAGATTTTTTAAAAAAGGTAAAGGTACATAAACGATAATGTAATGTTTTTGAATTTATTAATTTTTTATAAAAACACTTAAAAAAAGGCTCATTGAATCAGTTCGAGAGTATTGAAGTGTTGTCGTTGTTGCTGGCGTCTCAGACCGGACAGAAGACAGCAGGGTTAAGCTCTGATTTGATTTTCTGGCTTCGTCTTTTTTGCTGCTTCTGCTCGTTCTTTTGTACTCGTATTTGTTTGCCGCATGGCGCCGGATGTGCTGAAACATTTGACTTCGCATCGCATCGCATCATGTCACGACACATCGGCTAACATGACATCAATAAACCATTCCGATCAATTGATTGTTCAATTAAAAAAGTTGAAAAAATCTGCTGCAAAAAAATACAGAACAACAAGAAATTGCATCAAAACACAACAGAAAACATCTGCTGGACGATCCGTCGATTGTCGTTTACGAGATATTCCTCATTCAGATACTCCGCATCCTCAGAATGTTGTGTCATTCTGGAGTCCAGATAGAGGTCCACTCATTTTCCTTCCCTTCGCGCTCATTGCAATCGCAATCACTTTGCATTTAAGCTCGATAATCATATTTTTATTACTCGGAGTGAGTCTCGTCGGTTTTTTCCTCTTCGATAGATTTAAATATCTTGACTTGAAAACGGTTGCTTGGTCGTTTTTTGTCGATTTTGAATAATGAATTTTGTCAGTTTTGTTGCGTTGGCTTGAGAGAGATAGAGCGGGTTAAGGAGGGAGGAGGAAATATGTCTTTTTTTTATAAACCGATTTATGCAGCAGGCAAGGGACAACAATGCTTTCCCCTCGTTCGTTCACATTCAAATTTTAATGAAATAAATTCAACAAATCAATAAAAAAAGTGGCAAGAAAAGAAGTTAAAGTCGCTAGAAGGGATTAAATATTGTACAATTTATTGCGGCTTCTCGACAGTGGTTCCGAAATCATTTCGCTCAATCAAAAATGTACCTATATCTTCATATATGGTTTAAGTATTATCAATATCATGATTTTTTTTTGTTATTTTTGTTATGATTTTTGTTACATTTTTGGGCATTTTTGGCCTGTTGATTTTCTAAATTACGTTGAGTTAAAATAATTTCTTAAAAAAAATGATTTTTGCAAACTTTTTTCGTAAAAACGTTGATTTTTGTAAACTTATGTTGCCGAAATTTAAACTTCTCCTCGAGAGCTTTACTGATTAATTATCGTACGCCTTTTACTTTTACGACTGTTGTAGAACTTCTATAGAACTTTTCATTTAAACTTATTCTGAATTATAAACATTAAATTAGTGAATATTATAAATTCATACTTAAGCCTTTATTTTTAATCTTATAGATTGAACATTTATAATATGTAGGTACTCTTAAGTACGCATCTTTCTATTCGATTCCGGCTTTCGAGAAGGTAAGGTACCACTTGAGGGCCATTTGTAGCGTGCTGTGATGGGCCTTTGCTTATTTGCTTTGCCCTGCGCCCGAACATTTTGACATGATGACCTGCGTTGTCCGGTGAAAAACCATGCGTCCGCTTGTCGGTCGTTGTTACATATTCACGGCTCCGACAGAGCTGCGACGTTGCGCTCAACATGTCAGTCACAGCAGCCTGAAGCTGCTCATGACTGATGCCAGACGAACTGTATGATGTTGAGCCTACAACTTTCAGGTTGGTCTGTCTTAGTCAAGACTGTAGCTGTCACTGATTTGTCCCCCCCGGCACCCCCCACCACCCCCCACCCATTTAGTTGTAGTTCCTGTTGTCGGCCGGTGTCTGAATATTCGGTCGATTCAATTTAGCTTTTTCTGATGCTGAGTCTTTTAATTTGCTTGGTTGGCTTTTGTTTATGATTATGATGGGTTGGTTGGTCTTCGGTCTTCGGTCTTCGGACTTCGGAGTCGGAGTGCGTTGCTTCCGCTCAACTCAATTTGCAAACCGTGGATTGTACGATAGTACTGCTCGCAGGCCCGGAACAATGGCATAGGTCATGATCAGCGTTTGTCGACCGTTTAGTGCCTTCATGTCCTTCGGTGGTACACTTTTCAACAAAAGGCAATTAGTTTTGCGTTGGTCGTTGGTTTGTCGAGTTCTTGGCGTTGAATTTTTGTGCAGTTGGACGATAAGTTGGCTGCAAGTTGCAACCATTACTGAGGACCATTACTTTTTTACAGAATTTGAGAGAGGGCCTAATTAATAAATGAAAAATAAAATTTTTAGTTTTTTTTTTGGGCGATTTTTATGATATTTTTGATGTTGTTGGAGGTCTTTGGGGCGGTCTTGTGGCGGTCTTGTGACGGTCTTGTGGCGGTCACCGCTGCTTTGAACACTTGTTCAGCAACTCAACTCGTCTAGCTCTTATGGAGGCTATTGGCCGACTTAAAGATCTCGGCCTACTAAAATCTCTCAACAAGTTTCTCAACCAGATCATCAATTAAGTTGATTATAGCTTTTTGTAAAAGTAGAGCGCGTTAAATTTATCGTCTTCGGCTTGTTTTAAGTGCATTTTCATTAATTAATTTCGAAAAAGTTATTCTCTAGTAATTAAATCATGCCATTTAAGCCGTTTTATAGCTCTTTCAACTCGTACAGCTCGACGTATTATATAAGTCCTTATAGTGGCGCCATTAAAAACTTCAACGAACGTATCAAATCAACTAAATGCTAATTTGGTTGTTATTGATGTTGTTGTTGTTGTTGTTGTTGTTGTTGTTGTTGTTGTTGTTTGTGGTTGTTGGTAGTTTTGATGCTGTCACCACTGCATTAAAATGACATTTTCGATTATGAAAAATGGTAGCAAGTTGTTCTTGTTCTTGTTAGTGTTAGTGTTAGTGTTAGTGTTGTTGTTGTTGTTGCTTCTGTTTTGCTGGCACACATCACGATTTATTGTCTTGTTTAATGGTTTGCTTCAAAATTATCTAATAAAAATTATCAATCAACAACGATTGTAGCCAGTCTAGCTGGCTTTAGGAAATTATTAGTTTCGCTGTAAATTGAATTAGTTTCGAAAAGTGTACAGAAATACTTATTTTACCTATTTTTTTTTTACCTATTTTTCACAAATTTTTTTTTTTTTTTTTATACTAATTTTTTACTAATTTTGTTCTTTTTTTAATACTAACAAAACTTTTAATACTTAATTAAAAAATATTTTTCTTTTTTTTAATGCTTATTTTTTACCAATTTTTTTCTCTTTTTTTCTTATATCACTTATATTCTTATTTACTTATTTTTTTCTTTTTTTTTAATATGTACTTATTTTTTAATTTTTTTTTAATACTTTTTTTTTTCTCTTTAATACTAATTTTTCTTTTTTTTTTAATATATGTATGGCATGGCATGGCATTTTCGCATTTTGGCATAGCATCAGAACTACCAACAACCATAAAACAAACAACCACAAACAACAACAACAATAACAAATATAATATAATAATTTTCATTTTGGCATAAATGATACGGTGGTAAGTGATGGATTAATGATTTTGGCTAAACCCTCTAAAATGCTCTTGTTGTTGTTGTTGTTTGTTGTTGTTGTAACTGTTCGTTCCAAAGCTTCCCTCCTCTGCCATGCTTCTTCTTTTACTTCTCCTGCTTTGTTTTTGCCATTTTCCCCCCACTTTTTTCCACTGAGACTTTATTATTTCTTGTTTGTTTGGTTGTTGTTGTTGTTGTTGTTGTTGTTGTTTTCCTCGCTGACCATGTTTGCAGTGTTGTTTGGTTGGCAGTAGCAACAGCAGTGCGGCAGCAGGTGCTAATTTGCTAATTGTTGCTGCTGTTGGTGCGTTTTCATTGCGGTGCTGGTGATTTCTTAACCCGTTTGAGGTCAAAGTGTCAAACATTATTGTTTTCAGATTGGTTTTAAGGCGTTTCATTTCACATCCATTTAATGATTTAAAGCAAACAAACTAACATGACGATCGATCAATCGGGCTCATCGGGGCCAACGATCCACCATTATTTTCATAGCATGTACCTTTTGTTTATAGAAAATATTATCCTTCACTCTAATGCATTCTTTAAATGCAATCATTATTTCAATGGTTTTATTTTTTTTTTTGACGGAACGGGCGGGCCGGTCCAAAAAAGCTTTTAGCCAACTTTTTTTTTTCGGTTGTCCATTTTAATGGAAAATTCTTTACTAGCGCAGATTAATTGAGTTCATCAACTCGTCACGGCGTAATGAACGTTTGGTGCTGTTGTTGTTGTTGTTGTTGTTGTTGTGCAAAATGCAGTAGACGCGATTTGTAAGAAGAAAATAAAGAAGAAGAGTTGATGCTGTCAATCATTCAAATCGTGAAATTAATGATGATTGTAGAGCGATATTGAATGAAATGAGAATCTGACGATGATTGATGATGATGGTGATGATGAGGATGATAATGATGAGGAGGAGGATCATGATGAGGAGGATCATGATGAGGCTACGTTACAATTTTCAGTGTAGAAAAGAATAGTGCGTCATAATTAAGAGAAAACCGATGATCCCTTTAAAGACTTTAAAGCGGAAATTTCACGGTTTTGCTGATAATGATGATGATGATGATGGATAATGTTCATAATGATCTTGCATTACACTATTCACCTTGCTTGGGTTGAAATGTAAACAAGCTTTCAACCGTCTTGTCAGAAATATATAAAAAAATGGGCGAGAAAGAAAAGAAAAGAAAAGACTGCATCAACACACTGAATGGACTGTAAGTCATAAAGTGGGAGGGAGAGGGGGCGAAATGGTCTTTCTTGCTCTACTTGTATGTGCTTGTAGTTGTTTGGCAGCATGCTGCATGCTCCTCGGTAAACCGTTAGTAGCTACTACGTTGCTTGCAGTGCAGAGCTTTGGTAGAAACGACTAAAAGCCGCGCGCTCGTGGTATGCGAAAAATGTTGATTCGAACAGGTGGCAACTTGGCGGCCATAGCAAAGTCGATTATTAGGTCTTCAATCACGGCATGCAAATGTTTATTTTTCCACTTACTCCAACCAATCTCGAGACGGTACGTGTCGTATAAAACCATTTTCTCAGTGTCATTAAAAAGTCATTAAAACACAAGGAAATAGTTGTTGCACCCTCACGTTAGTTGTTGTTGTCGGTGTTGTTGTTGTTGTTGTTGTTGTTATTGTTGTTGTTGTTGTTGTTGTTGTTATTGGTGTTTAAATGTCATGCTTATAAACGATAATGGAACCTTTCCTTTTATAGTTTCTTAACCTTGAGAGTGTTGGTGGTACCGTAAAGAGTAGTTAAAGACCGTACGAATGAATGAATGAATGAATGACAGAACGACAGAGTGTCGAACAGCAGAATTGTTGATGATCTGCCAGAAATTGCAGAGCTATGAATCGTTGTACGGAGCGACCCGCGGGAAGAATCTGTAGATTTATGGCAATCGCTTTGTAAACATATCGTTGTCTCAGAATGAGATGGAGCAATATTTTTAAGAGCCACAAATCAGCAAAGCACGCTAATAAACTACTAAGAAAACTAACACAAACTCACCCCCACACCCCCCCCACCCTTAACATTTAAAGGGCAGCCCCAATATCCAAATAGAACCAACAATTCATGCCTCACAGCACACGATTTGTTCTCAACAGAGATTCTGAGACACTTTAGTGGCCGATTTGGCTGCATTCTACGCGGTTACCCCCGCCCCCATACACCCCCATCTTCCCGCAATCATACCCCCAGCGAGTACTTATGCCCTCATTCGCGTGTGTCGTTAAAGTGCATGACACAAAAATGTACCATAATCGTAAATCATTCTTGCATGCACACGATCGTGTGCTCCGATCCGCGGCCACGACCGTTTCTTGTCACTGAAGGAGTCGATGATCGTTTGTCAACATAATTATCCGGGGCCAAGTGCTAAATTCCAGCACCGAGGACCGTCACTTGTTGGTACGTTGGTGTCTTTCTAACGCACTCGAGGTGTCGAAGGGACCGTCCGAACTTTTGCAACCTGAATTTGCCACAAATAGCAACGAGCGACAAGTGACGAACGCTACAAAACAAAACAGATGTCGCCACCGTCGTACTCTTTTAATACTTTCGATCACTTTGACCGATCGATCATCGCCCCCGACCGAACCGCCTCCTTCCAACCATCTGATGGTTCGTCAATCGGAACGAATTGATGTAATCTTGAAAAAGGCTAAAAAAATTAAATCTCAGGCGCACCATGTGGTCAGAACGTCTCTGACCGATCTGCCTGGGAACCTTCGATATTTCACCGTCATGCCGCACAGATGTCGGCCTGTACACTGTACCTACACTCTTTTGCCTCATCACGATGGAGCGCCACAGAAGTCTCCATGCAGCAAGTCTTCGCAACGAGACGAGAGACGGGAAGGCCAACAGTCAGCTCTCTCTCTCGCTTGCTGCTCACTCAAGCACAAAAACGTCCGAAAAGCGCGCCAGGCGCCATTCGGACTTAATTAAGTCATCAACCAGAAGGCAGGCTAATTGGAGATTCTGTGCCGCGATCGTCGGATGGACGGTGGCGATTGCGGAGCTCGTCGGCGGCGACGATCACCGATCGTTGTCGTCTTTGAGATCTCACTCACCTCTGCTTGCTCGCGGAGGAGGCCGCGTGCTCTCTACGCAACTGTCGGACTGCTGCGGTATCGATATCGTTGAACGAATCGAAACTTGGAGGTCCGCTAGCATCGGTCAAAGTCGAAAAATTGGACCACACGCCGACGGAGACTCCGGGCGGAGGCATAGCATCGAATGTGCTCGAGTGGAGGGAGCCTCGGATCGATCCCACAATGTCCAACAACTGTTTGTTGCTTCACTGTGAGTCACAATCCGGGCTCTTGGAGTGTCTGCAAAATGCTCATACTCCAGAGAAGCAGTGCTGGTGGGAGAAAGCGGTGAGAGAGAGAGAGAGGGGGAGGAGGGGCCTGTGTTTGTGTCATGGTGAGCATATGGGACCACCATGGTCGCTCTGCGGAGCTGCCTGCCAACTTTACTTAAGGGTGGTCCACATATTTTTTTCAAGTCGTACTCGTAGGTCAAGCTGCAAGATCGCCACACCTGATCATAGGCTTAGACGGTACATGTATGTACGAGAAAGAGTGGCTGCTATGCTGACTAGGCTTCGTTGCCTACAAGTGGGCGGCGGGCGGACAGAGGAAGGGCGGGCGTAAAAGTTCATATAAAATATTGCTTGAAATAGAAATAGAATAATTTATTAGACGCTTCGGCTGATCGTAAGGCATGCTGCGGACTCACTCACGGACTCAGTCCGTACAGAAAGGGTCGAAGTCGCAGCGACTCGGATCGTTGGCACATGTTGGCGACAATAATGTGGTTTTTATTGGTCGTACGGAATTTTTGCTCAAGAGCGGCAATGATTTGCGAGACAGAAAGATTTGTCTGAAGGGCTTCGCGAACACACAGCTTCAAGTGTACTCGCGGTACAATATTTGTGACATTGTGACATTTAAAGTGATCATTAAAGTGCGCTAAGTGCGCATAGAGGCGGAAGGGCGAGGGTGGACCGTGAAGACGGCGCAGTAGCTGCGAAGAAGTGTCAATTGAAATGCTCAAATGATCTAGAGCTGATCTTTGACTTATAAACCGCTGCGGACTATGCACCAATAAATGCTGAGATAAAGAGATAAAGTTCCCCCTTTTTGTCTTTCCAGGCTGTGCCACTTGGCGGTACATATTTCGATTAAATAAATTCCGGGATTTTTAATTGTTCAATTAATTGATTTTTAATTTAACGTGGTTCGATCATGCCATCACAGAAGGATCGCTATATTTTCACCCTCGCAAAGATTGCAAATACTCGTAGATATTTGTTCGTCGCTAAACATTTGAAAAAGAAGTTCATAACATTCTTTTACTCCCGGGAAATGTGCTCTTCATCCGCGCTACCTCCGCGATCACCACGCGATCAGCGTTGAGTCTGCCAGCGACAAGAGTTCGAGTACTCTTGGGTGGTCTGGTTGTCAAATTGTGTGGTCTTTATTAATAACAACGACGTTCGAGCAACGAGCACTGACGGCAGGACGTTACGATCGCATTCACAGCGGATATGCGCGATCTTCGCGCATTGACTGAAGTGCGCGGTGATTCTTTTTGTACTGTTGCTGAGGCTGATCACTGAGGCTGTTGCTGAGACGGTTTTCTGAGGCTGTTCGCTGAGGCTGGTGTGACGGCATTTTCCATCCGGAAGGTCGGTCACAGTCGTCAACATCCTCCATTCATTCGTTGTTTCACTCACTCGCTCATTCGTTCATTCATTCATTCATTCATTCATGGATTCATGGATTCACGGTGTGTCGAACATGTTGCTCTGCCGCCAGCAGCAGCGAACTTTGTTGGCATTGTTTGCAGATCAGTGAAGATCGGCGAAGTTGAAGTTGTCTTTGCTTCCTTCTTCTCCCTTCCTCTTTTCCTTCAATTCAGACGCTTTCGTTTTCGTTTTCATTTTCGATGGCGCGATGGCGCGATGGCGCGTTGATGTGTTTATTTTTGGGTGAAAAGAAGACGCTTCATTGCCTTTCATTTGGTGGTTGTTGTTGTTGTTGTTATTGTTTTGTTGTTGTTGTTGTGGTTGGTGTTGTTGTTGTTGTTATTATTGTTTTGTTGTTGTTGTTGTTGTTGTTGTTATTGTTGCGGTTGTTGTTGTTGTTGCGGTTGTTGTTATTGTTGTTGCGGTTGTTGTTGTTGTTGCGGTTGTTGTTATTGTTGCGGTTGTTGTTGTTGTTGTTGTTGCGTTTGTTGTTGTTGTTTTTATTATTATTATTATTATTATTATTATTATTATTATTATTATTATTATTATTATTATTGTTGTTGTTGTTGTTGTTGTTGTTGTTGTTGTTGTTGTTGTTGTTGTTGTTGTTGTTGTTGTTGTTGAAGACATTATTGGCATTATTTGGCACATCTTTGACATCGTTGATGGCGTTGGTGGCGTTGGTTGTGCCTAAAGCGTTGTTATATTTTAATTTTTCTGGTGATGGTGATTATGATGATGTTGATGGTTATGATGATGATGATGATGATGATCATCACTACTGATTTTCTGTGTATAATTTCGTACTTTAATGCGTACATAATACTATTTATTTATTGTACTATTAAAACAGATTGCTACTGGCCTTCATCTTCTTCATCTTCTTCATTTTATACAAATAATAAACGAATTTACTTCAGACTGAAATAGTTTTTGACTGTCTCTGAAATGTCTTCGAAAGATTTCTGAGGCAAGAAAAACCTGAAAGTAAAGCCGTTCGTTTTTCTTTTCCATAAACCGAAAAGAGTCTGTAATGATCGAGCCGGTAACTTGTGTCTTAGTTACCATCTCTTTTCTTTTGGTCTGTTTGCAATGGTTATTGATGCCCCCCCCGCCCACTCGCACCCTCCCCCTTTTCCTTTTCAACGGCCGAGTTGAGTCTTTGTCCGTCCTTTAGGAAGAACTTCTCTTTTTTCTTTCTCTGCTGCTCTCAACTGTCAAGAGTATTAACTTCCAGAACTACTAACTGTCAGAGCGCATAAAAGCGGTTACCATCAGGCTGGCATGTAATGACGTCTCTGGGCTCGAATGCAGACTGACAAGACATCAGTCAAAGTTATTGAACACGTTGCAAGTGTCAAAGTTTTTTGTAATTTGCATGTTAAAGAAGGCAACAACAACAACAACAACAACGATAACGACAACCATAACGACAACAATAATGACGTTGCGGCTGCGGCTCGAAAGGTGCAAAAAAGTGACGCTTTGATTGAGGTTTGTCGAGGTTATTTTTCAGATGTAATCTTATACGAGTCCGTACCCGGCTGCGTCTGCGGCTGCGGCTGCGGCTGTTGCTGCCGGGCTCCAAAGATTGTTGGCGTTCGGTTGTCGGTTGTGGTTGTCGGCATTGTTGTTGTTGTTGCTGTTGCTGTAGTGCCAGTAAAGTTGTACAAAGGTAGGCTGTTTGTGTTTGTCAGCGATGCGCCATCTTTTATGTCGGTATGTGGCTGTTCGGCCGTAAGCGTCCAAGCGACGTGGACGGTCTGTCGGCAAAATATTCTTTGAGTCAATTGCACTTTATTGACGGAAACGAATGCAAATCATCCTTCAAAATGCGCCGCAAGGTGGTTCTAACTGACGCCAAAATGATGAGCGCGCTGACGATAGGACACGTGTGCCCTTTCGGCAACAATCTCGCTTCAACCAGTTCATTGGCACATCGTGGGCGTTGATGAACGGCATGTCGGCAATCTCCTCCCACTGTCCCGTGCTCAACAAAATTCGACAGCAAACGACGACGAGTGTTGTCAGACGGTGTTTCGTGGCCGTCGACAAAATGCACGACTATTTTCAAAGTACAGCATCACTGTTCCGGCGCATTGTTTGGGTGTAAAGCGATTTATAATTTAAATTGTACTGAATTGAAGTTTCAAAAACATGTTAAAGTTGTTAACATATAACGTATAAATGTTAAACTTATTCAATGTTTACATACCGACGTAGAAGATGGCGCATGCGTGACGTTTGAAGACTTTCGGAGAATTAAAAATAAATAACTATTAATTTGTTAAATTATTATCCCGTACACAATTTTTGAATCTGCAAATATGTTGTTGCTGTTTATGTGTGTGTGTGTGTTGTTACGTATTATTGCAATGATCCGAAAAATCTTTTGAACGCCATAACAATTAAAACCTGGTATTAAAAAGAATGCTCTCTGGTGACTCCCTTTTAGAACACGCACCATCGTGCAGTTGGTATGCATACCCTGGATGATCCCTTTTAGCCATGACTGAAGGGGAAGGGGACAGGGAGGGAAGGGCGCTTAACAACAGCAGAAAAAAGCGTGGGGTGAGGAGGGGTAGATGAAAGGGTAAGAATGTGGAAAAAATCTAGTATAGAAAGAACAAAAAAATTACACGAGCGATAAACCGGCAGCAGCAATCGAGTGCATTAATAAGAAACAACAACAACAACAACAACAACAACAACAACAACAACAAAAACAAAGGGACAACGACAACAAAAGACAACAATCAAAGATATTCAAAAAGAGCAACGTACTTGGTTGCCAGAGGCGCGACGCAGTGCAGCAGCGCAGCAGAGCGGCAGAGAAACAGTGCTGCCAAATCCAAGCAGATCCAAAACGAAGTCAAGCCAAATGTTAATGAGTTAATTAGTGACAACAAAAACGCTGTTGTGGGTCCACAAATTAAAGACAAACAGCAACAACAACAACCAACAACAACGACGACATCAAAAGCTATACAACAACAAACAACAGTACGTTTGAATTTAGTAGTTGTTTAGAGAAAAAGGAATGCGAAGAGTAACCTGCCAACTGCGACAACTTCTAGCATATGCTACCTCTACTACTTCTACTTCTTCTTCTTTTTCTTTTTCTTTTTTTTCTTTTTCTTCTTTTTCTTCTTCTTCATCTTCCTTAATCGCAAAAAATCATGCCAGCAAGAACGCGAAGACAAGAAACAATAATACTATTAACCCGTCGTTAGTTCGTTGGGTCAAAAATGGTCCCAAAACGTGCATTATTTCAGTTTTTATTGTAACTGAGTTCTTCTCAAACGGGTTGGAGGACTAATGGACATGGGACAGTCTTCCAATGACTTGTATTCTGGGTTGTCTTGTCGCGAGTTTTCAAAATTTTTGACATGTCGAATACCCACGGTAGATTACCAAACCAAATTAGATTATACAAAATTGTCGAAAACTCTGAAAAATGTACCTTCATCAATTACAATAAGAACAAATGAATGCTACAAAGATTTTTCAATGAAAAATACATGAATTTCAATTTTATTTTTTAACCCAGTCATTTTTTTTTGAAAAAATTACAACATTTATGGGATGACAATAAATTTTATTCACTCAAAGTGCTGAATCTTGATCGCCACTTATTTCGATGTCATCAGACTCTTTCTCTATTATTATTGACACTTTGGGTCGCGCATTTTGGGTATAAACAGGCTGGAGAACGTGTCGAATGTCGATAGATTCTATACTCCACGCAAGTAAAAAAACGATATTTTTAAGTTCTGCTGAGTTTAAAAGTTTTCGACAAGGTTGAGGTTTTCGACATGTAGAAAAGTACTCTACAGTTATCGAGGTAGACTACATACAAGGTGCAAAAATTCGTGTCGAATGCCAACACTGCTTGTATTGAAGAACGTAGCTATCGTAGTTTCGGTGCTTGGAAGATATGGTTTGTATAAAAAATGTTGAATTAAAACGCTCCATTTTTGTATACTACTCGTATCATGATACATACTTATACAATAGTAGGATATATGAAATATTTTAGAAATCTTGATACTTTTATTTCCTGAAAGAGTGCTTTTTTGAAATGTCTCTGCAGAAGTTTGAGACAATACTCGTTATAATCACGATTTTTATCTAAATTTTATTCTCTCTAGGCAATATATCATTTCAGCAAATTTGCCACAAGCAACAAATTTGAGAATTAGTGTGCAAATTAGAGAAGTATTTACTGTCTCTCACACAGAAAATATACAATTGAAAGGATTATCTTCCAAATAAGGCTGGATTAGGCCAGTTTTTATCACTTTTTTCGTATTTGCGTGTGAACGAGGGTATGTTTTTGTGTGTGTGTGTTTGTATGTGTGTGTGTGTGTGCGTGCGTGCGTGTATGTCTGTGTCTGATGTACGCAGACGAGGCAAAAATGAGCCATAAAGCGAGCGATTTTTAGACTCTGCATAAATCATCAGGAACATTTAAATTTTTTTTACTTTAATTGCATTTAATTTTTAACGTTTTTTTTTTTTTTGGACTGCTTTTTTGTTCGTAACTTTTTCGTACCAGATTATTTTTTTTGAAGACCTCATAATTTGTTTAGCTTCGATTTCGATTTCGGTTTTTTGCGGCTTTTTCAGTTTTTTCATGTGAGCGAAGACTTGTCAATTAACAACAACAACAACAACAACAATTTCTCAACTAACCAAATAAGTGTACACGTTGCGGCATACCAGAGACATCGGGCATCAATTAACCATGACGCTGTTGTTAAGTCATGTCCGTACGTTTTTCATTTGTTCGATGAAAAGCAATCATAATAGCAACAAAAACAACATAAACAAAAACAACAACAACAACAACAAAAACAACAACAAAAACAACAACAAAGAAACAACAAAGAAACAACAACAACAACAACAACAACAAGAACAACGAAAACGACAACATTAGATTGTACATTTTTCTACGTAGCGACGACGCCTCGAAGAGATCATAGAAAAATCAAAAGAATTTACAACCAACGAAGACCCTTTATCAGCCGGGTTAGCTCGGACTCGATCGGACCGATCGGACCGATCGGATCCAACAACTCATTAATACGTAAAAGCAACGTAGGCATGAACGCATCTGGTACACCGATGGTTGCACAATTAGTATTCCACACTCAGAGCTGGCAACACTAACAGCAAACGAATAACGACGACAACAACAACCACAGAGACAACAACAACAACAACAACAACAACAACAACAACAACCACCACCATTCAAACAATCAACTAGAGTTATAAGAGCAACAAGTGGTCATTTATGGAGCTAAATTGAATGCGAATCTGAAACTGATTGACTACTGTCAGTTGTCATCGTCGTCGTGGTCGTCGTTGTTGTTGTTGTTGTCCATCGTTGTTGTTGTCCATCGTTGTTGTTCCTGTTATTGTCGTCGTTTTTGTCATTGTTGGCGGCGACAAAAACTGTATTGAACGGTTTGGTCCATGGTAAAAAAGTTGTCAACAAGTGCCTCGCATTCCACAGTGTACCCGGGCACCAACAACACGGCCAGCGAGCAATCCACCGAGCGACTGAGCGAGTACACCACGTATGATGAGTACCTTGAGCCAGCACAAAGTTTATGACGGCGCACCGCTCTATATATTACCGAGGTCGACAGGGACCGCAAAAAAAAAACACCCGAACCTATTGAGGGATCGCGTTCCTGTATTTGTGTACCTACCGATAGCTACCGATAAGGTCAGTTAATTAAATGCTTTTAATGTGAGCTGATTTGGTGATGATCGATCACGATCTGGCGTCGTTGATGACGATCTCATTCGCGATGGCAAAATTGAGAAGAGTGTTTTTCGAAGCCAGCTTAAACTGCCTTGGCAACCCTGGACCAATAACAGACACCGAAAGCTATGTACGTATGTATGTTTGTATGTTTGTGCAACGATGCTCATTGCTCTGCAATGCGTAGAAAGCGATATGGCCGGTTGCATGCAACAATTTCAAATGTTGTAGGTTTTTGTTGTTGTTGTTGTTGTTGCTCTAGACAACAACTGAAGTCAACTCAAGTCAAATCGAGTCGAATAACAACACAATCATAAACACACACGCACACATACACATACACATTTTCATACCTGAAGAAAATACAAACAAAAAAAAAATTGCAAAATCCGAAGATGTCTTCATCAACATAATCATGGAGATGTTGTTGTTGTTGTTGTTGTTGTTGTTGTTGTTGTTGTTGTTGTTGTCCCACTAGTCGTTGTAGTAGTCATAATTGTTGTTGTTGTTGTTGCTGTCGTTGGCGTGGTGGCGGTAGTGGCTGGTGTGCAGTCGCATTTGTTGTTGTTGTTGTTTTTCTGCCGCTCTTCAAAATGGGTTTCAAAGGTAAAACAACAACAACAACAACAACACCATCATGCACATAGTACGCGGCAAATAATATCGTATCAACAACTAAAAACCACAACGAAAGCAACAACAATAAAAGTCGTAGTCGTCGCAACATGAAGGCCAGCAACAGGGCCAGAGTGTGGTACCGTCGTTGAATGAATTGGTGGCTCCCGATTAGACCAGAGGACCGCTTTCGGAGGATTTATGAAAGTCTGTCGAGTATGCGTGAGGTCCACGCTTGAGCCGGCAGATCAGCAACGGCAACGGAAAACGGTTGCGGATTTGGGGAGAAACGGGGCGCAAGGAACGCTCTGTCTCTTGTCAACCGAAAAGTCAATGCTTGAAGAAATGGGGCTGGGGCTGGGACTGAGCCCAAGAAGTTTTGGAAGGAAGTAAGTAGCAACCACTTTACGGTCTCAGACCGTTCGGACCCTTCGGACCATTCATTAACGTTTTTAGGGGGAGTCTACGCAAGTTGGGAGTCACTGCGGTGAGTTCTCATACGAAATGCTTTTAAAGCCCCAGAAAAAATCGTTCACCCTCCCGAAAATCAAAAGCTAGAGGGCGCATGTGGACTTCCTTTTTCATTAAAGAAATTTAGAATGGCTTACAATATACTCCACTGAACCCTAATTGGACCCTACACAACACGGTCTACAATGCGCCTCTGTCTCCTGCGGTCGCTTAAATTCTTTGCTTAATACTTCTTGGTCAAATCTCGAAAATTAAGCAATTTAAATAACTTATGAAATGTCTTGGCATTCCCAGGGCATCCATGAAATAAACAAAAACAAAACACTGAAGAAATGCCGACCTGCCGCTACGCTGACGGCTGGCTCTTCGGAGTCCATCAGAACCCAGCCAAAGATTATTATTTGCTTTTATTTTATTGGTTTCGGTGTATTTTAGCAGCAACCTCGAGAGATATTCAAGCGCACACATTATCGTCATCATCATCATCATCATCATCAGTCTACGCTTTGATTTTGACGAATATTTAGGAATGTTTATGTGTTTAAGGGTGGAACGGAAGGATTGTTTTTGGGGCCTTAAATGACCGTAATTAGAAAATTGCCGAAGACTTAATAAAGGCTTTAAAGCGGTGGTAAAGTGTTTAAGCAAAAAGGAAGGAGGTAAAAAAGGAAGGAAGGAAGGAAGGTAGGGAGAGGGTGGTGGGGGAGGAGGGGTTGGTATAGAATAGAGAAGCGCTTTAGAGCGCATAACATATTCGGGCATTCTTAAAATTTAGTTGCGCTTAAGCTGAAGTGTCACGAAGCGGCCCCAAAAAGGCATTCTATTACACTCCGAGACAATGGAGACTTTTTCAGTCACAGCGAGAACCGACAGCGAACCAGTACTTCTCACTTCAGACGAGATCATAAGAGACGTGGCAGGCTTTTTCAATCGCGACGAGCTCCCAGAAAGACGTTTGGGCTTCTCAGTCTAGACGAGTCGAGACAGACGCCTGTCTAGGACGTTTTTGGTATCAGGTCTCGACTGAAAACTCCTGCCCCGTCTCGAAATCTCCTCTCGAATGAGAAAACTGATAGCTGGACTGACTCACCGAAGAGCCTCAAATTAATAATCTGATCATTTAATCATAAAGCGATTTAAATGCTCTCATAATCTACCCTCAGCTAAAGTCTACCCCCGCTAATAGTATGACTACTTGGTTTCATTATGACTACACGGGGGGGAGCGCCCCAGCGCCCGCACAGTATTCCTCCAATTAGGCTAATGTTTAGCCAGCTCTAGGCAAATTTGGCGTATTAAAACCTCGTTCGATCGCTTTAATAGACCATAAAACAAACACATTTCCGCCGTCATGGCCACAGGCGACGTCTACGGTCGAGCATATCATAAGACGGCGGCCCGCTTTGCCCCTTCTCCCATAGATCTTTCCTCAGTTCTTCAGGGGTCTTCTTGTTCATGTGTGCGTTTGTCTGTTAACAGAACTTGCATACGATGTGTCGTTCATCTTCCAGAAGAGCTCGCGGTTGTTGCGGCTGAATGCCGCTGATGATGATCTACAGCCGTACATCTGCGCGCACATCTGTGGGCCTCTGAACCCAGACAGTGCATCGCAACGAATGGTTATGGCAGCTCGTGAGGAAGTCGTCTGGAACAGTCGTTCCAATGTTATTAGATTTTGTTCTCTTAATTAAATGATCGTCGTGTTGTTATTGTGGCACGTTGCTATTCTTGTTGTTGTTGCGACTCCACCAGTGCGACCAAAACCAGTTAATTAATATTTTTAGACCGACTTTTGAGCGATGATGGGCGCTGCGTTCTGGTCGTCTGTTTAATTATGCTGCTTGCGTTAGAAAGTTTTGTCACGATCACTCGCCTCAAATGCGATCGACATTGAAGCTCGTTGATACGGACGACGCGTCGCGACGACGACGACGATGACGACGGCTGCTGGCTTTGGGTGCGCCCGACGATCAGCTGCACCGACTCGAATGCATTTGATTTTCCATTTTTCCACAGTCAGCTCTGCTCATCACCAGCCGATCGACACTGACACCGACACCTACGACATCACGTGCAGCGCAGAAACAGCGTTCGTGAAACGTCGAAAGAACTGTCCATTTGTTTATTGTGGCTTTGTTTACTTGTGGCTAAATGGAAGGCGTGTACGAGTTAGCGGCAGATAGTCGCAAATTGAAAAGTCAGTCAGACGCAGCAGAAATCAGTTGCGAAATTACAATTTATCTGGTTTGGCGATCAATAACCGAACGTACTGGCCCACAAATTGGGTGTCTGAGTGACAGCTGGCAACGAGGTTCTCAATGGTTCTGAATGGCGATGATGGGCGCAGCGATTTTCCCACTAATGACCCCCGTAATGGCTTTCACGATAACGCACCTGAAGTATGAAAGTCCATCGCAACGAATAATTTATCATTCTTTCTTCGGTTGATGGGAAAGCTCTGGCGATCGTACGTACGCTCGCATGTACCTACTGATGGCTTGATAAAAGCATTCCAAGGCGTAGGCCGGTCAACTACTTCAACATTATTTTATTTTAATAGATTCATTCAGAACATTTTCAATTTCATTACTATCAACACGTTAGCTTTTATAATACATACTAATTGTTTTGTTGGCACCGATCAAACGTTGATCGATCGTTTTCTCGCACTGTCATTCGTTCGTGAGTACTAGTAGTGAGTATTCTCCTACGTTTTTCTCCTCTTCTTTTGCTTTAAATTCACTCAAGTCACTTGAAACAAGTCACCGTTCAGTAAAAAGTGAACTCTGGACGGATTGGACTGGACTATGACGTAGAAGGGGAGAAGATGGCTGTCCAAAGGTATCAATTAGGCCTTGAATAATTATAAACCTATCACGTAAGTGTAATTTAATGAAGGCAAATGTGTATGATGTATTCAGCAATAATAGATTACGAGTACAAAGGAAAAGAGATTATGAATAAAGCAGAGCGGAGATCAGCACTGATAGAAAGGGGGTCGGAAGGATAGTCTTATTGCAAGTATATTCACCACTGTATTGAGTAAAAGCTGCAATAAAAATGTACTCAACAATGTGGACAAAAAGAAAATATAAATGCGGCTTGTATAAATCGTTCGAATCGACAACGATCGAAGGAGGACTTAAGCCCCCTTTTTAGTATGATGTCTTGTCAATGATTTTTTCGTACGACAGAGTTATATGTCGGATATATTTTCGATACTCTTCTCGATTGAAAAAGCCTGTCGTCTCTTTCTTTGTTCTGATCTCGACTAAAAGAACGTTTTCTCGTTTTCAGATCTATTTTTTCGGCCCTAATCAATCGATCAATCGATCTCAATCGAGGTCGATCACGCCTCAAAAACCGCTCCCACTTTTGTATCTCGCCTCGCCTGAGAAAGCTAGTCTCTTTTATTCAAAAGAGTTTTGATCTCGATTAAAGGAACGTTTTTGCGTTTTTAGATCTCTTTTAGGACCCAAATGTCGATCTCAATCGCAGACCGAAAAGACATTAATGGTACTTCGAAAACTACAAAGAAGTCTCTGCCGTTTTTCTATCTCGGCTCGCCTGAGAAAGTTAGTCTCATTCGAAATTTCAGCCTCGTTTCGTTTCAAAAAGTCTTTCTCGGTTGTTGTTCGACTGAAAGTGTCTAGCTTTTCCGCGGTCTTGACCAGTTAGCACCACTTAAGAAAGGTTGATTCACAATAAAAAATATTTTTTAACCGAAGGAATGAAAAAGGTATTCTTTTCGGATATAATTTGGGATGTACCAAACCAATTCGGTTAATTAAATACTTTATTGTGACTCATTCTTCTTTCTCAAGTGGCTCACTTTTAGAGCGGCTGTGGTAGCAGACAGGCAGCGCCACACAACCTACCGGTTAGTGAGTACTCTTGGTGTGAGAGTATGTAATAGTATAAGGGCAGGGAGGGTGGCTGAACGGGTAGCGTTGGGTAACTCAATACGTTCCCAGTTGCCACCAGGCCTCACACGGCAATAAAAATTCCACAAAAATAAATGAAGCATAAATTCGTTGAGGTGTGAACGGTGTGGCTTTGCAATTTGTAATCAATTCCTGCCAACTTACAATGTAGCAGCCGGGGCAGTGGCAGTGGCAGGGGCAGCCTCCGCCGCCGAGACTGTGGTACGCAGCTCAGTTTCAGGGGCCCTGACAAATCAACGATTTCATTAAGTCGCACCAAATCAACGGCAATGTGCAATAATTTGTGCAATAAAAGTGATGCCGTCGGCGCGCGGAGAGTCGGTGAGCACCAGCTCGTACGCTGATGGCGGTGCAGCACCATCTACCGCCGCACTGGACCGCAGGAGTCGATGAACCCGCAAACAAGATATTGACACTCTTATCAATTTCATTAGGGCGCGTTTAAAAAGTACGTAATAGACTCGTTCCGGGCTTAGACAGGGCCCCATTGCCGAGTTCCTCACACTCTTGTGGGCCGTGGCTGTAATTATTATTGCTGTAATGAGCTGGTGTCGATTACCATTACCATTACCGTGACCAGTACCAGACCGACTGCCATAACAACCGCTTCGGTAACATTTAAATCTGCTTTGTAATTGAAACGGATCCACTTTGCAGTGTCGTCATGTTGATTGTGCGTCAGCAGCAACAGACCGAATCTGAAATCGAAGTTACCGCCAATGTCAGCGCCTCTGCTACCGCCTCCCTCTGCCGTCCGCCCTCTGCCGACTGTAGTTTTCTAATCGTTTCAGTGAGATCGATAATTAAGTTGTAAGCAGTAATTATTTTATGGGCTAATTAAGCACAAACGGAGCTCGCGTTATCGCGGCGATCAACGGCGATGACGTTGTTGTCTCGTTGCCTGAGTCAATGACTGACTCATCCCACTCGCCCCTTTTGCTCCTCTCTTACTCTTTAAACGTTCCTCGATGATTAGGCGACCTTTTTATGACGTTAACGATTGTCATCGGCGCTGCGCTACTACCAGTCTTTGCGGTCTCTGTCGGAGACATTTCTCAAAGGTAACATTCAAACCTTTGTGTGCCTTCTTTTGTTCCTCACTCGAACCCTTAACGTCTCTGCGCCTTATACAGCTGATTCCTTAATAAACATCTCAAAACCGAACGAACGCTCGATCACTCTCTCTCTCTTTCTCTCTCCTCCTCCATGAGCATCTCTCAACGTTTTTTGTGAGCATTTAATGTTTACTAACTCGTCTTCTACAGCGATTATCATAATTTTGTGGCTTAATGTAAGCATTTTTGGGGCGCTCAAGCTGCAGACCACCCTGATGGTCGTCCAACATTGATTTAGTAGTTGTTGCTAAACTGCGCGACGCCGCCGCCGACGCCATCGCCATCGCCATCGCTGACGTGGGCATCGTGGTCATCGTTGCGGCCTTTGAGTGGACTGAAAAATAAACACCGGAATTATGAATATTTAAATTAAAGCAAAGTTACGTCGCGACGCGACGCATCGGCCACAAACGAACTCACAGCTGTTTAAGAAAAAACCAGACTATTAACTAGGCCCAACGTCTGATGGAGGGCCAAAGACACAGGCACCAGCAGTAGCAGGTCAAAATAGTAATTTGTTGTTCAATAAAAAACATTTTATGACTCTATTAAGAGTCTCTTAATCGAAGCGGTAGACCCTGCCGCAAACAAAGATCACTGAGACAAAGATTTCAAATAGTTCACCGAGAGCTAGAGGAGACCTCGACGTTAACACAGACTGCGATAAAGGGGAAGAGCGTTAAAAAAAGAATGGGTGGTAGAAACCGCAGAGGCGCTCTTTGCTGAAAGCTGGGAGGAGCTTAATTAAAGATAATCTAAGATTAAATTTAATTAGAATTCAAAGGAACTGTTATTTAAACAGGTCCAAGGCTGAATTTATTCGAATGGTTTGTTGGCTAATAAACTAAAAAGCCACAATCTTTATTTTACTGCCATCGTGAAGACTAATTCTCATTTAATTCGAGTTTTTAATTTCGAGTTTAAGTACTTAGTTAGAGAATACAAGTTAATTACGAATATGCCTGCAAAGAAGCTTTCCAGAAATATCGTAGCTTTTAAAACCTGCCCATATTTCGTCGTTTCTTTCAAGAGATAAGAGATACGTTTATGAAGAATAGCCCTCGTCTTGTGGGTTCCCTTTTTTCTCTTTTAAGAAAAGTTACTCACAATTAGATAGATAATGATAATTTACTAATTTAGTCTTAAATATACATACATACATGGCCGAAAAACAATGGCTCACAAGGTAGAGCGATCTCAGATATCGATCGAGTATTCAGCGACTTTCCAACGCCGTAGGTTGTGGCAACTCTGTTCCATTCAACACTCAACGGAATTAAGCTTCCTTCTTTTTTCTTTATTAAAATCTTAAATCTTCAAGATGATGCTTTTTAATGATGTCCCCCCCTTTTTCTTTGTTATACATTTTTCGCAAACGACGTCGCGTCGCGTCGCGTCGTGTGTGTTCCTCATGAAGAGAGCGCAGAAAAAAAAACCTACGATCCATTCTTATGCGAGCTCAAAGAGAGAACGCAAAACAATGTTCACACCACGCTTTCGAAAATTAACATCAATCTTCCACGGATCAAAAATGCAAAACACTTGAAGACCACCGCGATCAGCGCCGCCAATGCGAGACGTTGCGAATTGCGCGCGGGCACCGTCGTCGCGAAGCGCCCTCTGCCAGCAGCACAAGCGTAAAATAAACAACGATTGCTCTTTGTGCCGCCGGAACCGGGGCCCGAGAGCTCGCCAATCCCCCCCGAAAGCAATATTAATCAATTAATGAAGCATTTAATTAATGTACGCAAGCACACAAACCCGTCGCGGTGGCTCCTCGTGCCGCGGCAGCAGCTGAGACGGATATGCCGTCGGCGACGGGGCGAATGCTTTGCGTCTTACTCAGCCGGAGCTGAGAGAACACAGAAATAAAAGCATAAGGTCAACTGATGGGAAAGAACACTCACTCGTAAAAGGAAGCAGAGATTTAGAGGTCTGTGTTGTTTATGCCTCCGCTCCGCCTCAAAAGACCACCTGTGCTGGCGCCGCCAATGTGCTTAGGAAATTGTAGCGAGACCAGCAGCTACAACAACAACAACAACAACCTCAACGAGGAATGCATGCGTGCAAAGTGAGTAAAAATCTTCCAATGAACAGACTCCGGAGCGGGGGTGGACCGGGGCGAAATGGAAGGTTGTGCGATGCAATGTCTTGAATCGCTCAATTACAACGCTACACACACAAGAAGCCTCGTCTGGGATTATCAGCTGTACGGTTACTTAAGGTACCCCAACCACATGCCACCGCATGCCATCACAGATCGTCTGCCTCGGATCAACTCAAAAGCTGGCTGACCATTTCCATGACCGATCCTAGCGGGGCAAGGGTTGTTTGTTGGCGACCGGTCGACCGGGCTTTGGTTGGTTAGTCGGTCGGTCGGTCGGTCGGACGTCTGCCGGCATGTGTTCGGCAGTCCAAAACGATTTGTCCCTCAAGGGATTAAATAGAACCGGTAGCCCCCACACAAAACCGAGATTGAATCGAGTCGCATGTGACGAAGGTAGGATAACCTAAATTCCGGAGAAAGAGCGGAAGAATACAGTGAGACGCAGTGAAAGGTGAAGAAGAGCAGCAGAACATTGGGCAGAAGTCCGCATGGTTCGCAAAAGGAGGGCAAGTTGCAGCAAGAGTAAGTTCTAAGAGTAATTCAACTGGCGTCAGAGCTTCATCATTCAGATCATTTAATCGCTGCTTTGACAGGTCAAAGTAAGGCAGCATTTGCTGCAGTAGACGTGAGCTACTTTCAGCCTTACGTACGATGCGTCTAGTGACGCGGGAGACTTAGTGATATTGCCGAGGCAAGACAATCCCAGTTCTCTAGCGCTCCGGGATCATATCCAAGAAGGCGCAGACTATTTCAGCCAAGACGAGATCCCAGAAAGGGGCAGATGATTTATATAATCCAGTCAAAGTCCTAGAAGAAGGCAGGAGTTTCCAGTCGAGTCGTGGTCCGGAGGTCCGAAGATAACGCATGATTTTTCAGTCGAGATGAGGTCCGTAAACGCCTTCCACATGGAAACGTTAGTCGAGAAAGAGAGAGATTTTGATAGACAAGGCAAGATCCGGGACGGGATTCGGATTTTAGTCGAGACAAGATCCAAGAACGGGGCAGACTTTCTCAGTCGAGAGGAGATCCGGCTATGGTATATGCTTTTTCATTCGAAACGAAATCCGGGAAGGGGATCGTTAAGAATAAGATTTTTATAGACGAGGTGAGATCCGGGACAGTATTCGGATTTTAGTCGAGACTAGACCCAAGAACGGGGCAGGCTTTCTTAGACGGAAGGAGATTTAAGAACGGGGCAGACTTTCTTAGACGGAAGGAGATCCAAGAACGGGGTAGGCTTTCTTAGACGGAAGGAGATTTAAGAACGGGGCAGACTTTCTTAGACGGAAGGAGATCCAAGAACGGGGCAGGCTTTCTTAGACGGAAGGAGATCCAAGAACAAGGCAGACTTTCTCAGTCCAGAGGAGATCCGACTATCGTACGTGCTTCTTCATTCGCAAAGAAATCTAAGAGCAAGGTCGCCTAAATGTCGGCAAATATCATTCCTGCGTACCACGACTACGCATTTATTCATTTCTTACTCTCAGCTCCTTTTGGTATCTTAATTGAGCCCCTAATTGACTCTGTCCGGGCTTTACTCTCGTCACGTCACGTCACGTCACGTCTCGATGATTCTTCTCTTCAGAGGTTCGGTCAAAACAGACATCCATACGTACAGATCTATGAAATCCTTCAGGCGCTTGTTGTCTGAAAATTTAAAGTGGTGCTGATTGTGTTCGGAAATATCGTTCTCGGAATGTTTTGATTTGTGCAATTAAGAAGGGCTCTCAATCCGCGGGCATCGCAGATAAGAGCATTAACGAGAACGCGCTGCAACTGATATGATCCCGTTGAAGTGTTGAATCTTCTCTCTCACATTCGGAGCACCAGAGCCGGATCGGTGGGCCGGTCGCGTCTAAGCTTAATGGAGCTTAGAGGGACTAATACATGAAATGGATGCAAGAGTTATAAAGTAATTAATGGCGACTTCCTGACTTGGCGACAAAGCACCACAAAGCACCAGATGACGGAACATTAAGTAGGTGGAATCTTGAGAGTTTGAATGATTTCCGAACCGATGCACAGTCAAGAACAACGAATCAATAGACTAGAATCATTCGAAACTAAGCATCAAATTCTATAATTAGCACCGCTTGGGTGACACCTTATGGACTCTAATTAAATATTCTACTCTCGATCACTTAAACGATCACTTTAAGGAGTTATCGCGGTCATTGTACGCATGGTCATCGCAGCAACCTGCTGCTAAATTGATTTCACAACAATTGAGTGAACCATTCGCAGTTTTGCCGCGTACGCGATAATTCACTCGCTTTTTCGGTCATTCGGTCGTTGGTTCGGTCTGCAGCCCTGCGGTCCGGCTTATCACGAAGCACCACCACGGAGAGATCGGACGGACTTAAACGATCAATTAGCCAAGTGAAGCGCGTTCATTAAAGCGCGTTCTGTTTGCTCAGCGCCGACTGCAGAGAAGGTCGACCGGACCAGATTGAAAATTGCAAGCAGTAACGGGCGCGGGCGAAGCTGCTTGCGTTTGTGCCATTAAATGGGCGCCAATAAAATAAACTCATTACGACCAAACAGTAGCAGGATGGGGCAAATCGGTGCGTTTGTGATGCGGCAGGTAGAGAGTGGTCGAAAGGGTGGGGGGATGGTGGGACGGAGGCGGTGCGAAGGCGGTGAAGATCGAGGTCCGATTCAATTTGCACCAAAAAAGAGCGATACTCGGGAATTTGCTGCCCGATTATATGGCTACTATTTGGGACATTCGGTGAGGCAGACGGGAAGTTGGTGGAGGGAGGGGGGGGGTGCGGGGGTTAGCGAGATCTGTAGGTGGACGACGACAACGATTTCTTTAGTTATGTTAATTTTATGTCATGTTTATGGAAACTTCTGCAGCCAACAGAGAAAAGTAAAGATTGGTGACAATCGGTGTCCGGATGCCCGACAGAGGGCTCTTAATTCCTCGATCGCCTCCGCCAAGATCGTTTACGTTTACTGTTATGGTTATTGTCGGTTACTGTCGGTTGCGGTCGGTGCTGCTGCTCTGCCTCTGCTGTTACCGGGGGCTTGTTACTGATATGGATTGCTTCGGTGTATTAATACGGTACACAGGGTACACACGATCCTCTGTGGCTCGAATCGAAGTTCGCCTCTAGCCCGAACTGCTCGCCCCGCTTGGAAAATTCCTTTTTTCTTAACATTTTAAAGACAAAGTTGCGTTAAAATTTATCAGAGACGAAGGCATGACTCAGCGGAGACATGTTTATGCCTTGCCGAGTACACCGCCGGTCAGGCTTAATGACATAATTAAGTAATTAAATTGGCAGATTTTGTATTTTTCTTTGTTGCTAATAGCTGTCGATCTGTTAATGAGAAGCGCTAGAGCGACGGAGCGAAACTGAATCTTCTGTGAAGGTTCGCACAGATCGCATGATATACGAATACGCTGCGAGTATAGTATAATGGCAACCACTTTGTGAAGTTAGTGTTTGCAGCAGTTTGATGGACAGCTTGATGCCTTGAGTTACTATATTAATTAAAAGCCGGCGGCGCGCCGGCGGTCTGTTGGGTGGCCTCTACGAAGAAATTAAAAACCATGCGTCCGACATCGGTTGGTGTGGTCTACAAACTTTTGTTGAATTTTTTATTGCGTTATATTTATGGCATTTTGGGCATTTACACTGAATTTAGGAGCAGCATAACATTGAGTGCGAAAGAGTCGCCGCCGAAGAAATCGACGAGAAAGTGCCTTCAAACGTCGTCAAACTTTAACGAAGATGCAATCTTTCTCTTTGGCAAATCTCGCAGTGTATACTGCGGTGGTATACTGTGTAAATTTTTGTTTGGTTACCGAAAGTGATACAATTTCAATTAAAATTTTTGGGCCTTAATTCTTTTTCGAAGATTTTAAAAATTCTATTTCATTGCTTTTCGTGTCAAGTCACAGCGACACCACGTCAAGTGCCACAATGACAGCTCGAGCGAACTTAACCAAACTTTTTCAGGCATACTGAACTCTTAACTGAATTGAAAATGGCGCAGGAGAGCAGAAGAGAGCGCCAAAGAGCTGAGAAGAACTGAGTGGAACGAACTAAACTCTTTGGAACGAACTGTCATTCGTCTGCGTTTAACAGACACGCCGACAGCAAAGATTTAATTAAATTCAAGTCCGTTTGACAGCAACAGCTTTTACTGTTTCTAGAGACAAAGAATGGCAATGAACCAATATTGTTGCTAACGCTGTCGCTGTCATTGTTGTTGCGTACTTTTGTGGATAGACACATCCTCTATTTAACAATCCCATTTATACATACATACATATATACATACATACATGCAAGCATACATGGATAAACCTTTTGGAAAAAAAAGAGTATTCGTATTAAATTTTTTATCTATGGATACAAATACGCTGCTGCTGCCGCCCATTTGTCACGCCTTTTCGCGCCTGCTAAAGGATTAACTGCCTGCCATTCGAGCGTGAGCTAAAAAAGCATAGAATTTCAATGAAGTGTTGTTTTTTTTTTGTTTGGAATCACTTTCACGGCACGGCCCGGGGCAGCGACAGTGTTGCCAACTTCGCGCTTACGCAGTTAAAACGACTGATGTAATATCGTAAAACGAAGAAAGAAATGGTTGTACTACTTTTAAGTTTTCATTTGCAATCAAATCGCGGTGAAAATCGCTAAAAATTTAACCAACAGCAGACTCGAAGATATAAGAAAAAACTACAATAATTTCATTAAAAAACAGTCTGATTCGTGAAAGAACGAATCGAAAATCGAAAATGGTTTGCGTCGAGGGTAGCTTTCGAAGAGGTTAAATTAAAATTGATAGGCGCAATATCAACATCGCAACGATCAACATCATCAATGTCGCACCGTCATCGTCAGCGGCATCGTCTTAACGTCATTGTCGCAGTGTCAGCGTTGTCATTGTCAATTGTGATTGTCATTGTCGCAATTTCATTGTCATTGTGTCATCATCGTGCCATCATCGTCCCTGCATCTTCATCGCGAGCAACATGGCGCAACTAAATCGACTTCTTCATTTCTTTAATGTTGTCATTATCAGGGTTGAAATTTTATTAATTTCGTTTCAAATCATCTCAAATGTCGTTGTTCTTGATGTCGCTACTGGCGTCCTGTTGTTGCTTTCGCAGTTGTTGAAACAGGAAGAACGAGCATTGATTGGCACAAGTCGGTTCAGGTGTTTGGGATTGGGTTGGTTGGTTGGTTGGTTGGTTGGTTGGTTGGTTTTCATGTGAGTTGATCGATTTGTTGACAGGCTCGTTTTACAATTTCAATTACTTCTGCGGAATGGTATCGTTGTTGGCAAAAGAATTTAGCCAGCAATCAGTCAAATGGTGACGATTTTCGAAATTCGAAACTTGGAGAAATGGAATAAAAGGATTTTACAAAAAAAAAAAAAATTACGACAAAAAAAGTTACAATTTTTTGCTATAAATGTAAATTATCGATAATGTATTCGTCGAAAGTCGAAAGCTTCTAAACCATGCGCTATGGTTTTATGGGTTAAGGCTTATCGAAAAAATTACAAATTGCGAAATTTACATTCGAAGTCGTCATAAAAGCTGTCGAAGTCGTATAAAGTCGAAGTCGTGTAAAATCGTCGCATAAATTCATATAATTTTAAGCAATTTTTTTACAAAGAAAGTATGTTTCGTAATTCTCACGCTTTTTATATTCCTCGCAGCTAGTAAATTACCCTTTACCCTCTACCCCCTCCACTGAAATTCGATGGCAATTGTTTGCCATCTGTACGCCTTTAATTTGTTGCCATGAGACTCAGTATGGAGCTTATCTTGTCGACACAGTCGTAAACGTTTGCTTTCATTCGTTCGTTCGGGGTGGTTTTTTCTTTTCGGAGATAAAGTCGCCTTTTTTGTGGGTACACAAATGTGCTTGGGAGTTGTTCAGGGTTGCTTGTTGCGTGGGATGGTTGCTGGAGGGTGGCTTCTGGCGGTGTTTATTGTTAAATGTTCAGCAAATTTGTTTATTATGAGAGTAAAGTGATTCTTATAGAATTTTATGGAGGTCGTTGTTGTTGTTGTTGTTGTTGTTGTTGTTGTTGTTGTTGTTGTTGTTCTTGTTCTGTGGAATGTTTATTAGAGAGATAATATTTTTCCGTCGGAAAAGGCGGATTTCGTTATGTTTGAGAGTGTATGGATGCGGTTTATGATTGCCCGAGAAAAATGCGATTTAATTGACTTTACAGCACATAACGAAACGACTGTGGCCTGCTGGAGGGATGATGATAAAAGTGGGCGTTCCTTTTGATGCCGAGTTGATGCAATGATTTGTGATGTTATGAAATTATTAACTGAAGTATAAAAATTGAAGAAATTATGAATTATGAAGTATAAAAAAAGATGCGTCTTTTCATGGAAGGAAGGAAAGGCATGGAAAAGGCCACCCGCCATAGCGACTCTTTTAGGTTTTAGCACAAAAAAAGGGAGTACACGAAAAGCTGCATGGTCCCGCACAATTTTAGAAGTTAAGAAGTTAATTTGTTTTAACAAATTTTTGATTATGATTGCATTTTTTTAGTCAAAGTAATGACTGGACTCGAAATAAAATTAAAATTCATGTATTTTTCATCGAAAAATCTTTGTAGCGTTCGTTAAATCTTATTGTAATTAATGAAGGTTTTCAGAGTTTTCGACAATTTGGTGTAATCTACTCCAATTTGGTTTGGTATTCTACCGCAGGTATTCGACATGTAGAAAAGGTCGAAAATTCGACAAAGTATTTGATCTGAAAACCCAGTTTGTGTGCATAATTTTTATTAATGTCTGTAAAATATATATTTACGAAAAGCTACGGTGTATCGGTGTGTGTGTGTGTGTGTTTTTGATTGCTGATTTCAACTTTGCATGTTGCCAGTTGGTCACACTTTTTAATTAAAGTGTGCCCCGCCGGTAGAGAAATCGTGAAATGTGAAAAATCAACCAACGAGAGCGAAAATAACTCAATTTGCTTTGACAGAAAACAACAAAATCGCGAAAAAATTTGATATAATTGAAAAACCAGCAGTTTTGTAATGATTGCCCCCAAACCGTATATTAACCAGTGTTGTTTTTAAGAGGGGGGGCTTCACAGACGCGACTGTCCCCGCGCTTGAATAAATGAAAGAGGATAATTCATTGTTTCTTAGAAATTTATTGCACCCTTTTGCGTCCTTTTTTATGACATTTTCTCTATATATTTATTGCTTTATTACAAATTTTTTAACTGAAATAACTTTAGGGGGCCTCTGCTCCCCAGCTCACCAAGAAATTTCATCCCATCAAACTCATCAGCTACAGACGTCTCTAATTTCTAAGACTGTGTCTTCGGCAGCCGCCTCGTCACGCCCTCCTCCTACTCTCTGACTCCTGCTGATCTTCTACTCCTTTTCTTCTTCTTCTTTTTTTTCTCCACTGCATTCCAGTTTCTTTTTTTCAATTGAGCTAACAATTTTTCAATGCTTAGTTTTCAAAAGTTACTTTCAAAGTGTCGGTTTGTTCAGTGTCGGTATATAATCAATGTCTCGTCGTCTATGATGAACGAACGTCACGAACTAGTCGCCCCCCGCCCCCTTTTGGTTGCCCTGCTGCCCGGCTTTCGTATTAAAAACCAAAGGAAATCTTTGTGGCATTGATCGGTCACTGAGGCGTCGTTCCGTTGATTGTGGCCGTCGATTGTGAGCGCGTTGGAACGACAGTCGATGCAGTGCGGTGCGCCGCTATGCCTTCAATTTGTGAGCGGACGACGATGCATGCGATGAAAGCTCTCGCCAAAGAGTTATGAGCGATGAGCGAGCCGCTGCTTGCGCCGCCAGTGACACTTGATTACGGTGGACGCGAATTGTTTATAAAGCGATTAGAACGCGCTACACATAAACTAGAACGAACTCGGACGGTTATCAATTATGTTAATGAGAGAGGAGAAGACGAAGAAGTAGAACAACAAGAAGGAAGAGATGTTGAGCATTAAATTTAAAAGATACTAAAAATTTAAGAGGTTTAAATTGAAGAAAAAGCACTATCATTTCGTACTCGTTGATTGAATTGAGAAAATCGATGGAGAAGAAGAAGAATAATTCATCGTAATGTGTCAGATTTTATGGTGACTTTGTTTACTTAAGGCCAAAGTCATTACAGAATTGATTACTGGGAGGTAGTTGTTAACTTTAATTGCGATCATGGATTGCTATAAATTTAGTAAAGGTTTTACTTCACATTATATTTGAATACTATAATGTTCGTAATAATAATAATAATGTAATAAATAATGTTCGAAAAAAATTAGTGTTCTTAAGTTTTTATCACAATACAGCTGAAGAATTCTAAAATTGAACTGAAAACTGCTGAATTTAAACTAAAAAATTCCAAAATTGAACTGAAAAATCTGAATTCAGACTGAAAATTTCTGAAATTGAACTAAAAAATTTTGAAATCAAACTGAAAAATTCTGAAATTGAACCGAAAATTCTGAAATTAAACTGAAAAATTCTGAATTCAAAGAGAAAATTTCTGAAATTGAACTGAAAAATTCTGAAATCGAACTAAAGAATTCTGAAAGCAAACTGAAAAATTCTGAAATTGAACTGAAAAATTCTGAAATTGAACTGTAAAATTCGTAAATTGAACTGAATAATTCTGAATTTAAACTGAAAATTTCTGAAATTTAACTGAAAAATTGTGAAATTGAACTAAAAAATTCCAAAATCCAACTGAGAAATTCTAAAATTGAACTGAAAAAATTCTGAATTCAAACTGAAAAATTCTGAAATTAAAGTGAAAAATTCTAAAATCAAACTGAAAAATTCTAAAATTGAACTAAAAAATTTTGAATTTAAACTGAAAATTTCTGAAATTCTGCTAAAAAATTCTGAAATCAAACTGAAAAATTCTGAAATAGAACTAAAAAATTCAGAAATCAAACTGAAAAATTCTGATAATTTAAGTTAATTTAAAAAAATTCGGAACCACATTTGAAAAAGTTGTAGACTTGATCGCGTTGGTCGCTTCTGAGCAACTCATGTCTTCTCATTAAACGATGCTAAAATTTAGATAGTCTTTTGCGAAAAGCTTTCTAAAATTTAGATGAACTTCTACGAGATGATTTCGGGCAACATTCCATTACACTGAAAATTAATATTGTGCAATAAATTTGAGTAAAATAAAGAGAAATTGAACGGGGTGAAAAATTCAATTGATTAAAGAAATTTAAAAGTCGACTTAAAAATACATTAAATTTAATAGTATTCGTTTTTATACTGGCGATTAAGGAGAGCTGCATAGCAGCTTCTATCACTCTTCCTTCCTTCCTTCCTTCCTTCCTTTCTTCCTTTCTTCCTTCCTTCCTACCTACCTTCCTACCTTCCTTTCTTCCTTCGCCTTCCGAATAAGTTGTTGGATTTCGTCACGCTTTTCACTCATTCGTCACACAATAAATCACAAGTTTTCAATAAAAAGTCGTTGTTTTTTTTTGCTTTCGTAGAAGAAGAAGAAGAAGAAGCTGTAGCTGGTGTTATAAGCGGCGAAAGGAAATCTGTCGCCCAGAAACAACCCTTCCCTGTACCTTTTTTCGGTGCGCTGTCTCTCGAACGCGTTCATTGATGTTGAAAACGTGCTGGAATGTAACAACAACAACAACAACAACAACCGGCAACACTAACCCCTCGCAATGAGTTTTTTTAGCAACAAAAAATATTGTCATTTCTACTACTGTCGATGGTCAGCAACCTTCTCATGGGCCTTCGAAAAAGTCCTGCTGCTTTGATAATTTTTAATCCATAATAAAAGATAAAGATTATGTTGTCCTTCGCCTGCTCGACATCAAGGCCATTAAAAACAACAACAACAATACAAATTTTCTTATCTGACACCTTCTGGGTGCACCCAGATTTTCCACAGCCGTGCTTCACGTACACCACGCGTTCGGGCGCCTCGCTTTTTCACTTGTTCTTTGATGCTGCTGCTGCTGCTGCTGCTGCTGCTGCTGCTGCTGCTTCTGCTGCTGCTGCTGCTGCTTCTGCTTCTGCCGCTACGTTGTGCGGCGTGGCGCGGCGAGTTCATGAATTGATTCGCGTTTGACAGGTTCAAGGTTTCTACTCTTAGGGATAAAACCTCTCGGTCTCTCTTTCGTTCTCTTCCGGTCTCAGAAATCGTCAAAGTGTGAAATTTAAAGTATTCAAAGATAAACAAAAAAAACAAGAACAAGGTTACCAGCAGATGCTTTCTTTCATCGCTGCGTCGTGCTTCTGGCGATTCGCGTGGCAGTTTCTGGTCTTCTGAACACGTGCGCAACAAACGGCTATTTTTTTGTTGTTCTGGTTGTTGTTGTTTTGGGTAAATTTTCTTAATGTTGGTTTAATTTTTCAACACTCGTTGTCAGGATTCATTACTCAATTTTTTTTTAGAAGGAAGCGGCAGCGCTGCTACTGCCAGCGCGGTGCACCGTCACTGTGAGCGTCATCGTTGTTTCTATTGTCGTCATTGTCGTTGCGTTGTCGTCGTTGTCGTCATCGTCATCGTCGTTGAAATTGATTTGTTCAATTTTGCCAGCGATTAAACTTTGAAATCGTGTCGTCTTCAATTCGCCCTCACGGTTGTTGTTGTTGTTATTGTTGTTGTTGTTGCTGTTTCGTTACAGTGCTGGCTTAGTGATGGTACATTTATTTCGAATGTCTTTTATTCGATTAACTTATTTTGCAGCAGTTAGTGTTTGTTGTTGTTGTTTTAGTTGTTGTTGTTATTGTCTAAAGGTATTTATTACATTTTTCATTTTCATTCTTTGAACTTGAATAATTTCGTTCGATCTACCTTAAAAAAATTGCGCTGAATTTTTTTAACCTTCAATGATTTTTTATGTTTTTTTATTGGTTTTTTTTTGTAAATTTTTTTTGTTTTTTTGTGATTTTTTTTTTTGTTTCTTTGTGATTTTTTTTAAATTTTTTGTTTTCTGTGGAATTTATTTAATTTAGCACTTACTTACTTTATATTGAATGAATGTGTTTTTTTAATCGATTTTTTTCTCTTCTTCTTTTTCAGGACGAAGTAAGTATTACCTGCAAGACTTGCACAGGATTAAAAACAGCAGCAGAGAAATAAAAAATGATTTTTAAATAATTTAAGCTATTTTTAAAGCTATTTTTAAAGTTCTTTTTAAAGTTGAGAATCTTAAGAATTATTATAAATAAGAACAATTCGCTTTTATTCGGAGCAGAAGAAGAAGAGGACGTTGACCAAATTGTGCTTGCATGAAGACCAGTTTTCTTAGAAGTCCACAAAATCCTTTAAAATTCGTGTAGATTTCTTGAGGTTTTTTTGCAATTTGTGCAAATACACACGATTATTCACAATATTTAATGATGCCGCTTGACGGACTGTACAGGACTCTTTCCGTTCTTCGGACGCACACACTTAGGAGCTATGGACACATCCTTGTCGAGGAAACTTTAGCCATTTTCTTGACAGTTTGCGGTCGAGAAAAGAATTTTAACAACTTTTAATTTCAAGAAGTTGTTTATCATTTTCTTAGAAACAGTAAAGACGAAAACCGCAACAAGTTCGCAGCATTTGACTTTGAATGGACACACGCATTCTATTGTGGTTCATCTTCAAAAACAGCAAGCCAAAGGAAAAGGGGGGGGGGCGCTGGGGGAGGTTTTGGCAAAGCTTGTGCTCATTAAGAAACCAATAATCGCTCAATTTTGGGAAAAGAATTCAACGAAGAATTCAAATAAACACATGCTTGGCTCAAGCAAAGAGAGGCAGCCAGCCCCCTTTTTTTGGGAAGGGTTAGATTTGGGAGTGGTGATCACGAGTCCGCGCCAAAACTGTTCACAAACTGTGGTCGTGTTGAGCTCGTTTGTTAAAACCACAGCAAAGGCCATCAAAGAGCCATAAAATTAAGCCATATTTTATACCCCATGGGTCCAGTGTCCCCCGCCCCCCCCCCAACCCCTTACTGGCACCCTAGTCAGCAATAAAATTGTATGACGCGGTTTGCAACTAGCAGAGCCAAAATGGGTTACGTAGAATGGTTTAAACGAGACCGAGACTGCCCACGAAGGAGAGAAAGAAGGTTTTGTGGTGGGGGGCCTTCTCCCCCCTTCTTTGTCGGAACAACTACAGAAAATTTGAAACGCTCAAGGTTAATGAAACAATAAGAAAAGGGGCGAAATGGGGCAGTAACAATACACAGCTTTCGAATTAGCTACACTTTGGCAGTCATTGCGTTGATTGCGACCGTGATCGAGCAATATTTAAAATTTAATTATTCGACGACGAGTCAAAGTGGAAGCGGAACCTCTGCCTCTTCTTCCACTCGATTTAATTACATCAGCATGGCGTGAATGAGCGCGAGAAACGGGGTGAGAAACGGGATGGCATGAGAGAGAGACTTACGCAAGATAAAGAAGGTACAGGTTGGGGGTTGCTTGAGGTAAAAATAAGTTCTATATTTCATTGCTTTTTTGGCGTTTTGCTGCTGTTTTCTTCCTTCAAACGCTCAATAAATCTTGGAAATTGGTTCGTGTTTGGAAAATTAATGCATGCAGCGAGCGTATGCGAGCGTTGCGTCTGCCCCGAAGTTGGCTGCGCAAACGCGAAATGAATTCGCCGCGTCCGCACGAGCGAGCGACGACCAGTCATGCTGGCACAATTAGTAGACGGTTTTATTTGCTCTGCGGAATTTTTATGCTCATTCATTCCATCTCTAACCATTTGCCATTTGCTTTCGTTTGCCACCTTTTGCTTTTGTTCAGGTCCTCGAGCGCGAAAACCAAAGAAACCAGCCAGCGAAAAAGGTGTCTCTGCGACGACGACGACGACGGCGGCGGCGGCCGCGGCGGCGAACGCAGCGGAAGACAAGCGGCCCAGAACAGCGTTCAGTGGTTCACAGCTGGCGCGACTGAAAGTGAGTATATATGGAGGTACCTACGTGGAGTCTGCCATAGAAGCAAGAAAATTGAAAAAATTGTGGAAAAATAATTACTCACCGTGTAAGGTTCAGAGGTCAATGGAAAGTTAGCTTAAGCATGTGTTGACTTTTAATTAAGTTTTTTATAAAATGAAATCAGCCGCGAACAAGTCGGCCTTTGAACCTTTTCGCTACGCTCGAAATTTCTGTTTCTGGGTAGAAAATTGCTAAAATCGTAGACGATTTTATGGTTTTTTTTTAATTTTTAAATTTTTTCCCCTCTCTCTCTCTCTCTCTCTCTCTGTCTCTTTCACAGCATGAATTCACCGAGAGTCGTTATCTGACCGAAAAACGACGTCAGCAGCTCAGTTCTGAGCTAGGCCTGAATGAGGCCCAAATCAAAATCTGGTTCCAGAACAAACGTGCCAAACTGAAGAAGTCCAGCGGTACTAAGAACCCATTGGCTCTGCAACTGATGGCCCAAGGCCTCTACAACCACTCGACGATCCCGCTCACGAGGGAGGAGGAAGAGTTACAAGAACTGCAGGAGCGTGAAAACGCTGGAACCGTCTCATCTTAAACCCATCACGACCCAATGAGGCGAGAATGCACCCTTAGCTCTTAAACGAAAGGGCAAAGGTCATCATCTTTACAACGAAAGTATTACAATACAACGAAAGCAATGTTTCATTTTAACACAGTAAAGAAAAATTTTAAGCCGAAGGAGGAGGAGGAGCAGGTGGAGAAGAAGCACACACAAATTGTAAATAATTGAGAAATTAAAATATTGACGAGTGACAAAAGAGCAATACTGCAGCGGAACCAACCGGAAGACGAATTCTTAAATCTCATTGTAGCCAGGACGACGCAGAAGAAGAAGAAGAAGAAGAAAATTATCGTTAAATTTAGAACCAAAATCTAGTCGTAGTTTAAAATATCTACCCCACTCTCTCTCTATCTATCTCTTTCATTTTATTTTTATCTTGTACTTATTTTTATATGTACTAAAAATATGTACTAAATATGTACTAAATATGTACTAAATATGTACTAAATCTGTACTAAATGTGTACTAAAAAATATTTTCAAAGTTACGAAAAGTATACGACAAAATTTAAGTACTCCCAAATTTTTCTTTGTTTGAAGAGTTGCCAACGCTTTTGAAATGATAGATTTTTGTACATACGTTACTGCTAGAAGGTTACTTCTGTAATATAATATTATTGTACTATATATATTGATTAATTTAACGTAGAATTGAAGCGATATAATTTTTTATAACTTCGTAAATGTATACTAGATAATTTGTATTATAGTAAAAAAAGAATAAAAATCATATTTAAGTTCTTAATAAATAAATTAAAGAAAGAAAAAAACAAATAAAATATAAATAATCATGGCATTAACACTAACACTGACTCGATCTTTTAATTAATTGTTGATAAATGATAAAGAAAGGAAAGGAAACAGTATGTATGCATGGCTCTTAATCTTGGAAGCTTGAGAGAGGAATCTCACCTCGACTGAAGAAGAGTTTGTTTAATTCTCGGATCTTGGCTCGACTCTGAACTGAATTGAATATATGTATGTACAATATCCATTATATTCAGTACACAGAGCCAAAAAATCATATAATATAGAATACAAATTATAAGATTTTTCTATGCTTTTCATTCAAGTAGGAAGCCTTATTAAAACCACAGGGAAAATCTGTTAAAAATTAAAAAAGACGGTTATATTAAACAGCAAATTCAATAAGAAAGTCTTGTTGTTTTTCATAGTCTTATTAAAATAAAAAAATTCTTATTAAAATCACGTTTTAATACGAAGAAATCACGAATAAATTTTTGTTTCAAGACAAAATTTAAAAAATTAATAATATTTCTCTATGAAAAAAGCATATTATTTGTATGTTTTAATAAGATTTCATTGTAAAATGGCTTAATAAAAAATAGGTCTCTTTATTTTTAAGTGGTACTATTTTGTACCACATTTGTACCGCTGTATATATGTACATACATATATTCACTAATTCTTTTATTTATTTTCCTTTTATTAAATGTCTTTGGAATCCCTCAAAACTAGAAGCTCAAAACGTGACTGCTTTGTCTTCCATTAATTTCATCATCATCATCATCATCATCATTATCACCATTATCACCACTGTTCTTTAGCCCACTCTCAATAAAACATTTCATTATTTTTTAAACAAAATAAACATGAAAATATTGTTATTTAATTTGCATAAAAAAGCTTTTGGTCAAAAAATCATTTCAATTAAAATGTATAAATAACTCAATAAAAAGCTTTAAAAAAAAAAACCGACAATAACATTTAATAACAACAACAACAACAACAATGGTTACACACGGTCCAGCCCACACGGTCGCAATACATCAAAGCCAAAGAATCAACAAGACTCGAAGTGTCGAAAACAGCGAAACAACATTATTCAAAAAATGAATTAAGTTATACGGTAAAATTTACAGCTTAACCCTAACACGACGGGCATGTGAAATTACACCCAATTACAAAAAAAAAATCGCTTTATGTTAAGGTAAGGCGACAATTGCGAAGACGTCTAAATGGACTTATAATTTGTGCAACAATTTCTGTATTTTTTTTATTACATTGTGGCTTCTTTAAGTGTGGATTGACCGCACTTTATTATCACTTTCGATCTGTTAAGAAGTTATAAACAAAGTTATAAGTTATAAATGTTTTTTTTCGATCTTGTGCGGGTTAATTGCTTTTAATCATAAAAAAAAGCAAACAATACAAAAAATGAAGAAAGATAAAAATTCGAAGCAAAACAAATGATTAAAGACAAGAGTTTTCTTCTCCGACTACGGTACGCAGATTGACTGTAGGTACCTCAGCATCAGATGGGCGCTAATGGAGCTGGTCATGATGGCGATGGTGCTGATAATGCCGTTGGTGTTGCGCAGGCGTAATGTGGACCCAACCCACATGCGGTGACACCGCAGTGGCTTAAATGGAATGAATAAGAGACGAAAGCAGTGTCGGTGTCGGTTTTTCCCTTCAAAAGCTTTCGAATCGATACGCAGGCCAACGCGACCCACTGTACTGTCAGCACGGTTCTATGGTGGACCGATGGACCGATGGGCCGACCGGCACATCGTTGGTGGTCCCCAACCCCATGGGGTTAATTTTGCATATTGGCGTACGGCTGGGTACAGGCGCGGCATCATTAAAACTAATTTAAATGCGGTACAATTAAAATGAATTGTGTTTCTTTTATGTTCTCGCAAAGAAACGAGAAAGAATTTCCAAGAATTTGTAGATCATTAAATTTCTTTATTTGCCAGCAAAGAGAGAGAAATGCAAAGGAGAGAGTCAGGGACCAGGCCAGAGAACGAGAGAGAGAGAGCGCTGTGGATTGTTATAAGTATTATTTGCATTCGTCACTGAATCATTCTGAGGCAAATTTTTGAAGGCGCCTGAAAGCTTTTTCATCAACCATCGCTCTGTCTCCAACGCTCTCTCCAACGCTCTCTCCAACGCTCTCTCCAACGCTCCCTCTCTCTCTCTCTCAATGCTTGTCAACTTCTTGACACTGACAGCAGCATTCTTCTTTTTGACAGTTGTTCTCGTCAAACGTCATCAACGTCGCCAACGTCGTCATAAATCGTGCCTAAAAACACAAAATTAAAATGAGAATTTATTTGCGGCCAGAGATTTTTATTTATTAACGTGAAACACTGACTTCTGCTGACATTGTGTCCGCACCGGGTCGTTTTTGCTGCTGCTGCTGCTGCTGGTCGTTAAAGCTGCTTGTTGTTGTTGCTGTGTTTTAAACACATTCCAGTCAAGTTGGTCGCCCGGTCGCCCGGTCGATCCGCTCTCTGCAGCTACAGCTCATTATAGCCATGTTTATTGATCAACGTAGTGGCCGCCGGGCAACGGCAGTGACAGTGACTGTGCCGGCTGCAGCGCCAGCATTCAAGTTTGTTGCTGTTGCTGTTACTGCTGCTGTTCCTATTGTTGTTGTTGTTGTTGCTATCAGTCAAAAGCCGCCGCCGCCGCCGCCGCCTGCGTAATGCGTGAAAACAATTTGTTTTTCGATTTTATGTTGTTTCTCGAGAACATCTCATCATTTTAGACCGTTGTTAGCTACAGTCATGACCCCAGACGCCGCCACTGACCCACACCCCCCTCCCCACCCCCACCCCGAACCGATCCTCCCTGCAGAACATTTGCTAGCAACATCATCAATCGCCCGTCGACTGCTTCTTTGCTGTCGGTCGCTCTCTCTGGCCGCGCGCTGATGCCAAAATACTTCCAGACAAATTCATTCGCGTCGACTGTGGCTCGCTGCTGCCGCAGTACGTGCCGCTAACGACCCGGGAACGGCACTTAAGTGTCACCCAGCAGATTTATGCATATTGTTCGGCATTTGCGCCGGGCTCTGTTTTACGACAGGACATTCCGGGAACGACGCGTTGCGGCACTGAATCGGCATTAATCATTGTAAATCTTGCGGTCGTTGCTGCAAAGTGTTGGGATTAGCGTAAAAAGGATTCAAATTGAAAAGATGCGGCAACATTTTAAGCAGCTGGTTAGCGTTGTCCGGCGGCGACGGTGCTCCTCCGCTACTGAACGCTTGGGCACAACGACATGGTTTCATGGTTAAAGATGATGGTAATGATGGTGACGTTGATGATGCTGACCTCTGGCTGCCCGCGAATGGTGCAGTAGCAGAAGAAAAAAAAAATTATTTTTTCTTTTTCTCCGACTCTTTTGCCTTTTACCTCTTAGTCCACTTCCTGAGGGCGCTGACCCATTCAGCCCGGTGCAGCCCGGTCATTAACTGTTTCACGTCAAACGCTTCTAAAATATGCACCGCTTTGCGATCAATTCCGCCCACTCACCAGATCGCTTGCATTTTGTGGTCCTCATGAGGGGTAACCCTACCCCGCATCCTGCAGCTCGCTGTAGATCGCATAAATTTGCCAACGTGTTATTTTCACACTTTAAACGTCTCACTTTGGTCAACACAAATCGTAAATTTTTCGGCCTGTTTCGGTCGGTCGGTCGGTCGGTCGGTTGGTGGCTGGTGGCTCGGCTGGTGGCTCGTTCGATCGTTCCTTAAGCCTGGATTTTATGAAGATGTCACACAATCGCCAGACGCGGTAATAAAAAATAATTTACCTGCTTAAAGATAGCCCTGACTTTGTTGCTGCATTAATTCTGTTCTTCGATTTTTTTTTTATCCAATATCGGCGACAACAACAACAACAACAACAACAACAACAACAAGAGAATGCCAGCGACAGCATTGACAAAAGTTAGTATGAGCCTGAACAACATTCGACAACATTAAGCAACAACAAAAGAAGCTGCAGATCGCGATTATCATGTACTAAATCGTGCTTTTGGATTAAGATGTTTTAAGTTGTTGTTGTTGTTGTTAAGGATGAAAGGTCATTGTTCCTACAGTTGCTGGAATGTCGTTCTACTATCGCCAGCGTTATGCCAGCGCAGTGCGAGGCGACTGCGTTTCATTACAAAACAAAAAATTCAAATAAACGATTAAAAAGTAAAAAAATCGTTTTTGGAACTTGTCTTCGGCATGACAGTTTCTGTCTACTTTTCTACTTTTTTTCTGTAAAGAGTTGTTGTTAGTAATTATTTACGCTTTGGCCTGAGCTTTGTTGCAGGCGTCATTTCTGTGTTTCTGTGTTGATTTTTGAACTCTTTGCAATCGAGCCTTTACCGATTGATTCGTTGATTATTCCTCAACCATTTAAGTTTTTGATTTGAGTCTTTAATCATCTTAAAAGACACCAACAATGACCCGTTGCTTTGTCAATATCTCCACAACCATAACAAAACATTTGTGAGCAAAAAGACAACATTTTTTTCCATTCGTTTTGAGAAATCTGATGCTCATGTTCTGAGAGATTATAATTTTGTGCTGTTTTTAAACCTTTCTCTGCTCAGGATTATATTAGTAGAAGATTTAAATCATAGAAGAAAAATAGAATGAATTTTTTTTTATTTTATATTCTATGAAAATACTAATTAACAAAATTATCATCGAGAACCATAAGAAATTACTAGAATTATGTTTAAAAAAAATGTTATCATAATCATTTGAAAATGTCGACGAATTGAGTCGTGACAAAAATACATCACTCTTGAGCACATTCCACGAATTTGTGCTTATAATTGTGGTAGAAAAATGTCACTAGAAGGGTTATATGGGGGGGAGGGGTTACTGCTGTAAGGGAGTGCGTTAAAATGACGCCCCAATAGAGGCAGGGAGGGACAGGGCAAGGGTAAAAACTACCTAGTTTTACTATTAACAGCTAAGGGTTAATTTAATGAGGTCGAAAGAGCGAAAGCGGCTAATTAGTGCCCAAAAAGCGGTGATGTGGGGCGCGAAAACAGCGAAAAGAGAGGCGAAGGGAGAGCAGGGATAGGCATACTTGTCGTTTTGTAGTTTATCAACATCATATATATATATATATATATGTATGTCTGTCAAAGGATGAAAGAATAAAAGAAAGAAAGAAAGGGGAAGTCGTCGAAATCATCGAAAGTCGAAGCCATGAACAATAAAAAATATTCGATGATTTTATTAGATAAATTAGTATATTAGCTTACATTATAACCCTTGAGAGGCAAACAACTTTGTAAAGATCCTAATTTTAGATGGTAAAATGATGGTAAAAGGCATCCATGTCGACTTCTTAGAAGTTGTAAGCAAAGCCATTTCGTTTCTAACGAGACCACAAAACTGTATCAAGCCCGAAGTGCAGCCAGAGTCTGCCAAAAAGGGTTTACCCCATTATGGGTGCGGCTAGGTCCTCTCCTTACCTCCTTTTCTTTTTTGTTTTCTTTCTTCTTAATGCATTTCTGTCGTGTGGACCGTCGATTAAATGGATTTTATTCAGTATTTTCCAAATAAACCGCGCGTATCGAAGTGATTGAGCGCCCTCAGGCTTTACTTAATTGTCGCATGTGTTTGAAGGGACACGCCCTTTACTAGGATTTCCGTTCCGTTCGTTTCTTAGCATTTTGGTTTTTTGTTTTGCTGTTTATAAGCCGTTTTTTTAAATAAATTTTAGTACATTAATCGTAGGGCATGCCGTAAAGGGTTAATTTTGAACCATGAAGCCATTTCATTGTACGTTAGTCGTTTTCATATTTTTTCCTCAATTTTATTTGTGCTTGGTTTCTTCTTGGTTGCCATTTTCCGGCAGCCTTAACTATTTTGTTTTGTCTGCTTTGTGGCACTTTTTATGCGCGTTTGTGGCACTCGCGGGGCACCGGAAGCGCCTTGTTTACATGCAGCACAATACAAGTTGCTTCATTTTATAGTTTGCACCAACCCAAAAGATTTCATGGCACGGCTGCCTGCCGTCGCGTTGGGCGTTCGAGAGGCTCGAGGAGAAATGGGGCGGAGGCTCTTTCGGCCGAACACGACCATTAAAATTAAATTTCATGTAAGCGAATGTAAATGATTTCGAATGTCAGATTAACATGCAGAAGAAGAGCAGTACTTTTTGTAATTAAGTTGTAATTCATGGCGGCAGGAGTAATTAATTATTATCACTAAGTAACAGACAGAATGGTTTGATTTGATAATGTTTCCAAAGAGGTGTTTATTTGCGCTGAAAGAGAAGAAGGCGTGAAATCGCAACATGTCGTAATCGAGGAAGAAAGAGAGAGAGAGAGGGGGAGAGACTGACGGCTTTTGGTGTTGCCCAATTTTTAATTAAAGTACAATTTTGAATGGTATTTGCTTTCCGTTTCGTCGCTCTCATGCCATCCCATAAATTAAACGCTTTTTAACGCACAACCAGCCTCCACTCATGCTCACCACCCGCCCGACCAACCGAGCCACCAACCCACCGCTTCACTCACTCTACCGCTACATATTCGTATCTGCAAAAATGTGACACTTTTAATTCGAGTTCGCAGTGAACGGAATGGGTCGGCCCATAGGCCGTTGTCTAAGCGACAGCGCCGCAAGAAGAGCGCTGTAGCTCGGTGCTTCCTCAGTGCCCGGCAGGGACGAACCCTTTCGTTAGCCATAACGAGATTAGGCACGCATGTCCAGCGCATCGTCTGATTTCGGGGTGGGTTAGCACGTTGCTCCAAAGTGTGGGCGAAGAGTCTAAAGGATGGTCTAAAGGGGATCATTGAGAAGGTTCATAGTTTCGGCAACAGTGACATTTCACACTCGTTACCGGAGAAGACGCAATAAACATTAACGAAGTACACAAAGTAATCAAACTGAACCATAAAACAGCAAATAAAAATGCTATATCGATTGCATTCCAAATCTGATCTCTTGATGGACAGGAAGGGAGAAAGAAAGAGAGAGAAGGAGAGAGATAGAGAGTGAAAGACAGAGTTTGATGGGCAAGTGCCAATCCTTGAATTCTAATTATAGCTTTTAATAAGGGCGAAATGCTAATCGTAGAGATAATATTCATTTATGATATTATCTGGGCTGGACTGGACTGTTTCAAATGAAAAGTAGGTACTCGTAATTCGGTTATTGGAAATGTTTTTTAAGGATTGGGAAAGGTTGATTCTTTTGATTATGAAATTAAATGCAGGTGGGCGTTATGGAAGATATCAGGACAGAGCAAACATCTTCAAAGAGAGTAAAATCAGTGCAAAAAACCCCGAAAAAAGCAGGATATCTCGAAAACTTAAAGTGGACTGAGCAAAAATCTTCAAAAAGAGTAAAATCTCCGCAAAAAACCCCGAAAAAAGCAGGAAATCTCAAAAACTTAAAGTAAAAATCTTCAAAGAGCGTAAAAATTCTGCAAAAAAGCCCGAAAAAAACAGGATATCTCGAAAACTTAAAGTGATGAAGCGAAATGTGGTGAGATTCGCTTACGGTTTTAGTAACTTTCGGCTCGTCAGAATTGAAAATTTGAAAAAATATTTCTAGAAAAATATTGGAAAAGGGTTAAAAATATCAATTCAGAATATTCCATTCATTATTCTCAGTGTATTATTCACTTGATGACTAAACAATTTAAAAGAAGTAGCTAGAAATCATTTTTCAATTTCAAATTTTTCTCCATTTGACACGCTTTCCTTTTATGCGCTCTTTTGAAATCCGGTGTCAAAATATTAATTGATCGGTCGCATCTACGCAGAACTCGAGTGAGAAACCACCACAAGCATTTAACAATTAGAATATTACAAACAATGACAACAACAACAACAACAACAACAACAACAACAACAGCAACAAACATACATGCCTAAATTGACAAAAGTAGGAAAAAGATAAAGCATGATATCACTCCTTCTGAGTACTCAAAACATGACAACGCCGCACGACACCGCCACCGGACCGGAATGGTCCACATGGCCGTCAACCGAAACCGAAACCGAAACCGAAACCAAGGTACCGTACCCACATGCAGAACATACTCATTGCCGAGAAGACGCTGAAGAAAGGCTTGAGGGAGCCTTTCTTGAGTTGACTTGACCTGACTTTGGACAAACGACAAAACAATATTGATGCATATCCATCAATTATTGCTGGATGTATCGTATGAGGTATGTATGTATGAAGAATAAGAATAAGAGAGAGAGGGAGAGAAAGAGGTAGGGTGGGAGAAGGAGAGGAAGAGGGAGAAAGAGAGATCTCTTGTGATTTTTCATTGGAAAATTGTTCATATCATTAATAATAATATTAAACCATGTTTATTTAGTTGTTTCTTTTCTGAGTACTTTTTCTGTTCTCTTCTTCTTCTTCTTCTTCTTCTTTTTCTTCTTGCTTGATGGTGATTAAGAAAGCGATAAATTCACCGGTCTGCGGTGAAGCCATGACTCATGACATCTCATTCATGTCCATAATAATCCGCTGTAATCGAGACCGCCTCGGACTACTGAAATTGTTCAAATTCAGCCAAAAATACTGAAAATCTATAGAAATATTTTTGAATATTCGTCAATTGTGCCTCGACTAATTGATCTTTTCTCAGAGATGTCAAAAATAATTGACTGCTCTTACTCAGACGTCATTATTTTGAAGCCCTAAACATTGAAGAAAGGGACAGGAGAGGAATCGAAGAAAGGAAGGCATAGCACAAGATTTTAAATATTCAAGAATATCATTAGAAAGGAATAAATATGTCAAAAGAATTATTATTTAAGAAAGATTAAAGAGAGATTGGGGCAGAGAGAAAGAGAGAAGGTGCTCTCTGTACTACTTTCGTTTTTCTCTTTTTTGACAACAATTCAATAAATTCGACTCTCTCAAGACTACAAGATTCAGAGCACAAGAGTACAAGAGTACAAAAATTCAAGAGTACAAGATTCTCTCTCTTAAGTAATCCTTCACCAATCAGTTAATCGCTTTGGCGTTGCTGCTCTTGTCAAAAAAAAAACAACAAAGGTTAAAGATCTGCTCTCTGGTCGCTTCTGCTGGTCTTTATTAATTGCAGCGTGTACATATACGTACAACAAGAAATAAAGCATTCTCATCATAACTATCGTAAAATCATACGGCAAGAACCGAACCGACTTCAAGGTGGTCCAATTAATCCGCACCAAAGTGTCCCGGGACACACACGAGCTGGCTTCGTGAAAGACGGCCCGTGAAAGCAAGGGCAAAAGCAAAGAAGGTAAATTATACAAAATAATAAAGTCAATTTTTCACTTGAAAAAAGGTACACCTTCACCCAAGCTCCCCCGAGCCGCCGCTGCCCCAAGAAAACAAGATGAATTATTCCTTCCACCTTAAAAACCGCATTCAATGCTAACGTCATTCATTCAAATGCAATTTCAAGAAGAAAACCGCAAACAAATTCAGAGGCTTAAGGCTCAAGCGCGCGCGCTAATAAAGTGTCACCAAATTATGAAGAACTTCCTAAAAATGAGAGATGAGAGAAAAGAAATGACGACGACGACGACGACGACGAGGAAGAGGAAGAAACAGAACACGGCCTTAAATCTGGTGGCATCAGCAGCGAATGTTGAATTAATTATGCATTTCTTTATTCAGTTTCGCAACGCCTCGCACTCCCTCACACTCCCCCGCTTTGTCCTCGGTGGTAGGTAGGTGACCACGCTCAGTCACGGTCCGATCGACCTACAGGAACGAACTTGTGAAGAAGTCAAGAAATGACAAACTTCTGACATCGTGTCATTTGTTAATTTGGACAAACGACATTCGCGCCGTCGCTCGAGACGAATGCAAATACTCGCCGCTAAAGTTGCGCCGCGTCGACGCATAAGAAAACGTGCGCTCGTTCATTGATCATGATCTTCTTGTGAATCAAAAACTGACCGACTGACTGACGGTGATTATTTGATTATGCATTTTTTTATTTAATTAAAAAGTCACGCATCAAAAGATAAAGAGAATATTTTTTTTTGGGGGGACAGGGCTACAGTCACGATGCACCCTCGGGATCGACAGGATGACACTTGATCTTGTGATTATGCGATGTCGAAGGTGAAAATGACGTTCGCAATGATGATGATAATAAAGAATGATTTTTTCAAAGCGACACAAAGTGGACTGAGAGCGCCGTTCGCCATTAGAGCGAAGAATATCAGAGAATTGAGACATTTTTATAATGTTTTTGTCCAAAAATAAGTGAAAGCATTTATAATGAAAACCTCGAATTTTTTTAAAAATTTTATTTAGTTATTTTATCATAGTGTAAAGTGTACCTATATAATTTTTTTATATATAATTTTTTTAATAAATATTTTCGAACCGCGAAAAAGATAATTTTTAGGCAAAATAAAATTTAATTTAGCTGTTTTTAAAAAAAAATTCAAATTACAAAATTTTATTACCTTTTTTAAGATTTTATTACTTTTGGTGTAAACCGTTTTGGTGATCAACGCAATGATCATCAAAGAAAAAAGGCGAAGCAAATTGTGTCAACACGATGACAATAAGTTTAAGCTCATGATTAGGCATTCCCGTCAGGATACTGATAATGATAATAATGATGATGATGATGAACACAATGGTGATGCTGATGCTGATGCTGATGATGATGCTGATGACTATGATGACGGTTATCAAAATGCTGCTGACATGAAGTGTTCAGTGACTTTTTTTATCCTGCTCTGTCGAAACGTGTTAAGTCAGATTGCTGTCAGACACTGGCGCACTCTGGAGCATTTGTTGAGTGCTCTTGAGTCTGTCAGCATGAGATTGAGATGCCCCTTTTTCAAAAGTCAACACTTGTTCAAAGCGGCTACAATTTTTTTGTGGGAGTTTTTCTTCGAGCTAACACGAGCATGCTCGTTCGAAATGGTCCACACACAAAATATTCACTGATCTTGCTTTGACATTTTGTCCCCTTCCACGAAGGAAGAGTAGACCACACTGCCGGTGTATATGCAGACGACAGGTGTTGATTCAGATCCTGGCTGGGTGGTCGTTTTGTGCAATAAGCTCTCCATTAACGACAAACCAGGCTTCTTTTTTCCATGACTTGCTGCACTTATGTACGATCGTAACACTGTACCGCCGCACCACCGCTGATCTGGCTGCTGTCTTAGCGTATGTCACTGATTAATTGTACGTTTTTAGCAAATAATTTACAAAGTTCCATTATCGGTAATGTTAAAATAACGAAATTTATAAAACCTGAGCACCGAGATAAATTTCAGATTAATACAAAATTTAGCTGTCACCACAAAACCTGATGCCGCCCGACTCTTGAGCAGAAACTTTGGGCAGCAACTGGTTGATCAGGACAATTAATCAAGGTGTTGCAGGTGGTGGAGGTGGTGGAGGTGGCCGTGTGGCGGTTGAGTGTCCATTAAATCTATCTTGGACTAAACTCAGATGGCGATAGCGCGGTGTGGCGGCTAAGTCGGTGCGCTAAACGTTTGCCATAACTCTGTGAACTGTCGCGTATCGCAGCTACGCCATAAACGACCACGCAAAACATCGAAAGAGTCTTAAAATTAAATTAAAATAACATTTATTTTTCATTAAATCGTTACTCGTAAGTAAACTCGACAATAATACGATAAACTTGTTCTAGAATTTATGCATTTATGTTATTCTTTATTATTGCTTCAACTCAACTCAACTGGCCGCCACAAGTTCGGCGGGCCTCTCAAGTTTCCCATGCGGGCTTGTCGAGCGTGAGAGCTTGTTCGGCCCGAGAAGAGCGGAGAGAGTACGAGCGAAATATACGCTCAACGAGATCTAGAGCTTCTGAAACAATGACAATGGCTCGATGAGAGCTGTTGACCTCGCCTCGCCTCATTCAACCCGCGATGCTCACCTAAATTTTATACGGGCAGTATCGAGACCTATAGAAAACCTTCAAAAACCTTTAGAAATATACAATCTTGCTTTTTGTCTAAGATCCTTTAAATTTTGGAAGTCTTTACTAGCCCACAGTGTCATTAAAGAGACACTAATTTAACCGAAGAAATTAGTTGATGACCCTTTGATCAATTATATTTCCAACTGTATACTGATAAAGGCACTCACTGACTGACTGATTGATGGATTAAGAGTTTGATTTAGTCACTAATTGAGGATCACCTCAAGACCTCTTTCGATCTGTTGTGCGTCGCGTCGTCTTTAAGTGGTGGCTCCTCCATGAGTGTCGCTCTTTAATGAGCGACATTTCTCAAGCTCAGCTCATACGTCAAAGTGTTGAGAGGTTAAAGCAAATTAAATCAAATCCAAGCCATTGGAAATTAACCAAAAAAAAAACCCAACCACCTTAGAATGTTGCAACCGAAATTATGTCTCAGCAATTAAGGCCATGTCTCCTTCTTCTCTTCATCCTTTACAAACCATAAGTATGTACATACATACGAGTATATGCTCGTATCAATAAATCTAACCCAAGTTTCTTTACTTCCACTTCTTCTTCTTCTGCCTCTTCCTCTCATACTCTGCTGCCTTTTCCATTGACAAGTGACAAATTCGTCAGCCGTCCTCATTGATTTGTTGCCGCGTTATGGCTGCGCCTGCTTTAGCTGAGTGATCATGATGGCTGAGTGATCATGACAAAATAGTGACGTCGTCGTCGGATCAGCACGGGACGACACGGCTGATGACCTCAGGCGTCGCCTTGCAGCGTCGAGAGTTAATGGCCTGAGTTAATTGCACTGTGACTTATTGTTGTGTCAGCATTTGGAACCACACTTCTTCTTCCCGCTATTGATAAGCATCACTCAATAATCCTCGTAATGGTCGAAAATCCACCAATCCACCAAGACGAAGACTAATGGCAGCTGTCCAAAGCCGTCCAACGCCGTCCAACGCCGTCCAACGCCGTCCAAAGCCGTCCAACGCCGTCCAACGCCGTCCAACACACAACTAGACAAACCAACAACCATAGAACGACCATGCATGGAGAAGATCACTTCACGGCGAAGACGCATAAGTCCGTTTGAGGCTCTTTGCAGAGGCTGATTGGAATCCTTGATCTTGTGCTTATTCCGGCCAACTTTTGGTCGGTCGACGAATGCTCGGCGAATGGGAGACACCGGAGCGTACTCACGGTACTCACTTGGTCTTCTACTCGGCCAAGATTAATGAGGTCTCCCGCACGGCAATGGCTAAATGAAGTAGTCCTGCGCTTATCGCAGCATCCGGATGTTGATGAATTACGTAACGTCCCATCACGTCATTTCTCACAATGGAACGCTTCATAAGAAATGCAGCACTTTTTTTTTCTTTCGTATTTCGAACTTTATTTAATGAGAAAAACCTTCAACATTAAAACAAAACTCAATTCTAGGCAGCATTTGCTTAAAGTTTGTACTTGATGCTCCTCAAAATGGGATACTTATCGCCATTACAGCGTCCCTTAAAGTCATCCGTGGAGAGGTCGAAGAGGGCCACACCACCCAGACCCTTCGCGTGCACATAGGCCGCCTTGGTCGCAGCCGTGGCCGGGTCCTCGTAGCCCACCCAAACACCGTTCGCCCCGTTTTCGTCGGCGGCATGATAGGCGTAGTTACCGTAGCGGTGAGTGGGATCGCCCACCTTGCGCAGAGCTATTTGGGCCTCGATCACTTCCATGTTCTCCATGGTAGACAGTCTCTCGCACACTTCAGGCCAACTCAGCAAACCGGCGCTAAGAGTTTGAGGCCCTGCCGCTGCGGGCCCGTTGGTTTCCGCGATAGGCGGGTAGCCGGTGATGCCAGAGTCCTGGGTCATTTGCCAGGCACGTCCGTAGGCGGCAATGCCAATATTGATTTTGTGGGACGGGGCGGTATTATTGAGCCAATACTGTACCTGATAGTGGATATTGTGGTCTGGGTCGCGTTCGTATAGTTCATACAAAGGTGCTGGAAAATCGGCCACTTTGGGATCGCGCTCGGGTGTCTGAAAGTCGAAGGTGGCCAAATTGACAAACTCCAAATTCGCCATAACCGTGAAGACATCGATGAATACTGCAAAAATTAACGGTGAAAGGCGCAAGAGACCAATTCGCAAAGAGCACAATGGCAACACTTACGTGCGGCATCGACATGTGGCAACATGGTCAGCGTCAAGGACAAACCAGCCTGCCTGAAGGCGCTCCTTAACTCACGTACGAGACTCGTGAACGCGTCTCGGTGTTCTGCGGCCTTCTCGTCGACCAACTTCGGACCCGTGAACCAGCCCTTAAAAGTGCTCCAAGCCTTCTTGAAAGCGCCTCTGATGACCTTGGGATGGTTTTTGGGAAACTGCCAGGCCAAATCCAGACCGTCAAAGCCGTAGCCACGCAAGAGCTGTACGGAGCTGCTAACAAAGGCCTGGCGCCGTGAGCCGTCTTCCAGTAGATGCAGGTACTTGTTGAATTCGGCGTCGCCAGTCGAATCTCGGTCGCCACCAACCGACAACAGAATCCGTAGGTGGGGAAATTTCTGCTTGAGTCCAGTGGCCATGCGATAGTGATCGCGGGGTAGGGCCCGACTGGTATTCATCGGGTCTTTCAGTTGGTAGCTCTGGTCGTCAATGACGGCATAGCCATAGATCAGATAGTTACAGAACTGCAAGGCAGGTTCCAAATCGGTCAGCGAGAGATGAGCTGGACCTAAGGAAGGAAATTTAGCGGAACTATTTGAGTCGTAATTCGGGTAAAGAATTTCGAGAAATTTGGTGGGGAAAAAACCGGAAATTCCTTTCAAAAAATATCATAAAAGTTCTTCTTTTTCGTTCAAATCGTGACAAAAATATTGAAAATAATTCGAGACGATTCAACTCTTTAGTGTTACCGAACGGAACGTTCCGATTGAAACTAGCACAGACAGGACGCGATAACCCCAGCGACCTCGCCCAAGGTTTTTTATGAATGAATGTGTACCCATTTATACGAGTACGGGCACAGCAATAACTCAGGCCTTCGCAGCGGAACGGCTCAGGCGGTTTAACCTTACTTACCTTCTCTGGCCAAACTCGCAGCATCAAAGAAACAGACCATGTTGGCCACATTTGCAGTTATTTGGCCCATTCCCAACATGGCCATTACAAGCGTAACAAACGCTTTGAATTTCATGCTAACGTCTTTTATACTGAAAACACTGAAGCTTCTGAAAACACTGATAAAGAGCTGTTTGCTCAACCGCGGATCGAACTGTACTGAGCTGTACCGAGCCGTTCGTAGAGCAAATCTTCGAAATTGAGATGTTGAATTTAGCTGAGGCCAAATTCAAGATAGTGATGATGATAGTGATGAGGAGAAGATAAGAAAGAGTAGAGTACACTGTGAGAAGAATCAGCTCAACTTTGGCGAAAAGAAGAATGTGAAAGCGTTCAATGATTGACAACCAATTGATTTGTATGAAAATCGAGTACCAGTCAGACCATTAGTCCCGATGAGTGTACCCTACTTAAGAAGGCTTTATACGTCTGTGCAGAGCTAAAGTCTATTGCAGTAAATCGTAAATTCCTTTCGAATACCAAAGCGATTCGTTTCGTTTGACAATTTAGATGCCATTTTGATAAAAATTCCGTTAGCCAAAGAAAATATTTTGAATAAAAATGTATGCTTAATTGAGTCATTTATAACAATCAAGCCAGTTTGGGGCCACACTCGTCGTCGTCGTCGCCGCCGTCGTCTGTGTTGCTGCGGTGGGTATCTTTTCACCTGCCGCTTCTTGGCATTCGGTCATCAAAGTCTTTTCGGTCGATTAAATGACGACAAACATCATCGTACTACTAACTACCTGCACGATCAGCGACTAGTCCGCCAGACACAAGGTCTGCGCAGCTTCGAAGTTAGCCCGAAGAAAACCAGGTTTCTCCGTCATTAGCATACAGCGCAGACGGAGAAACGCGCACAAGCGGACGCGCGGTCAAATGCGCTTAGTATCGATCATGAGCCGGTTGAGTCAATGCAAACTCTGAGTCATGATCAATGATCGCAACTGGATCAAGATTAAAGCTACGGCTGTGAGTATAGAGGAAGAAAAGGAAGAGTCAGCAATAGCTTGGGTCTCTCCTTTAACTACTTTCTTCTTCCTTGCTGTCCCTTTTCTTCCCCCCCCCCCCCCCTCTCTCTCTGTGTCACTTCGCTTAGTTTCAGCATGCTCGGAGCGACGGTTACAATCGAGCCAGCGCGCTGCAGCGCTAGAAACAGTAGCAGTGGTGATCTTGCCTGGTGGTCCCCAATTAGAAATATTCTTGTTAATTAGGCTTCGCCGCTCGGAACCATTTTCGGATGATCTGTACCGTTTTTTGCGCCGTCGCACCATTTCATTTTCACCACGATTTCCCAACAGAAAGACAACGGACGACACCCAAACATATTTTATTGCCTTCGGAGGAAGTAACATGGCGCATGTGTGTCCCCAGAGTCTGAACGGCGACCGTCGACCGCCGAATGAAGGCAGGTGACGCGTTCCTCGAGTTCTTTGGAATTTTTGCTGCAAAACTAATGATGGTAATCACAAGGAAGCGGCTACTGCATACGCGCACCATTAACTCGAAGGATGGAACAAAAAAAGGAAACATCTTTGAGTGGATCCGGGTTTTTTCCTACTAGCTTTTGTTGTAGTCGGGCTTGATTGTTGGTGGTGGTGCAGCAAGTGTGTTTAGTCCAGCACTTGAGTCCTTCAGAGTGATCAGTGTTGCTTAGAATGTTAATCAGCCAACTATACTTAAGACTATATGTTACGCTAAGTCTATACTTAAGACGTTCACTAAAATTTCAATCACGCGACTTTCGTCTCGGCCGAACACACGGTGCGCATTTTTCAACGCGGTCCCAAATCCTGTCCGCATTCATCAATCACTGAAATTCCGGCCGCCCCAAGGCGCTCGCGTTCGCGTTTGCGTTCCTGTGGAGAGGGAGGGGGTGGGATGGGGGCGAAGAGTAGCCATCTCACGGCCATTTCTTAATCTTCTTACCATGTCGCGCTGTAATAAAGTGATGCTGAAAATTGCAACCATGCGACCACCCAAGACGTTGGGTCCTCCTCAGCCGTACCGTAGCCGCAGCCGTAGCCGTACTCGTACCCGAGCGGCGACTGCCTGAAGGTCGGGAGTGAGTTCGGCAAAGTGGCGGCCCGCAGGAGGATGAGGCGAAGCCCTTCGGGACGGAAGGTACTTGTTATTGCTTTAGAATTCAATTGCCTGCTAATGGCATGCAGCATGCTGGAAGCGACCCGGTTCGTTAAGGCAGTTCGAGAGCGTCACGGCGCAGTCTAGCGAGTCGGCTGAACGAAGACAACAACAACAACAACAACAACAACAACAACAACAACTATAGCTACAACAATAAACGAAGAGTCTACATTAAGACGATCGAGTTGTCTGCGTTTTTTAGTCCGAAGTTAAGAGAAAATGAAGAGAGTCACGAAAGAAGCGGGACTCACTTAAGATTGGAGCAAGAGAAAGATTTCCATCATCGCCGTCTTATGATGGAGAAGATCAAGATCCATCATCGAAGATCATGATGGCTTATGTTGTTTCTTTCCATTTTGCTTGCCCCGGAATCTTTGCGCCGAGTAAGACATTAATTAGTTGCCAGAGAGATCCATCCATTTTTAATAAAATTTTGCACCGCAGGTGGCGCCAATCGTACATCGATCGATCGTCGTAAGTTAGGAAGATCGGCTTAAGGAACCGTATTGAAGGTGAAGCATAATTCAGGCGACACCATACGAGGATTGTATTGGAGAAAAACTTGTTTTGATCCGGCGCTGCTGAGGCGAAGGTGTTGCGAAGCTTCAAGTCGTGCGGATTACCTACAGATCGGAACGGAAAACGTTGATCATTACTCTCCGACTGACATAAATCATCATAATATTTGGACAACTGATCATAACTGTGCGCCGTGGTAACGTTAAGGCGGAATTCTGCTTAATCATCGCAACTGACGAGAAGAGCTGTCAAATGGAAAAGGTTCCAAAGCGTTTGGAATCAGAGGTACCTACTTTGGTAAGTTATGAAGTTACGAATGTCTCGAATGTTACGGCGATTTTATAGCGAATGCGCTCGAATTTGACACTTGTTTTCTCGTTGCTCGTAGCTTGTTGCTGTGTACGTGCTTACGCTGCTAATGGCTCTCTCGTTACTACAACGAGCTCTCTTCACTGTCAATATTAACGGAAGTTGCTTAAGAATTGATTGAATTGATCACGTCCGAATCGACGTGTGCGGTGGAAATTCGACAGAGTTGTCACTAAATTTCTTGCTAATGACAGCTCCGATATTATCAGTTTTGACACGTCGACGAAGGCTCGAGGAATCTGCAGAAGCTATAATTTCATGGTAATTAAAATTTTAACGATGTCCAACAACAACAACAACAACAGCAACAACTTTCTTTATATGTTTATAGATTTTATACATAGATTGATAGAAATAACCAGCTGTTGTCAGAGAGTTTGGCCCGGAAGTTTGGGACAACTGTCGGTGGATTGTTTTAAGAACGGGCAGGTCTAATGAGTCTTTAATTAATTATCATTAAAGATGAAGTAAATAAATTGTTGAGTAAAGTTGAAGTTAGTTGCTTTTTGAAAGAAAATCAGTTCGTTTTTTCCACTTTTTCTCTATGAAATTTCAAATTTAACCTCAATTTTCTGGAAAACCTTTGAACCTAACGGCTCAATTGGTTGCCGTTAGAACCTAACGGCTAAATGCCAAATGGTGCCATGAAGTGTTAGCTTTCGAAAAAGATGAGCTACTTTATGATAGGCGTGGCAGTTGTTTTTTTATTACACATCTTTTAATAACATATTTCTTTCCTTTGAAGGTTTTCTGGCGAAAATCGCCGACTAAGGCTCTTTTTGCTCCACTGTCAAAGGAATTTGCCTCATTCTTAAGCATTTCTTTACAATTTTTATTTACTTGCAACAAATCGGCCGCTTTAAGTTCACTCCACACTCTCACTCTCTCTCTCTTCATTTGATTTAAGAGAAGCCCTCTTCTGAAGCTCTTCTAGTTCAGCAATAAATTTCTTCTCATGCGCATGCGCCACCATCGTACGTCAACGCTTGAACTGCTGCTGTCTATCGTTGCGGCTGCTGCTGCTGCTGCTGTTGCCGCCACAAAGCATTACCGGGCGCACACTGCACAGTGCAGTGCACACTGCACAGTGCACACTGCACAGTGCAGTGCAATGTAGCGCGGCGCAGTTCGTTGGCGACGCAGTACGAAGAGGCGAAGTTCTTGAGCTGACTCTGGACCACACACGTCGTTCGTTTGTTCGTTGGTTCGTTAAAAACGTGGGCGCAACGAATGAGCGGGATCGAGAGAGGGGTACCTTGAACTTCCAAACAGCGCTCATGGCTTGTCTGCTCGTCGCTGGGTCGTCCGCTCCGTCGATCGGTCCGTGTGTTGAAAGTGATGCTTTCGTTTTAACAACTGAATTGTAGATCTCGGTGACTTTGCATGCGATTAACTTGCAACCGACTAACAGCAACAACAACAACAACAACAACAACAACAACAACAACAACAACAGCAGCACGTTACAATTGCCGGCAACTGCCAGACCATTAAAACAACAACAGCAACAACAACAGTATGCGAAATAACTAAATCACAACCAGATGATCATTCGTTTATCGCATTCGTTGCGAGTAAAATCGAGCATGTGCTGATAAAGGGGTGTGGCGGGAAGTGGGCGGCGGCGGTATTAATTGAATGTGGTGCTTGTCGGTGGCGTACCACGTGATGAAGTGATAAAAAAATAATACTAAAACAAATGCAAATAAACGTCACGAATCGAAATGGTCTGGCATCGCCGTCGTCTCTACTTTAAACAGTTTAGATTTAGAGTTGCCAACTGCCAAAGTAATTGAAGTAGCCGCAGTTTCTTTTAAAAGAGAGAGAGAGAAATTGCAAGGACTTTAGGGATCATCAATGCTTAATATTTTATTAAGCTAAACTAAACTGCTCTAATCATGGTCTAATCATGGTCTAAATATGGTCTAAATCTAATTAGTTTTTATAGTATCTCCTTTCTCTTCTTCTTTCTTGAGAGTTATTCTATTATTTAGAGAGAGAGAGAGAGAGAGTCACTGCAAAGACTTTAACGATCATCAATTCTTAATATTTTATTAAGCTTAACTAAACTGCTCTAATCATGGTCTAAATATAGTCTAAATTTAATCAGTTTTTATAGTATCTCCTTTCTCTTCTTCTTTCTTTACAGTTATTTTATGCAATACTTTACGAAAGAGTGAGAAAAAGCATAATCGCGGAATCTTGTTTTCAACTCATTGCATTTTTTTGCGAAAAATCACACAAAACATCCTTCACAGGATGCGAAACAATCTAAATTTGTTACCAACTTCAACCGTTAACCATTTCTTAACCCAGAGTTGACCATTTTTTAGCCGCCCTTTGTCTTTTCCGAAGAGAATGAAAGCGGAGGGGGCCGTTTGCGCCGCAATTAGAAAAAAGAGGAGGGACCGGATAGGAAAGGAAGAATGGGAAAGGGGGTGGGGAAAGAGGGACCTCAAGTTGCCGTTGAATTTTCCAACTGAACGAATGAAGATAAGCACTGACGACTTGCTCTGTTGTCGCCTGTCTCTCGAATGGAGAGATAACCGCTCGAATCATTCTCTTTAACCTCACTCAATTCACGGGTACGTCCTGGCCCTAAGCACCACCACCACCACCACCACCACCCATCCATCATTCCCCCCCCCCCCCTCGCACCCTCATCATCACGCCTTCATCAGATTTTGTTGTAGTTTGTTGAGGATGCTGCAAAATCGCTGTGAAGCAGCGAATATTCTGGCGAAGGGGGCGGTTTGGGGTGAAGCGATATAAAGCTTTTCGCGAGACCGAATGTTCAAAAAAACTTTGTTCAGTTCAATTCGCGTCAGGATCACGTTTTTAATTTGAAATTTTACTATGTCGAGCCGTAGCCGTGTTTGCTTTTATGAAGATTCTGCTGAAGCCAACCGAAAACACCGCCCGCTTTCCAACAGCCACCAGCCCGCCCAACCCAAAAAAAGGGAAGGTTTTTGTTTTTTTTTGTTAACATTTTGCTTTTTTGCCTGGCTTTTGTTAACTGCTTTTTTCTCCAAACGCATGAAGCATGGAAAGTGGTTTCATTCAGCATTCGTTGCTCGGCATTCAACACCTCTTAAATTAACCCTTGCTCTACTTAATATCGCTTTTTGCTTGGTCGTGTCCTGCCTCAGTGCTAACAATAAATTCCGGGTCGGTCGCCATTCTTGGGGCGGCATAAGTCTTGACCACGTTTACACAATAAAAATCGTTTGCTGCCGATTCGATGGGCAGGCCGGGCCGGACAAAGAACTGCAATGAATGAATTGCGCTCCAAAAAAAAAAAAATCGTCCCTTTTTTGTAACTGTTTTCAATTGATTTTCATGAACGTTGTACGACAATGAAAAAGGCAGTTTTTTTTAAAAATTGTTTCAAATGGTTTTTTAAGTTTGCTTTTCTCTGTGCAACCCAAAAGGCGGAAGGTTTATGAGTTACAGCGCAGCGACGCTACAGTTTATCTGTCAAGTAATAAAAAAAGACATTTGGCTCAATAAAATTTCGCAGGACATTCCTCGAATGTCGAGAAGACGTAAACTCTTTTCATTTTTATAATTAATTTCATTTTTTTTTTTATTGCAGTTTTCGTTCATTTGTAACATTTTTCAACGACAAAGAATAGACACCCTGTAACGGAAAAAGGAAGATGGCAGCGGCGCAGGAGTTAAAGAAGAAGAAATGTTAAGGAAAAACTTTCTTTTTCCGTTCCCGTCACGACGACCGCGCGGCCGCCTTTCGCCGGAGATTCAATTTATTCATGTCTCTAGAAATTTCCCAGCGATCTACTTACGTGCACCGACGACCGACGATCGACGACCGACAGCTCAATGCTCAATTCAATGGCGATGCCGTCAGTACTCGTTAGTTGTACAAATTGTTATTTAATCAGAAAGCATCGATCGCTCCCTGAACATTGAATATCATTGTCACGATCGCAATGAGCGCGATTCATAAATACATTATCGTTATTATCATCATCATCATCGTCATCATCGTCATGTTCTCGATCACCATGGGGCCCACACGCAGCCCGGAGCGACCTCTTCATCCTTTAGTTGCGATGCAACGCAAGGCGCTGCAATAAAAAAGCGATCTTTAATTGATTCATTTCGAATATAAATTCGAAATCGATGAGGAAGCAATGATGACGACGATCGTAGCGGCAGCGATCGGTTTGTAGCGAAGGAAGAGCAATGCGTTGCTGAGGCGTCAAAGCTGGCAACGGAGGTGACGGTGGTGACGGTGGTGACGGTGGTGGCGGTGGTGGCGGTGGTGGCGGTGGTGGCGGCAGCGGCAGAAGACCTCGTCAACCTTTTCAATTGCTGTTAAAGTTGACAATGACAATTAAACGATTGACAGGATGAAGACAACGAAAATGCCACACACACGGGCACACGCACACGTACGCAAGTGCTCACGCAATAATTGATATTTGAAAGGAACACAGCGCATGAAGTAAAAGAAGAAGAATACATTTCCAAAAGAAATTGTTAATAAATCATAGAAAGCAAACTTGATTGAAGGAAAAAGAAAATAACAATAAAGAAAAAAGCAACAGGAAGAACGAGGACGGAAGGAAGGAAGGAAGGAAGGCAGGCAGGAAGGCAGGCAGGAAGGCAGGCAGGAAGGAAGGTAACAAGGATTGGTCTAAGAGGCATCGAATTGAGTTGGCCTAACAGGGACGCACCCAAAACCATTACATCCGGAAATTAATTGGTTGTCAATCGTTGGTCGTTGGTTAAGTTGTCGAATGTCGAATGTCGCCGTCGATACCTTCGCAAATCATGTCAGTCGAGCCAACAGGCGGCGACCACAGCGCAAGTAAACTCTCAAAGCAATCATCATCCAATCAGTCCACGAGACTTGATCTTTTCGAGCTTGGTCTTTACGATTATTTGCGGGGGCTTAAAATTTTTCTTGTTTTTCTCGGCTTGATTTTTATAACTATAATAATTTATACAATATAGAATTATGAGCTTGATGAGAAATGATCGTCGATCTGATCGTTCGTCGATCTGATCCATTTGAGCGTCTGTTTGCCATCTGTTCATTGGTCCAGCTACAAAACATTCGCAGTTACTAAATTGAATTCAAACTGACTGACTCTGACTCTGTTGAACCGTGTTTTCTGCCACCTGCCGAGTCGCGCCGTGTCGTGTCTTACCGTCATACCGTCCTTCATAGACTTAGAATTCGAAAACGAATTCTTTTCAATACCATAAGTTTGCACAAGCTTCACTGAAACGAGCCTTTTTAAGAGATCTCATTAAAACTCGATCTTTACAGACATCATCTCAAAGAATTGAACGATTTCATGAACGTAAGACCGCGTGTAGAAATTATTGGCTTCAAAAATAAAGCAATTACGATTTCATTCAATTTTTATGAGGTTGAAAAAAATGTGCACAGACTCGGAGAAGATTCGAATTCAGGAATAGATGAGCGAGAGAGGCAGAGATGAACGATTGAGGATAGAGGACATTTTATAAAATACATAATAATAGAACATTTTTCTTTCAAACTCCTTGCAAAAGAGGGCGCCGTTGTTCGTAAAAGTTGTTCTCTGGTTTTCTAGATCCATTCTTGCAGCTTTAAACGATCTTTGGAAGAATTATTATTTACTCACCGAATGCTCTTTATTTTTTGTCTATTTGAAATGAGTTTAAGTATTCTTTAGCTGAAAAAAAAAAAAAAATTAAGCCAAAAAAATGAATCTGAATTATAAACCTAAAGGAATTCGCAAGCAAAAAACCGGCAAAGTCATGTAAGTGACAACGGGAATGTGTTTTTAATGAAAATTTCTAGAATCTAGAGGCTGTCTTCGTAGAGAAGCGGCTTGTGGTAAAGATATGGAAAACTATTTACCTTTGTCTGCCTCTCTCTCTCTCTCTCTTGATATCGCAATAAAAAAAAAAGGAATAATAATAATAATATTGTCATGATATTTGGCACGAATATTCTCCGTCATTTAGTGTTATTTTTTTAATCTTGAAAATGGGTAAAATCTAATCAGTGCCACGCCTATTATTTATAGTAGTAAATACCACATAGCATCTACTTTTAGATGGTTTTTTACCTTGCAATGCATCAAACTTCTCTGAATTTAGTACGAATCTAAAACCGAAACATAACAGAATGGGCGTGGTTCGCCCACTTGTAGACAAAATCGTTTAAGAAAATTTGTATTAAAAGAATGTAAGTGCTGTATGTAAATAAATAAATTAAGAAATCAAACTTCTTAACCCATTCTCAATCTTCAATAACTTATGGAAAACGGGGCATGTCCCGCCGCCCACTTCTTCATCATCGATTCGACAGCGAATGGGTGTGGAGTCTAAAGAGTCTTTGGGTAGGCCGAAATCAATACACTTTTTTTTTCTTATGACTCCAACTTCTTACCACTAAAATCACGCTGTTGTTGTTGTTGTTGTTGTTGTTGTTGTTTTTCAAGGTGATTGCAAAGCTTGGTTTTCTGTGGAAAATCTCCCGGTAAAATTGATTTTATGTTATGAATAGTGTTAAAATTCACACGATATTCATTAACAAGTGACCGCTTTTCGTGACGCCCTGCCTCTCTCGCCCCTTTCCATACACGGTACTTGTCACATTCTCTTCTCTTGACAGCTCATTACCAATCAGTTTATTGCAAAAGCGTTAAGTGCAAAAAACAACAAACACACAGACGTTTTGTGCTGGTGTTTGCAAGTTTTTATTAAAATTGTTTTGCCAGCGACAGAGCCTCAAAACGATAATTACGCGAAACGCGACGCTGCGGTCGCTCCGCCGCTGCTTTGCTGCAATTAATTTGAATAAGAGAGCATTTAATAGCGCTTTGGTCAATGAGAACGCGACTCGAGAGCAGCGGCGGCGTCGCTAGTGATGGAAGAACGTGGGCGAAAAAGAGGGGCTTGATGGACAGAGTTGTGAATTTGTAGTCTTTGAAGCAACTGATTGGCGAGTGGCGAGTACACAACTAATGGCCCAAAAATCATGTGAAATCTGTTATTCGTTTCTACTAAAGCAGGTACTTCCTTCCCTTCATCCGTGCGTTCATCCTTCATTCATTCAATGCTGCAAAATTCTATTCTTTCTCCCTCAAGATCATTTGTCCGTTCGCACAAGCCTCCATGCTGGCTCTTCTCTGTCTTTTTTGGGGCTGCGGCTAAATGTCGCCTGCAATTTCTTACAGTTCAACGCGCCTATATTTAAAAATTTTTTTTAAAAATCTCGTTTTGGCTCGTAAGGAAATGACTTTCGGTTTATTTCGAAAGAAATAAAATCTCATTGCAAACGGTTTTTTGGTTTGTTTTATTTCTTTTTAGCAGACCAACATAAAATTTTAATTTGTTTGTCGTTGTGAAAACTTCTCAACATTCTTAAGTGGGCGGGCTTTACGGTTCGGTTCGCCCAATTCAAATGGTTTTCATTACAAAGTATTTTATATACGTTTTTATGACAGCCGGCATTTAGTGAGAGTCAGTCGTCAGTCGTTAGTCGTTCATTCGATTGATCTAAGAAAATTCAAATTCAATGCCGCGTCGACGCCTTTGCGGCGTGCAATGTATGAACTTTCGAAGGCTGCAACATTCTCCAGAAGGATTCTCCGATCTTCGTTTTTTTCAAAATAATTTGTGTTCGAAAGAATTTCGTAAACAGCAACAAATATTTTGCACATAATTTATAATGTTCAAGTGTTTCGTGGTGTTCCGGGGTGGGCGGCAAAGCGCCGCAACAAACACAACGCCGTCGACAAAATCGACAAATGACAAATGAATCCAGCGTTCAACTCACCGAACGACCCACTAAATGTCCCAACGAACGACCCACTAAATGTCCCACCGACCGACCCATTGAACGCCCCGCCGACCGAGCGATGATCGGCCGCATACTTACGCCGAGAAGTACGAATTTCTTGAACACAAATGAACTGCGATTGTCCTCTAAGAGTGTCACACCGGATGTGGATAATTTATCATGGCGCATGTTCATCGTTCGATCGTAAGAGGCCCGCGCGACAGCGGGGCGACAGTGGCGACAGTGTGATGGAGACGGCTGCGGCAAAGGGTTATCGCACCTGCAATTTGGTAAATGCATTTGCTGGCATGTGCCGGCGTGTGCAATGGTTCACTCAGCGGTTTATTGTTGTTGTTGTTGTCATCAGTATTTTTGTGCGATTGCACTAACGCTAATGACTTTTGCAGCGACAGCATTTCATGCATCATAATTTGACAAGCATTTCGTCGACTGATGATCGCCGGCTGATCTTTCCCACTCAGGTGGCCGCTGGCTGCGCCTGGTGGGTGGGCGGTGCTCTGCGGTGCTTTGTGGCGTTCTTACATTAGCTTTTTCGCCAAAAAGATTTATCAATATCTTTTTTATTTGCATAATTAATGAATGGTGAGGATCGGGCGGTGATCGCATGCATTTGTTGGTTAATTAAGAAATCGTCGACCCACGCGAAATGTTAGCGTTAACTCGCGCCGCGGCAACAAGTGCACTTTTGAGTGCGATTTTCACAAAAAACATTGTTTATTTTTCGTCATTTTTAATAATATCTTAAATGGGCATCATTAATTTTTTATATGCATTCTCTCTCTCTCTCCGCACACAAACGATCGAGTACATTGAATTGATGGCAATTTCAAAAGCTTCTGTGAATTGAAAAAGCATCTCCGCACGCACAACACTTAGTGCTACGAAACGATCGCCACGATCATCACTCAACTTGGGTGGTCCACAACGTGCGGCTCTTTGTGCTCATGGACTCATACTCGGACGTTGCTGCTGGCTTAACCTCTGCTTGCTCTGGAGATGCGATGCGTGCAAGAGATACCGAAATGGTTCAGTCCATGGAATCCATCCATCCTTCCATCCATCCATCCATCTATCCATTCAACAAGCCAACACATTAAAATTAAGATATCGCATGCTCCGTAGAACGCATTAAAAGCACTATCGGGCTGGAATTAATCTGCTGCAGAGACAAGAAAAAGCTTCGAAAAATTAAGCTGTTCGAACAGCCCGAAGCCCAATCTTTCTCTTGTCGGTTGGTAGGTACCTATCTTCATAAAACTTTATGACATCAAGCGAGTTGTTAATTAAGATCAAGTTAAAACTTAATTAGTATACCGCAATAAAGCAATTCAAGTGAAAAATCCACACAAAAGTTTAAGTTATTGACCTTGGAATGGCTGAGAAGATGGTTTGTCAGGGATAAAGAAAATCATGAATATCGGTAATAAATCTTGTGTCTACTACTAAGAATTAAAAAAGAGCTCAGCAGAGATTTCGAAAAGAGTTTGGAAATACTTTAAGGGTTGAGTAATTTTGTTGAGAAGAATGTATTTTTTCCACCGAAATACATAATTCATTGATCATTGATGGAGTAAAGTGTGTTCATTAAACCGAAGTGAACAACATAAAAATAAGTTAAAAACTTACCAAATCCACTCAAGAATTTTCATGCCCACAAATCTTTACAAAAAGAAACCATTACTCGAGAAAACCGGTACCAGCAGTACCGGCAGTAATGCTTTACAGTTTCGATAACGATCCCAGTCTTGTATTCGTGTCTACTAAAGTATTTCCCTTCATCCGTGCGTTCATCCTTCATTCATTCATTCAATGCTGCAACATTCTATTCTTTCTCCCTCAAGATCATTTGTCCGTTCGCACAAGCCTCCGTGCGCGTTTTTCTCTATCTTATGGGGCTGCGGCTAAATGTCGCCTGCAATTTTTAACAGTTCAACGCGCCCATATTTTTTTCTAAATCTCGTTTTGGCTCGTAAGGAAATGACTTTCGGTTTATTTCGAAAGAAATAAAATCTCATTGAAATAATTCATTGATCATTGATCGAGTAAAGTGTGTTCATTAAACCAAAGTAAACAACATAAAAATAAGTTAAAAACTTACCAAATCCACCCAAGAATTTTCATGCCCACAAATCTTTACAAAAAGAAACCATTACTCGAGAAAACCGGTACCAGTACCGTGCAGTAATGCTCTGCAGTTTCGTTAACGATGCCAGTCTGAGGTCTCATCATCATTGTTGTCTTCAATTAGCACGTCTTTGGCAACTATTAACAACTATTTTAAACTATTATATTAACACATGATCCACAAGAAGAAGAAGACGAAGACTTGTTACCAACCTGATGCGTCGCGTCCGATCGTTCCTAATGAAAAACTATTAACGGGGGCGCCCTTTCTTGGAACAACAAGGGCCAAAACGGAAAATAGCTCTTTAAGAGCTATTAAGAAAAGGTAAATAAAGGCGCCTCAAACGCCAAACTCGACACTCGAACGTTAAATTTAACAATAATTCAAAGAAATGTTTATCGAGAACAAATATTTATCGATCGCAGGCCGAAGCGTCTCTGGGACAAAACGATCTCTACGTATTCGCATGTAACACTATGTTACAAATAAGCTACAAATGAGTAACAAATGAGTAAGAAATGAGTAAGAAGTGAGTAAAAAATTAGTAACAAATGAGTAGCAAATGAGTTGTAAATGCATTGCAAATGAGTTTTGTCAATAAATCGTCGTTGAATAAATACAATATCATTCAAATGCACTTAGAAATTCAACAAAAGCATGATCTTAAACGAAGTGAAATGCACTTTTTCATATGTCAACTGCTGCCTCTTCTTCTTCTTCTTCTTCTTCCTTATTTCCTTCTAGTATTTACTACTAGCTCATCTTCTTAACTTCAATTGCGTAAAAGGATGGTGCTTGAATCTTCAGCGCGATTTGTTTGTTTAGGTCCATTTTTCCCCCTCTTTTTCTTCTTCTTCTTCTTTTACCTCTTCTTCTTCTTCTTCATTGATTGTTGAGTTGGCTGGACTGGACGGCATGGACTTTTCGTTGCACTTTCCAGCCTTAAAACAACGCTTTGTTTTTATAATCCTTCCACTGAAGATCCACTGAACTGGACTAAAGAAGATCCATCCATCCATCCAACTGAACTGAATCCACTTGAGTTGAGCAAACAAAAGAACAAAAATCTTCTGCCTCTTCAGCGATCTCCGCCGAACAAGTGTATTTTCGAACTGAACTGACTGTGATTCTGGCGGCAACATGTTGGACAATCTTATCTGATCTGTTGTTGTTGATCTTAAGGGCGATAAAATGCAGTGATTCGTCTGAAATATTTTTGATGTGAAAAATGATGCATTTCAACACAAGACGCATCTCGTATGAGGAAGCTCTGTTGCCTCCAATAGCTCTTTCATACTCGTAATACGACAAATTATTACGGAAGTGATGAACTGAACTGAACTGAACTGACTTTTTTTTTTTTTTTTTGTGGGAGAAATTGAGGGGAAATTGCTTTGACTTTTGAATTTCCGAAATAGCCGGAAAAGTTGTAAAAAAGATTGCTGCAACGGAAATTGCAAACAGTAATAGTTTTACTCTGATCGCGGCCATAACGCGATCGTAGTTTGTGGTGATCATATACGCCCCCCCCCCCGAAAAAACAACAATTTGTGCCGAGAGCAATTAAATAGGTCTTCTTCCCCCAACCTTAACCCCCCTCCCCCCCCTCCCTCCCTCCACCACCCTTCACGGAAACTTGCTGCAACCGACCCCAACATCCCGAAAATGCCAGAATTTGAAAGCATCTGCATCTGTCAGTGAGCAACCAGTGCCAGCAATCCGCGCCGCACTCGCTGGCAACACGTGTTCGGCGCAGAGCGGGGCCGCCACCATCATCGCCAGCGCTCGTTATTTATGCGCCTCGCGATCATCTTCGTCAGCGCTTCACTTAAGTAGATTTATTATTACACGGCAGCTAAATGCCGCATCCATAAATCACACACACTTGCCGCATTTTATGCTACCCTCAAAGAAAATGTGCCACACTGCTGCCGCTTGCCCCCTGCCCCCGCTTGCCCCCTGCCCCCAGCGAATGGGTTGCTCTTCCCTCTCGTTGCTCTGCTAAATGTTAATATTTGAGAAATTTTCTTGTCATTGCGCTCAACAGATTTTATGGAAAACTTTTAAAAGCGAGTGACAGAAGAAAGAAGGCGATCTGGTCGCTTTCTGATCGTGTCACTTCACGCTTGATCACGCATGATTTACACTCTCCGGAGTTCAAACGTCAATTAATTGTGTCAGTCGAGGAGGCTGATGGCGTCTAATTAGTGGTGTCAAAAGTAGGTTTCAGCCGAAAACCGAAGGACTAGCGGAACTCTTTTACGCATAGAGCGGCACTGATTCTGCGAACGAGTGCGATCGGCCAGAGAAGATGATCGCACTCGTTTGGGGTTTCGTCGGTCAGAATCAGTCTCGATTAAGTCACCAGCTCTTTCACCTGAGTCCATGCTACCTTCAGCGAAATTCGCGGCTCGATCCTCGCACGATCTTGGCTGCCCACATTACTGCTAAGATCACTTTCGGGTGATCACGATCACAATCATATTTGCAAACAGAAACTTTTCTAACGATTCTTCTTGAAAGATCATTGAAAAATGTCTGCCATGATTTGTCTGCTTTCGTTTTCTATAAAATAGTCCTGGCAAAACGTTTAGCGTTTTTTCAATATTTTCTTTTTATTGTAATTTCGCTGAATTTCTCTTTCAGTTCTTTGATGCTTCGAGGGATCCCAATTATCACTTCGAACCGTCGACCCACCGAGCGCCCTACCGCCCTCAAGATCAGCATCATTATTGTCGTTCATCAGCGTCGTTCATCTTCGTTCCTCGGCCTCCACAAATAATTTGCTAATTGCTTCGTTTGGCTTCAATCCATTTATTAATTTGAAAATGTTTTTCCGACGCGTCGCGACGCCGCGGCAAATTAAAGCGCGGCGAATGATTTATTCTAGCGCGGCCGTGGCGAGCGCCTCGTTGAGTCTTTTAGATTGTGCTTGAAGGTTGGTGGAAGGGGATGAAGGGAGAGTGGGGGGGAAGGGGGTCGATCTTCTTCTTCTTCTTCTCCTTGTTCTAAACATCTGCCGCATTTTCTGCATTATTTTTTGCTTAATTTCAAATTGTTTGAATTCTATTCGCAGCGAGCGCATGAGCCGAAATCAAATGGTTTGCCGGAGGTGCAAGATCTTAGTGTGTGTGTGTGTGTGTGTGCGCCCTGAAAGATCAGCCTCGGAATTGTGCAATTAATTGACGCAATTAACATTTTCTCGACAAATTCGAGAAAAGCAGAAAAACCGTCATCATCAACGGACGGACGAAGGACGAAGTGATTAAGCCAGAGAAAAGAAGGGAAGGGAGTGAATGAAGAAAAGAAGAAGAAGCAAGAAGAAGAAGAAGAAACACTGATTTAAAATTGTTTAAAACATATCAAATCTGTCTGTCGATCGGATCAATCGAATTTCGTACAATTTCTCTGATGCGATCGTTGCGGATCGAATAATCGCTAACAATTGATCGATTTTTGGACCGACGTTGGAAGCAGGCATGCATTCCGAGAGTCTATCCACGACCGGTCTAACATCAATTTGCCGTCCAGCACAAAATAATGTCCTTTTTTATACTTTTTTCACTAAGAAATATATTTCTTCATACGCTAAAATGTTTATGTTTAACGCAAGGAACATTTGTTTGTTCCTGAAGAAAATTAATATACTTCATGCAATATTTTGCAGTTTTTTAAGATCTTTTAATCGAGCAATGGATCGTCATCATGATCACGATCGCAACAAGTATAATCCAGAGAAAGAATCACTACAAAGGCTTTACTAAAGAATTTATACAAAGAATTTATATTAAAAGTATTTTAAGCAATTTCTGAGGCGATTATCGAATAATTTTTTAACCCGCGAAGATCGTAAAATCATAAAAAAAATATTCATTTAACAAAAAAAATGTTAAATGAACGAATTAAAACAAACAAAAAACAACACAAAGCATTAAAGAGAGAAACTCTTATGATTCATTAGACCGTTAAGAGGAATAACGAATCGTTGGTTAAAAAAATATTACGTATATTAAAGATCAAAAGTACTATAGTTTAAATGAATGAATGAATGGTTGGTTGAAGCCAACCCACACAAACACCGCGACTAATAGCCGCGGGCTAGAAAATAACCATAATATTTATTACCCAAATAATTTCCATTCATTCGGCACCATTCGCCGCGTGCATTATCGTTTATTAATGATATCAATTTAATTTCTTAACACCAACCGCACGAATTATTGTACAATACTTTTTAGATATTGATTTGATTAATTGGTTTCGGTTTTGCTTTTTGTTTTACGATTAACACTTTGTGGTACGACGAATGAAAGCCGTCGACGAAAGACGAAAATCTTTTGAAGACATTAAAAATTCTGGCAAAAAGAAGAAAGCTTCAAAGTGCGAAGAATTATTTATTGAAATTAATAATTTTTTAAAAAAGTGTAAAACTAAAAAACCAAAAAAAAAAACTAAGAAAACAAAAAAAACTTTTCAACATTTCGAAGACTTCAAAAATCATCATGTTAAAAAAAATCATGTCATAATGAAAATAGTGATGGAAAAGATGGAAAATGATACCGAAAAAAATTGTAACTTAAAGGACAACAAGACCGCTCTTTTTTTGTTGCTCTTCTGTCGATCGTTCTGAATCGTTTTTGAATAATTATAGTTTTATTTAATTACGAATATATCCACTGAGTTAAACATAATCACGGGTTAATTAACTATGATTGATGATGAGCCACGAAAGCAAATGACCTGAAATAATTTGCATTAAACTCTGAAATGTCGGTTGTTATTGTATATAATACGTCTTTAGAGGCATGTAATTAATTATATAGACGTTTGTATGTAGAACTAACTGCCAGTTTGTGTTGAATATTTCGCCAAAAGTTAAAAATTCGAAGAAAATTTACTGAAAGAAAAAATTAATTACATGAAAAGTTAAAAAACAGCCGAAGTATTAGAAACGAAGAAATAGAATTTTTGAGGATAAAAGTTTTCACATTTAATTGAAAATTTGCCATTTTTTATAAAAGTGAAACTTTTCAATTTAGAATAAAATTTTTTTTTTCTTTAATTTTTTTTTTTTAAATTATGTAATTTTGAAATTTTTTTTAGAACTTTTTTTCGAGATTTTCAAGCGAAAAAAAAAATTTTTTACTTTTCAACCTAAAAACAATTGAAAGTGTTGTTTATTTTTGGTCTTATAAACGCCGGATTTTTATTTTTAAAGATGCCGAAATGAACAAAAATTTTTACTTTTCAATTTTCAAAACAATTTTCAGAATTTTTAGAATTCTAAAAAATTACGTATTTTTTTACTATGTTTTTTAAATGTTTGGCATTTTTAGTTTTGTCATTGAAAAATTTCATTGTTCTTTCCTTTGTTTTACAAGGTTTTAGCAAATTTTACAAATTATACTGAAATCAATGGAGATAGTATACTATAATATCCCCCCCCCCTCACCCCTTCACCCTCCTCTCTAACTCCTCCTGGAAATATGAGAAATCAATAAAAATCAGGAGTAAATTTTTGCATTAATTTTATTGAATTTGTAACGATTTAGATATTATTTTTTTTTTTTTTTTTTAAAGAAATTGGAATTTTTTATAATTTTTTCAAAACTTACGATTAAAACAAATATGGACAAATATACTATATAGGTACGGACTAATTAATACTATTCGTAGTCGTAGAATAAACTACATTCAATGAGCTGAAGCTCTGAATGAATGACAATGAAGCTGTGAGTTCTAATCATGGAGAAGAATTTAATAAATAATATTATTATCAATATATAATTAATTTACTTAGTATAGACAAAAAAAAAACCGACATAGACGTATACTATACCTTTAAATACAATTGAATATTTGAATAAAATGTAAGAGCTCTTTTTTATAAATAACATATTTATGTATTTACATATTCTTAGATATAGGTTTAATTTTAATTAAAGAAATTTAATTAATTTTTAACAAGTAATTAATGTTTAATATACTTCGTTATTTTGCGACAGCAATGAAAAATTAGCAACAAATTTATATTTACAAAAGAGTCGTACAAAAGAGAAGCATTATCATGAATTTACAAAATAAATAAATGGCGGCTACATTTTTTTACAGTTTCGCAGTTTATAGATTTGTTAGAGAAACCGCGAATTTAAGTACAAAGAGTAAGCCTTTGTTGTTTCGTCTCGGCGACGACGACCGCCATCCATTCATATGCTTTCTTATCACAAGGTGGTTTTTTTTGTTGTTTAGTTGGTTTGAGAACAAAAAATGTACACGAAAAATACGTACTAATAAAACCGAAATTGGTATGCCACGCCCCCCTTCATTTTTAATAAAATTTTCCGAACGCTTTGATGGAAATTTTGCAACAAAAATTGAGCGGCGATCGCTGTACAAAATTTGATCTAATCGCGGTTTTCTTTAGTAGTTATTCCACACTCCGCTATGCTTGCTTCTTCTTCTTTGTCTTCTTCTTCTTTGTCTTCTTCTTCTTCTTCTTCTTCTTCTTCTTCTTCTTCTTTCCGCCCTTCTTAGTATTAATATTGCACTAAAGTGAGTCTCGAGATCACTTCGTTTGACAACGTCTATGGAATCTGTCCATTCATACGCATCTCGAGTTCTTCTTCTTCCTTGGTCAGCGGCACCGTAGTGTGATTGTAGAGACCCTGAGCCATTAGCTGCAGCGCCAGCGGGTTTTTGGAACCCGTCGATTTCTTGATCTTGGCCCGTTTGTTCTGGAACCAGATTTTGATTTGGGCCTCATTCAGGCCTAGCTCGGAACTGAGCTGCTGGCGACGACGCTCCGTAAGGTAGCGATTCTCATTGAATTCGCGCTGCAAAAAGAAGAGCAAGAGAGCAAAAGACGCACCAAGAGAAATTAGTCGCAGGATCCGAGCAAAGAAAATCAATTATTTGCGGTTTTCGAAAAGAAAACGGGCAGAAAGTAATGCATAAACAATATTTAAAAGACATAGAAATGACAGGAAGAGGGGGGGGGGGAAGAGGGGGGTAAGAGGAAGAAAAATAACAAAAAAAAAAAAATACTGAAAAAATTTAACCATGTCTAATTGGTTTCGAGATTCAAAGAGAACTCGGTGCACGGAAATTCGGTGATTGACAGAATCGCAGTAAGTGGTCGTCGTCCTGCGCTAAGACGCTTAAGATAAAGATTAAAAGAAACGAGAAAGCAAAGAGGAATGACCATTTGACCGCATTTAGCGTGACCGACTTGAAACGACAGTGAGTGTCAATATTATGAAAATATTGCACAAAAATCTTCTAAAGAACACCAGAAATTTGTTCGGGTGGTGGAGAGAGCGACCTCGAGCGCAACGAGAACGGTGTCGGTTTCAATTCAGAAAATTCAATTTTATATTCTTACCTTAAGACGGGCCAGTTGATCGCTGGAGAAAGCTGTACGTGGACGCTTCTCGTCTTGGACACTCTTGTCCTTGGGCTGTTTCGGCCGGCGATAACGAGGTCCTGTAACGAGAGAGAGAGAGAGAGAGGGAGAGAAAAAATATGTAAATTAATCATGTACGAGTACGATCACAAAAAAAAAAAAAAACTACGCCAACAACAACGACGACTTCTTGACATTGACATTCCGTTGGTGCGTTACTCCCTGCCTTCCTCCCGCCGTTAAACGAACGACGCGGACGACTCGATTTGCCCACGAAAACAGAAGTCATTCTGGCACATGCGCACATGATGACAGCTGTCACGTTGACAGCTAGAAAAATTGCCAAGTTTATTTCGAATTCGTGAATTTGTTGGCGTATTTGTTTTTGTCGGCTTCGTAGCGTCCGATGCCGCAACGTCATTGTATGTTAATTAATGCGGCAAGAAGCGTTGCCATTTTTGAGCGGTTGCGGGGAAGGAAGTGCACGAAGTATTCACGGAGGAGGAATGGGATGGATGGGCCTTACTGAAACTATTTTGAAAAATTGAAGGAAAAATGAATGATTGAGGAAGGAAGGAAGCAAGGAAGTAAGGAAGGAAAGAAAGGAAGGAAGAAGAAAAGGAATGGATTGAAAACTTTGTTCGACAAGTCAACGCTTTAACGTCGCTTCTTTTCATAATTATTGAAATTGTTTCTTTTTGACGTTTGTCAAAATGTCAGAATTTTCAATTTAATCATATTTCTTTCCATTTTTTACTAATAACATCGTTAACATTTTCCAACATAAGCCTTCATTGAACCCAAAAGTTATATATATTTTCCGTAAATTCATCAAAGTGATTGAATAAATACATTTTTTTAATTCTTTTCTTGTTGGTGTTAATAATAATTTTATATAATTTGTATATATTTGTATATCTAATATTAATGCGGCTTAATATTCGCAGATATTTTCATAAAACATTACGAAAATGCTACGAAACCCTTTTCATAAATGATTTATGAAAGAAAAATGTAAGCTTTTATTAAAATCTGTTGCAAATTTTCAGTGCTGAAAAGTCGTTTTAAAAATTTTTAATAAGATTTTCCTAAAAAAAAAAGAAAATTTCCCATAAAAATTTCGTAAAAAATAAATTCACGTTTCAGCAAACTCTTTTTCGTATGAGATTTAACGATTTTTTGCTTCAAAATTACTTTTGCGTTATAATTCGGATTAATTTTTTCGACCCTGCCGTTGCGGATAAGAAATCGTTTTAGTATTAATTTCGGTGGAAAAATTTAAGAAATAAATGAAGAAATTATGGAAATATATCTATAATAAGTATATATTAAAATAAAAAGGCAAGAAAAAGCACAGTTTTCTGAGAAACTTTACCTTTCCTCTTTTCATTTATTTCTCGAGGGAAAGGAGGAAGGTATCCTGGGGCTAGCGCGTGTAAATGTAAGCACATATTTCAATGAAACCATAAAATTTCGTAAATTAAATGTTTAAGTGTAAAAATGTTTCAATTTTGATTTATAGGGATTTTATGAAAAATAACATTTCAAAGAGAAATCATTGAATGAATGATTGAATGTAACAGCTTGAATATAACATAAAAGATACTTCTATATTTCTAAAAAAAAATCCATTAAAAAATTCAAAAAAATTGTTGGGGTTATCAGTCGATATTTCCATCGACAGCCGATTAAAAACGCATTGCGACTCATAAAAATTCACTTAAATCGTCAATTAACGCTAGAAGAAGTAGAAGAAAGAGAGTGAGGAAGAAATGAAAATGAGGTTCTACAGACAGGGAATATCGAAGGGGATAAAGCGAGAATATAGCCGCTCCCTCCAACCGCTCCCTCCAACCTCCCGCCTTCACTAAAGTATAACTAGACCATTTATCTTTCTTACAGAGCAAACGTCTTTTTGTCTCTTTTTGTAGGCATATCAGAAACAGCTCCCGCGCTGCGACCTACAACAACAACAACAATAACAACAGCACTCTTGGTGACCTTCTCTCGGTTGTTTTTTTTTCGTCATGATTAGGTATTAACTTCGTGCGTGGTTGTTGTTGTTCCTTTTGTTGTATCAACATCAAAGGGACACTTCCGGCAAAACATTGACTGACCGCCCGCAGGATTACAATAAACAACTCCAAATCGTTACTGCTTTGCGTCCTTAAGTAGTTTTTTATGGTCGTACGGATCGCACAATTGCTCGAATGTCCTTCGAAGGCTGTCGAATGTGTTCGAAAGCCGTTTTCGGCAAAGGATCCTTTGACACTAACATGACTTGAATTGAATTCGGAATTTGATCCGTTGGAGTAAATAAAATTAGAGACAATCTTCTTGGTGGAATCTGATTGAAGTGTACCGAGCGACGAGACGCTCACACACACACACACTGTTGGAGGTCCTGAAAGGTTTATATTGACTTCTTTTGTGGCTTAACGAAAGCATACGAACCGCTTTGCTTCGGTATATTTTTGAAGGAATGGTGCAGGATAAAGCAGAAAAAAGGACCGCGTGAGGAAGGAAAAATATAGGCCAAAAAAATTAATAGAAATAGGCGTGGTCGTGGTCGTTGTCGTGCTATTAAAAAATCAATACTTTTTCCACGCGACGTTTTTCTTTTTTTTTTTCTACTAACCTGAACTGGGCCGATCGCTGTACCGTGTGCAGTAGACCCACGCGGGCCACATTTCGCTCTTGTTGTTGCCGCTGCTGGCGCCCTCCGCCGTCGTCGAGCCGTTCTCGGAGCGTGTGTCATCGGACGACTCCATTCCCGAATCTCGGCTCACCGCCGATGGCGCCGGAATCGGCTGCGGGCTGCTGCTTTTGCTGGGCATGCGGCTGGCGGGCGAGGAGTTCATCGAACTGGCCGCCGACGACGCCGCCGCCGCCGTCGCTTGCGGGGACGGGCTGGACATGCAGGAGGCGGCCGAAGACGAGGTGGTGGAGACCGCAGAGCTGGCCGGCATCGGTACACTCTGACCGATCTGCGACACCGTCTTGCAGAGCGAGCCCAGAGCGGACTTCTCGGCCGTGTCCGGCGCATGCTTCACGGGCGCTGCCGGTTGCAGCACGCCGTTGCGACGCAAACGGCTGTTGACGATCTCTTCGTGGATGCGAGGATACGCGGCAGGATTGAAGCAGTTGAGAAAGTTGGCGCGCTCGATCATCATGGCGGCGGTCGCAGCCGCGGCAGCAGCGGCTTGTTGTTGGCGGCTGAATTCGAGCAAGTCCACGCGTGTAAAGGCTGAGGAGGGCGGAGGGGCGGCCACCGACGGCAGCGGTGGGGCACCGCGGGCCGCCTCGAAGGGCCGAAAAATGCCCACCGACTGCGACTGCGCCTGCGACTGCGCCTGCGCCTGCGCCTGAAGCTCTGTGGAGCGTGGCTGCAGGACGGACTTGACGCTCTGGTCGGAGCCGCCGAAGCGATCGCTCAGTATGTTCGAGATCGAGAAGGCGAGGGCGGGCTTGGCGGATTGCTGGTGGGCGGGTGGTGGCAGCGGCGCTGCCTGCTCTTCGGGCACATCGTCGACGTCGATGTCATCCTCTTCGTCCTCGGTGGCAGTGCCGGCGGTGGTGCCGGACTGATCGTGCTCGGTGCCGCCATTGTAAATGGAGTCGTCCATGATGGAGTCACTTTCCTCCTCCTTGATGGTGACCGTTGAGGCGGGTGTCGACGACGAGGTAGAGTGAGCGCCCGGAGAAGCCGCAAGACGTTGTTGCATTGCTGCGGCGGCGGCGGCGGCGGCGGTGGCTGCCGCATCGTAGCCGGGATGTTGGAAGGCGCCTGTGGATGCAGCGAGTTGCTGCTGGTGCAGCTGTTGCAGTTGCTGCAGATGGTGCAAGTGCTGGAGTTGTTGCTGCTGGTAAAGCGTGGCCGCGGCGGCAGCTGCCGCGGCGGGGTGTTGCAGCATGCTGGTGGCGGTGGCCGATGCGTTTAGGTGCTGATGGTGCAGACTCATGTCCAGGACAGCGGCGGCGGTGGCGGTTTGATGATGATGGGCAGGCGATTGAGGCAGGCCCGGTGGACTTGGTGCGGACTGTGGACTGCAGCGATCCTCAAGGGCCATTGGAGAAGCGACAGCGCGTGGGTGAAGGGCGGCGCGGGCGGTGATTTTCACCAAAAGTCCGATAAACGAAAATAATAACGTTTGATTTTGCTTTATTAGCGTTGAATACTTTTTAGTTTGGATTAAGTTGTCACTGTCACTGTCACTGATGATAATGATGATGTTTGCCACACACACACACACACGCACGGGGTCACTTGGTGCGACACTTCACTAAGTCTTTTGTGGCGTAGTAGGCGCGGGCGTTACGTGTTTCGTTGTCGGTCGAGGCGTTGACGACTCTGGCACGTTCCCAAACACAGAAGCGCGGAGGCCCTTTCTGCACACGTCCGTTCACTGCGAGCGCAACGTTTAAATTAACTAATCAAAGCAGCTTATCGTCGACATGAAGAGGTCGCTGTCGCTGTCGCTGTCGCTGCCGTCGCAGCCGCAGCCGAACGAGATTGAACTGTTACACGACGTCAACGAGGCGCTCAGTTGCGGAAGGGAGAGCGCTCGCCGCTCACACGCTCTAACACTCGCACTCACGCTTATGAGTGCACAAGAGTGAGTGAGAGCACAAGACTCACTGCTCTAAAGTAACAACAACTACGAACGAATGCGAATGGTTAGAGATAATATTTTCAACGTCCGTGGACGACGACGACTTGTTTTCAGCGCCTGCGGCGGCAAACGAGTGAACTAAACTAAGCTCGGCTGAGTTGACGAGCGAATGAATGTGATGTGACACTCACGAATGTCACCTGTGTTCTGACAGGCCGGCTGGCCGTTGAGCAGAGCTGTTCCCAATGACGTCGTCGCTGAAGCGTTGGAGTGTTGGTGTTAGCAAGCAGCAAGCCAGCAAACCGGTTCGCTGCCGCTCAAGCGTCGTGACTCGTTACGAATGATATGACTCTATTATGCATGCTGTCATGGGGTTGACAGCTCTCACTAAGGCCATCTCCCTCTAGCGCGAGGCAAAGAAGTGTGGTTGGTTTGAGAGAGCATAGCGATGCTGGCGGCTGGGAATGTGAGTTAGTGTGCGTGTGTATTATATACGCCATCATGGGCGGTGCTTACACTTGCCGGGCATAACGTTGTGCGGTTGGCAAAAATGGCTGCTTCTTGTTGCGCGAGTGGAAAGAGAGCAACCAGTCTCTCTGCCTTTGTGGCCGCACAACTCAATTAAACAGGAAAGAAAGGGCACATGTAGCAAGGCGCATGTTTGTTTTAAGCCCTTGTTGATCAAGTCTAGTTCGATTAGCAGCTTCTCTCTCACTCTCACTCTCTCTTTGATGCAGTGCTGCAGTGCACACCACATCTCTCTCGCTCTCTTGCTTTTATTACGCTCTTCTGCTTAAATTTAGTTACATTGCTCTTCAACGCAATTAGCTTCTTGTTTGCTCTTTTCGAAGCAACCTCTTGTGAGTTAATTTTGTTGTTTTATTAATACAATTTGTTGCTGTGGTTCTTGTGGTGGTTGTTGTTGTGGTTGTTGTTTGGTTGATGATGTTGCTGTTCTCATTGTTTTCAAGCCGTCTTAATATTCGTTAAGGATACGCAACGATTCGGCGTTGTTCATTCCGTGTCTTCATCATAATCGTCAACATCAACATCGTTATCATCAGCATTGGCAGCGTTGATACGTTTGTTTTTTTTTCGTACCCTTCCCTTCCCCTTCAGGGAGTTGTTGTTGTTGTTGTTCTTCATGTTTCTCGGGATGAATTGTCGCTGCTTGTTGCCGCTTATGAATCAATCAAGCCAATCATGCCTGACGGACGGATGGACGGAGGGACCAATTCGATGTTGTAAATATTTTTTCTCAGATTTTGTTTGTTTTTTGTTTTTGTTTTTTGTATTTATTAATAACTTTATTTAAATCTGAACTTGATTTTTGATTAAGACGGAATTAATTTAGTTTTAAAACTTGTTGAACGCACAGTCGTTGATATTGAATGTCGGCGTTGTTAAGCCGACGAGTTCGAACTGGTTCGCAAGAGACAAAAGAGAAGGTTTTTTCGTACATATTTTTTTACATTACTCGCTCTTAAATAGATTGATTAAAACCTTTTCCAGGTATCGAGTACTTGCATTTTTGATCTTTCAAGTATTCTTCAAAAATATCTTGATAAAATCGGTGATGAAACATTTGATGGGATGTTTCTACTATAAAATTCTACTGAAAAATTACTCATTTCTCAACATAAACGATTGACAAAACTTGAAATTTTTTTTGGAGACAATTAAACTTATCAAATAAAATTATTAAGAAGTTAATTTAGAATATTAATTAATAATATTTTTTAAAATGTTAAGAACTTAATTTACATAAAAAATATTGCGATCTTAAATTATTTGGGGCAAGAAATTTAATCTAAATTTTTATACCATTTTTAGTTTAAAAGAAAGACTCTACTTATTGTCTTTTAAAGTAAAAATTGTTGAAATTTTAAATCATGCATTAAATTTTCATCACTAAAAGGAAAAGTTTAAAGTTTTTTACTTTTATCCTCTCTGTAGCATTCGTAGTCATTTTGGGGCGAGAGTGCCGATAAGTGCTCCTCTTCAAACGCGGAGAGACCAAACTCTCGATAACCGTCTGAGGCAAATTCTATATCGACGTATTGATTATAATAACGGGTGCGCCATCTTTTAGGTCGGTATGATACATATGAGAGAATATGAGTACTATTGTTTTAAATATGTATGAAATTTTTTTATTTTTATCATTTATTTATTGTGGATTTATTTTACTTTCAAAATGATAAAGAAAATATAAAAAGTTAATAAAAGTGATTAATAAAAATTATTAAAAACCTATAACCACCGCAGAAATTGTTATATAAAACATTATTTCGATGCACTAAATTAATAAATTTTTCGTCGTCCATTTTCTTGTCTATTTTGTTCTACATTAAGTCGAATCTGGTATTAAAAATTGTGATGTGGACTGTATTTTTATATATTTCGTTTTTCTAAAGGAAATAAAATCGTGCATATTATTATTTTACAATAGCAAATAACAAAATTAATTTATCATATGAATTTGATAAGCCGGCCTCAACGCATTAACACTCAATCTTCTCAACGAGTACTCGAGTACCTCTCTACAAAGTACGATAAGTATTTATTGTTGTCTCTTTACTCGTTGCAACGTCGTCGGCCATTAAAGCTCATTTCGAACCAGAGCGAATCTAGTAACTCGTTCGTTTAGCTTATTTTATGCCCCTTTTTCGAAATTCGGAAGTTTGTTGTTTTTGTGTTGAGGCCGGGAGCATTCGTGCCACAACCGCTATCACCAGCGCCGCCGCCACAGGCCGGAGAGACAACTAAATTTCTCCAACTAAAAAGAGTAAAAGAAACGAGAGACGTTGAAACTAGTTTTATTCTCATCATTCTTATTCTTTCTATCATGTGCGTTGTTGGTTTGTTCCAACATTGTTTTTGTATTTTGTTGTTTTTTTGCGCAGGCTCAGAAGCACACTTCTATCAGACCTTTAACAGACCAACAACAACAACAACAACAACTATTATGAGGGCAATAATGGCTGCTCAGCCGACGGCAACGAATGTGTGCAGCTGTTGATTTTTAATTAAATTCAGACGAAGCCGTCGTTGTAGTCACACACGGTTCTCCTGATGCCCGAAGAAGACGGAATGGTTGGCAACTAACGAGCTCCATGCTATGCCAAGCAATGCAGCAACAGCATCACCAGCAGTGTAGGGTACGGTTAAGGGTAAGGGCAGGGAAAGTACGTTTGTTAATGAGCGAAGGGTTGGCTGTGTGCAGAAGAGCAAGAGGAAGAAGTGGGATACTTGTTGTGATTCGTTAGGGTCGATCAATCGCATGAGGGCTGGGAAGATGGAGGCCGGAAGGCGGTTGGTATTGCGATTGGGCCTGTTCTATCAGCATTTGCTGTGCGTTTTTGTCCTGCTCCTTTTGTCTTTTACATACTCGTACTTTGTGGTTCATTAAGTTTCACATTTTTATTTGACTCAAACTTTGTTGCAATTTTATTGTTGCTGTAGCAGACATTTTATGCTCTCTTTGGGATGGAAACGATCTTAACACTGAAAGGGTTAGACGGCGTGTTGTGGATAAAATGAGATGATGTTGGTTAACCAGCATTCGTTTATGGTTGACACAGTCGTTGTTTTTCTGTTTTTCTTTTTTATGAACATTTGTCATGAATGCGTTAATTTTTATTTGTTTGTTTTGTTCTGCAGCTGTTTTTTTTCCTTCCTTCTTTCTTTCTCTAATTAACTTTGATTAAACTTCAAGAGCGTTTTTTTTTCAAACGTAATTATTTTGGGCGTTGATGACTTTTTCGAAAAATGCAAATTTTTTTTAAGCAGATGGCAGATGATGATTCGAAACCACAGACTCTCAGAGAAAAAAAAAAGATCGCCTTAACTTAAAATTATGTACGTTTATTCATTCGAATCTTTTTTCAAAAGATTTCAATGCGTGAAATATTTACTTACGCGACGATTCAGTGAAGATTATTCAAAATGACAATTCATATAAAATTGCTAAAAATATGTTTGTAAGATATTTTCTTTCTGCAAAAAAAATCTTAGCGGCAGTTTCAAGTTTTCATCAAACAAAAAAATGCATAAAAAAAATAGCGACAGTTTAAAGTGTGTAGACACTTTCAAAAAAAATTTCTCATTTCTTTAAAAAAAAAATCATAAAAAATAGCGACAGTTTAAAAATTTATCACTGTCATAAAACTTTCACTTTCATAAAACTTTAAACTGTTGTTATTTTAAAAAAAAATTTTTTTTTTATTAAATCAACAATTTTTTCTAAATTCCTGGTTCATATTTTACTCCTGGCGACTCTATTAACCTTACGAAACCGTGCTATGAAACCGTGCTATGAAAATGCTATGAAATTATTCTAGCATTTGGACGATTTCTGTAGAAAAACGTCAATTTTTCTTTCTTTCTTACTTTCTGTTTATAATTCAGATTGTTTTTTTCGACCTTGGCGCTGTTGATAAAGCAAGTAAAAACTTGCTCATGCGTATATTGAGGTACAAACTTTATACTATAAAGTATTTTTTTGGTTGAAAATGTATCAACTCTCATATGTTTTTTTTTAAATTTTCATATACCTTTGAAATTTGTACATACATTTACAATATTTACGGCTATGTTTTTGGAGCGCGATTAATCTACGAGTGTTCCCTGCTCATCAACGCATATAGGCTTGCACCTTTCAACTTAAAGCCTGACTTATTTGAAGTAAATTTAATTAGAAAAGTTTGGTTGAATCTTTTCAGTCTTTATAAAAGTTAACCTTTTTTTATTTACAAAGAAGAAATCTACTTAATGTGTTTTTTGTTTTTTTTTTTTACTTAAGGCTCTTCATTAATTTTGTGTCTTGTTAACACTTTGTGTGAGAGGAGTCGTCGAGTCTTGTCGAGTGGAATCGAATTAATGAAAGTGAAGCTTTCCAGACGTGCTTCCAAAAGTAATTAACACAATTTAATTGCTTTCCGTCGAAGCCACAATAATAGTGAATGCTTCTTAATGCCTTTAATTAGTTTTTACGATGTGCTGACAGAAAAAAAAACAAAGGAAACGACATGTAACGCGCTCCAACCAACACGAACAACAGACAAATAGACAAATAGACAGTTCGAGCGTTTGAAAGTCTCGTTGAACATTTTCTTGAATAATGTTCTCAGGTGGATTCAGAAATTTATTTTGTGTATAATTCTTTTCTAAATTATTGTTGTATTGCAAATGAGTAATGCTTCTTCATCTTCTAGAGTGGATTTTTCCATTGAGCGTTATTAACCGGGAGCTTTAAAGCATTATTAATTATGCACTTACCATTAAAACGCAAACAAATTAACAATTGAAAATATATGTAAATATTTACATATGACATTTTTTTTGCACTCGCAGCTTTTAAAAAAATTTGCATTTTTAATTGGTTTCAATGCATAGACTTAACGCGTTGCGGGTTGATGAAGTCTCAAGAGTTGAGCAGAGAAAATTGTCGTACAAAAAACTAGTTGATATTTAATTGATAATAATTAATAATAAAAAAATGCTGATAATTACTGCAAGAATAATGTTCAATTATTCAGCTAAAAAACAAAAATAAATAGATATTTAATTTCTGAAAGCCATTCTCTACACTTCGGTTGAATTTTTAACCCTGAAAAGAAAATGAAAAGACTCTGATGTATAAAATTTGATCCAAAATTCCAACCAAAAGTTAGACTTTTCCACTTTTTTTTTGATAATTTTTCTGATTATATTCAATTGTTTTTTGCTGCAGTCTTCAACAAAAGCTTCGTCCTCACTTAGCACAAAAATGGTTGTTTTTTTTTTCTGCTTGCAGGCTTTGCGCATACACGATAAAATCTCGTTTTTATTTTATTCAACGTTAACACAAAATCAAATACAACAACAACATAATTATTCATTCAACAAGTTCATTAACTCTCAGCATCTCACTTGCTCTTCCTCTCTATCTCTTTCTCTATCTGTCTACGACCGTCGATCATGTGTTAATTTTTCATCTTAACCCTTGTTAACCCCGAGGCTAAAAGTTGTTTGCGATGAAATCGGAAAAAACCATTAAAAACATAACGTAGCACGCAAAACCCAAAAAAGAGAAAAAAAACAACCAAAATTTTCATACGTAGATAAATGAGATAAAAAACGGTGAGCGTCAAAGAATTGCTGAAGTTATTGATTTCAAGCCAGCTTTAGTTGTTTGTTCAAGCTTTGTTTTTCTTAACTGTTCGAAAATCATTGAAGCTTCATAGTTAGCTTTTTGTGGGTACGTTTCGGGGTACATACAATATGTGCATATAGTAGGTGCGTGTGTGTATGTATGCGTAAGTGTGTTAGTGTTCGCATGAGCCTGAGTGTACTCGTTCGTATGGCTTCAATTAAAACTACAAAATTTTGTTGGAAAAAAACGAATGATGTTGCTTGATTGGAATAAAGGTGTTGTTGTTGTTGTTGTTGTTGTTGTTGTTGTTGTTGTTGTTGTTGGTTGGTTAATTGCCTCGCCGATTTGTTGTTGTTGTTGCTGTCGCTATTGATTATCGTGCGGATAAACATTCATACGTTATTCATACCAAGGCACCGCGTTCGCAGACGCCAAACACAAATCGTTTTGAAAAATATATACGGCGCGCCGTTACGTTGCTGGCAAACTATAAACAAAACAACAACAACAAGCGCTAAACCAACAACACAAACAATAATTGCTAACTATTACATTTAAATAGAGTTGTTAAGATTTCTCTGTCGGTTTTTTACGGACAAGCTTTTAAGTATTTATTGTATTTTTTTTTTTATTAATAAAAATGGCTGTAGGTAATTTTGTTTGTTGTTGTTGTTGTTGTTGTTGTCGTTGTGATTGTAAAAGCGATCAGATCGATCGATTGAGTTCGATTTGCATAAAAAAGCAATTATTTTTATTATTAGATGTTATTAAAAATAAGTGAAAATGTCAGCTGATAAAATTGACACATAATAAAAATGTTTAAAATAAATTATGTTTATTACTATAAAATGTCAAGCAATTGTTCAATTGCATGCAAAAATTGTATACACAAATATTTTTGCGAGGTTTGAGAGTTAAAAAATTGAGAATTTATGGCAACCTACCTTCATTACTAGAAAGGTCCTTTTGCACTGATTTCTTAGCAATATTTTACATGGCTTTTTATGAATTTAACATATTATATAATTTTAACATCAACGAAATATATGGTCTTCTTGTGTATACATATTTTTTTTTTTTTGCTACACTTCTGGTTATCTATGTTTTTTTCTTTTAGTTTGTTTCTATGTTTTTTTTTTATATTATCGTTTTTGATTTTTAATTTTTTATTTAACTTATTTTTTTAATTATTTTATATAAATTAAATAAATGAAATATTTTATGTAAATAACTTCATTTTTATTTTAGTGCAAAATAAATTACAATGAATTTTATTATCATTTATTTTTTTATCATCAATTGAACTTTTCATTGAAACATTCGAGTTTGTGTCTTAAGTCCTTAGTTCTTTAGACTCTTTTCAATTGAAGCATTCAAGCATTAACGTTTGTATCTTAAGGTCTTAAGTCGTTTCTTCGATGGAATTTTTAGCCTCACGTGTTTAAGTTTGTTTCTTAAGTCTTTTGTTCTCTAATCAAAATCTGCTCATGTTTACAATATACATACCTACGTTTTATTAACAGCTGACATTTTCTAGAAATCGCTGCAAACAATTCTAGTGATCGACTTGAACGACTCGATAACTCTATCGATCCATTCATCAATCGCGAAAATACGAAATAAACCGAGAATAAACAACAACAAATTCCTGTTAATTGGCTTCAGGCCATTTGATGTTGCATGTTAACAGCAGCTTATTCGCTGATCGTTAAGCATCGATTATAGCCGCATGGCCGAAAGGCAACAACAGCAACAACAACAACAACAGCCAACAAACTGCCAGACAAATGACAAGGCTGAGGCTGAGGCTGCTCTGATGCTATTAAAAAGCTGTCATGAATTTTAAATAGGACGCAATGCTAAGAGGCTCGCCGCTTTGGATTGTTGAAGCTCATTAAAATCGTTCGGCTCAATAATAATGAACTCATTTCAGCACAAATTGAGAAGGTATGTATGTCGATTGATCAGCCGTCACTCGATTGCGACGCCTTAAAATTAAGACAACCGAAGAAAGAGCAAGCAAATACTGTTTGCGAAGGCTTAAATGGGTTTCTTTTTGTTACTTTTTAAATAAGTCTACTCCTTCTAATATTGCTTCAACACCAAGCAAAAATGATTTGAAGAATACTATTCGAGAAAGGATCATTCATTGAGGTCTCCAAGCATTCGTTTCAGACAAATTTCTATGAAATTTGACGTACAAAATTTCTATAGAACTGAATAGCATAAAATCCATTCTAAGATTCTTTTATCCTTTTAATCCAATAAACTAAAAATTGCTTAACTCAACAAAAATCAATTCGAGACTGCAAAATATTTACAGATTTCCTGAATTTATCCTTTTCGTATGTCTTGTAAGCAGGATAAACGTATAAAGCCATAAACACACACGACGATTTAATTTAATTTTCTCTGCGCCTTCGTTTTCAGACGAAAAAAAAAGTCTAGCACAAGCGAAGTTTTTATCCTTTAAGCCATTTTGAAGCTAGGTCGACAGCTAGAAACCACGAGGAGTGAGCATCAACAAGAAAATCCCTAAAATCAATTAAACCGCAAAGCATGAAAATTCCAAACACACATACACAAACACACGAAGATGGCACAAGTGTCGAGGACTAAAAGTCACAAGAAGGAGAAGAAGAATGTAGTTATTGGCAGAGAACCCAAGAAACAGAACAATCCGAAGATGAAATAAATGCAATGCATTGAGTAGAAAAAGGCCGCTGTTACTTGCAGGCTTCGGTCATGCACGCAGGATGTCTTTCAACATAATTTTGTGGTTTCTAAACACCGCACGAGTCCTAGAAGAGGAAGAGGAAGACTGTTCAATCAGCTGAAACTTAAAGATAAACAAGGATTTTGGTCACAAAGAGGACGACGTTGTGTTCTTTAAGGCCTTTGTTTTATTTCTTGTTTGTCGTAGAAACTGCTGCTGCTGCTGTTGGCCTTGTTGGCCTCGTAGCCAGAAGCTGCTGCTTCGGTAGTTGTGAATTTATGTCCTGTTGTTTCGAGCGCACAATGATACCTTTTTCCGCCTGCTGAGCCCGATCGTGTGCTCTGAGCGCATCGTGTCCTTCGATCTTATTCTAATGACTCAAAACTTTTTGGACTTGCTGAGTGCGACACGAAGTGACAGGCGATTTACTACTTTACGATGACCTTCAAACTGATCCAACGGGGGCAGAATTCATGGTCCTTGAATACTTTATTTTTAATATGAAGCCATAATAGAATTTGACCTTCATCTGCAATCCATTCACAATCAAAGAAAAACCATTTTTGTCTTAAGTTTGAAGAACGGTTTTTGCAAAAATTATCATTGTCCTTCACGGTGTTGTCCTTCAGCTCGTGGGTGGTAAAGCGTGCGTCGAAAAAAGCAATAAACGTTTATTCGAAAAACAATAAATGATTCTCCAACTTCGGTAGCAATCAATTTTAATAACCGGTGACCGATTTGTCCGTCTGTTTTGTCCTTCGTTGAGAAATCGTTCCGATCGATCGAAGAAAATGCTGGGAAAGGTATTTTCTTGATCAGAAGGCTGAAAAAATATTAATGACTGTAGATAATTTTTGTGTAACGAACTAATAGTTTTGTGATTTTTAAGGCCGGAGGCAAAGAAATGATCCCAAAATTCTTTTAGAACGAACATGAAATGAAAAAATTGAAGGCAAATGAAAAAAATCCTTCAAACAAATTACTTGTAAGTCGAATACGACTCTTGGTTGATTTTAAATTAGATTTATTATACCGATATTTATCATATTTATTATACTGATATTCCATATCATACCCGGATCGCCAACATCAGCACCAAGTCCAGGTCAAACAATTTTTAAGAAATTCATGGCTAAACTTTGAGAATTTCGAGGAAAAAGCTAAAATTAATTTCAACGTAATATTTTTTTTTAACAAAATTACATCAATAAGTACCATTTTTTCCTAACACTAAATGCTCCAAATTTTTGATAAAGTATTGAAAATCGAAAAGTTTTAGTTGGGTAAGTTTTTTGAGGAAATTGTGTAAATAACTTTTATCACTTTTATTTCAAGAAATTTCAAGTTTAGCATTAAATTTCTCGAAAGCTGTTTGACGGAGCAGTTCGATTTAAAAGGGACATAAAGCTGTGCAGTTTAAGCTTTTTAAAAAGTTATGATAAGGCGTGGTAGGCATAGTAGTTACTTTTTTATGACGTTTTCGCTTTTCACACCATTTTTAATAATTGTAAAAAAAAAATTATTTTCCGTCGCTTAAACGCGGAAGAGGGTTGAAATAGACACTTCCCTCTTTCCTCCTACCGCTACATCTTGCCTTTTTGCCTCTCCTTTTGCGGAGTATGCTGTATAACCAATGCCTTCATCTTCATCGCTGTGTTTTTAATTATTTTACTTCTTTCATCTCATTTACTTGCTCTTCTGTGAAATTTTTTACACTGTCATTTTTCCCATTAGGGACTCTTTTACGTCATTATATTGGATTAATTATGGCGTCTATACTTTTGATTTTGAATTAAATTTGGCGTCTATACAATACGCCTTGGGTTGTATGGGTTGCCTTTTCTATGCCTTTATATTGTTTTTAAGTTGTTGTTGTTGTTGTTGTTGTTGGTCTGATCTTCATATTGAATCAGTAGAAAAGTAAAATTTATGAGTTTACAAAAGCCATAAAAATCGAAATAAAATCTGTTTTCATGAAGATCTCGAGAAGAATCAAAGAAGCATTATTTTCAAGGCATTATATCCATTAGATGCGATGATGGTATATAACTTATACATACACACACACACACACACACATACTTATTCCTTCTTATATGCACATATATGGTATATATGCCGAAGTGGAACCACCTTGCAGCTGCTCAAATTGAGGGCGTTTCTCGTCGAAATGATTCTATTCGACGAAATTTCCAACCTCCAGCCTCTTGCAAACGGTTCCAGCCCTGCCGTCCGTCTGTACGTTCGTGCCTCTATCTGCGGGTATATAAATTATCTATACCTGCTTCTAAATATCGTAGTTGCAGGGCTCTACGCCTATTCGCCTCTACCCATCTCCCTCTGCCGTTTTTCGACACTGGCGCGAATGGCGTTTTTATGTTATTAAAATGTTATTAAGACGGTTGTTTGTGCAGGCCCGTTGATGAGCAACAACAACAACAACAACAACAACAACAACAACAACAACAACAACCACAACAAACCACCAAATGATGGAGCTGAGGTGAAAAAGAAATAATTTCATTTCTTTGTAACTAATTTATTTTCTTTTCTTTGGTGTTTTTTTTTCTTGTTTTGTTTTGTTTTGTTTTGTTTTAATTTATTATCATCGCAACACCACGAAAGCATCAACGCATCACCGCACCGCGCATTGAACCACTGCCTTAACGATCCACATAGCCATCCCCGGAGTGCTCCGGGTGTTTTGATTGATGATCTCTGATCGCTTCGTTACCTCTCGACCATTCGCCGGCCGATACTCTTCATGTAATTTATTTTCAAAGTAAATTAATTCTGGTCAGTGACAGGTTTTTATTGCTCGCTCCTCGGCCCCACTCATTGTGTTCTTACACTTCATTTTAATTATTTATTTTAACTCGATTCTGTCAAGAGGTTTTCTCTTCTTTTTAATGCCTTTTAATGTGTTTTTTTATCCCGTTCATGTTTAAAATAATTCTTTTCTACCGAAATCGATAAACAAAGCATTCGTTAATTGGTAGAAAACAAAATCGGAATAATAATTAATTAATTTTGATAGTTTTTTTTTTGATAATTACATTGCTATTATAGCTCTATTACAATAACAATAAATTAATTACAAGAACAACACTGAACTGTTTCCAATGAACTCTTTCTACAAATCGATCAGCATTTATCTCTGTGATTATGCTTATTCTTCTTACTCCTATTCGTGTTTATTACTAACTCAGGCGAAAAAGAAAATTTTTTCGTAAAATTTTTTCTCAATTTTTTCCTTGATGGTTATGAAAATAATAGCACGGATCGTTTTGACACCATGAAATATTACGTAAATGCTGTGTGCATTTATTTATTTTATTTATTTTTTAATTAATTTATTTATTTTATTTTTAAAGAAATCTGTGTAAATTTCATTGCTAAAAGAAAGTTATTAAAAAATATCTAATGATATTTTCATGAAAAATTATACAAAAAAAAAAAAAGTTATACAGAAAAAAAAAAGTTATAAAGAAAAGTTATACACTGAGAACAAATTAAAGCGTATTATTAATGATTTACTATCAAAAGAATAAATGGATAAAGAAAAAAAGCATAATCTGTTAACTATAATTTGAATAAACTTGATTAAAAAAAATTTTTTTTTATTAAAAAAAGATTTAAGGATTTAAAGATTTGAAGATCTTGAAAAACAAAAGCGTTATATTTATTACTGAAATTTTTTCTTTTTACTTTCGTTGAATTTTATATTTTTAAGTCATTGGCTTGAGTTAGTGTCGAATAAATGATCTAATAATATATACACTATTTCACTCTATCCCATATAAAATTGTGTTTTTTTAAAAAAATCTTAATTTAGGTTTATAATTCGGATTAATTTTTTTTTCTCTACCTTAGCGCTGTCATACTGAGCCAAATAGAGGTTGTTTTTCAAAAACAAAAACTTCTCTGCTTTGGCATCAGTAGGATAAATGTTTATTATAATTATTATAAGATGGCGCCACTGTTAATTGTCCTCCATTGTAGCTTAGAAATAAATAAAATGACAAGAAACAAACACGAACTTTGACAGATATTCTTGATTATCCAGAGCTAAACGCTCTTTTGGATAAACCTTTAGTTATTAACAGTGTACAAAAAAGCAAGCTGTCCGTCGAGCAATAAAACCTTTTTCTGGAAATGATTTTGAACTAAAATAAGCCTTTTTTGTTTGCAAATTTATATAATTTTTATAGAATTTATAACGTTCTTTCTTTAGGCGCTTTTTTATGCACAGTGTACACAAACCTAAAGCAAAAGCAGTAGCAAAAACACAACAAAAAACAATAACAACGATATTAGTATTAATTATAATAATAACGACAACAGCAAGAACAGCCATAAAATGCCATAAGTTGAGTAAAAGTCAAAACAATCAATGCTTCAAAATAATGATGATGTATTGACAATCAGACAACATGAAAGAAAATGGCACAAAAACAAAAAGAAGAATCATTATGAGTGTAATACGTTGTAATAAAAGTAACAACACAACAACAACAATAACCATCCTGAAGCAGCAGCAGCATGAAATCAATTCGCAAACAAACAACACAAATCATAACAACTACAACATTAATAATAATAAACATAACAAGGAGAAGAAGAAGAAGAAGAAGAAGAAGAAGAGGGAGAGGAAGACAAAGAAGGCGACGAAGGTAAAGAAGGCGAAGAAGGCGAAGAAAGAGGTGAACAGAAACATTTCGTGTGGAATTCAGTTGCTCTGAATGCTCTGAAAGTTATTTCTGTAGATGAAATCGTTGATTGGGCGAAGGCGCTGCTTTCGTGAACGTCGTTTCGTGTGCCTGCGACGACGCTGATGACGACAACAACGAGACGTCAACGACGCCGCTGGTGCTGCCGGTGCTGCTGCTCTTGATGTTGATGTTGTTAGTTCTTGTACTATTAACTTCTTTAATGGCTGTTGTTGTTGTTGTTGTTTATTTCGCCACTTAATGCTGATTCCATGGACCACACACGAAGCAGCGATGATGACGACGACGATAATGAAGATCGCAATGATGTTCAGCAGCAAACTTTCGATACTGCTTAACGTCGTTTGTCGTTTTTATCCTTTCATCCTCCTCATCATCATGATCGTGGTCCCTTATTTCGTGGATCTATAGCTTCATTCCTGTTCTTCTTCTTCTTCTTCTTCTTCATCTTCTTCTTCCTATTCCGCTGAAGAACGCACGCGTGCAGGAAGCCCTCAGAGAAACGAATCGCGGAAGAATCTCACGGTTTTAAATTTCTTTATAACACACGTTAATGATGATGCTGAAGATCATGATGATGTTGATCGTGGTGGTGGCGGTGGTGGCCAGCAAAATGATGTATATTTTGAGAGTAGTTTTTTTGCTTTATTAGTCGGTCGGTCATGAAGACTGCTCAGCAGAGTTTTATCTGGTGGCATTAGTTGCATAACTTTTAGCACCTCGAAAAACCATAGTGACGTCAGAAAAATCGCTGTTGGGTGACGGAGAAGAGCGAGTGATGGGAAAGGGAGGGGGCGAAGGACAAAGAGATAGAGGTAAGATCGTTTGTTTTAAAGTCAATTTTACAGGATTTGCTTTTCTAAATCTTACTTTTTTAAAAAAATACTGATGAAAAAGTTCAGTGAGTTTTTGCCAAATTTCTTGAAAAACTACAATAATATAAAAATTAAACTCTCTTTTTGGGTTTTTTTGGTTAAAAATGGTCTCTTTGTCGCCTTCGTTGGGCTTACAAGAAGTGACCGATTCGAAGAGTGATAAATCTTATCAAATTCTTAAATGATTTCTTAAGATGTCGACTTCTCCAGACGTCTTAAAATATACGTTTTGACATCTGCTGTCGTACTTGTGAATAGCTTTGAGTCACCCTAAAGTCACCTTATCGTGCCACTGCAATTTGTGTTTGCTGGCACTCGAAATTTTATCCAATACACAAACCTCTTAGCACATTGCAAGCGATGTGCGCGTAAAAGAACACAAGTCTCTCTTAGAACAAATGAGCTTTGTGAATACAAAGTCTGCCAAAAAGTGACTCTTCAGAGACAACGACGACGCCGAGTGACTCGAAGAGCTTGTGAATAAGCGTGTTAGCATTTCATGTCTATCATTTTGCTATCATTTGATAATAATATATGCCACCAAGAAAATGCTGAAAATTTCATTAAGATTTTTCACCAATCGTGGTGAATTTATACTCGTTGTTAGTTGTTAATTGTTGTTGGAGCAGGAGCAGGCGAAAGGAAATATGATAAGTAATGGCGACAAGAATGAAATAAAGGAAAGGGCGACAGAGAAAGGGAGAGAGAAGATAAGATACTTCTGGTGTGAAGGTGAAAAACCGAAGAACCGAACTGAATAAATTCTTTATCCGTTCACACTTGGCGGCTCCGCAGGGCGGCTTGAGCACACAAAAAGCGGCCTTCAAGCGCCCCCCACAATGCTTTACGCAGTCAATATGAAACGCGACACCCTCGCCGGGAGGGGGGCGGGGGGGTGCTGCAGGGGGTGACAGACAAAGTAAAGGCGCGTGGTAAGTGAGCACTGGCTGCTGCTGCTGCAGTTGCGCTGGCGGTTGCATTCCACGAAACTGATAAGGCACGCTTTGTTTGCAATAATAGCTTTCACAGTAACAGACGCTATAACAACAACAACAACACCAACAAACAACAACAACAACAAACAACAAGAACAAGACAAGACCTCACAACAAATGGTCTATTTTCGCCAGCGCGAAAAAGTCTGTGCGCAACAATCAATATTGTCTGTCTGTGTGCGGCGGTAGCTTCAAAAAGTGTATTTTCATGCTCGAGTAACACGAAGGATAAACGCGATGAAGAAGAAGAAGAAGAAGAAGAAGAAGGGGTAGAAGAAAACAGAGTGATGATATTGGTGGCAAGTACGTACTTGGAATAATCGAGGTGCCAGAGTGGCTTAAGTTGTATTGAAAGCACAACAACAACAACCACTGAATTACTAAATTACTGAATTACTTCAGGACGTTGGAAGTTGGAACGGGCGGCGATGGTAAAAGTGTTGATAGGCCAAAAAATACTGCAGATCGAGGCCTAAGTTCGTTCGCGTACGTCACGAGTCACGAGCCATCGAATTTAATCTCACCGAAGTGACGATGCGAAACGCCAAAGGGGCCATTTGGGGGGTATGAAGACCCCTTAAAGGGGTCAACATTTTATACAAAATCGATGATACGGTGGTCGAGGATGATGGTACATGACGGTACACACGTAGTACATGTATCATCACATAAAGAATGTAATAATTTTGAAATTATCGAGTTTCACGTTTTTTTTTTTGGGGGAAAAGGCCCCTTTAGTAAATGTTTAACAGCATGGAAGAGATAAGTTGTACATATGTGCATGATTGAGACTTTTGTGTGTTTACACTAACCCCTAAAACACCACACCCTCTCCACTTTGCCCCTTTTTCGGGGGAGGGTGGTCTAACCCCATCGATCCAACGCTTTTCAGTAACATACAAATGGATTTTTGGGGACCACAAAGACGATGATTCTTTAGCAAAGAAATACACTTTCCACCGCCATACACCAACTGATAGTGTATGTACCTACAGTTGTTAGAGATAATATTAATTAGTGTATATCATGATCTTTAACGGCAGATCGCACCGTTTTTGGCAACATCTCATTCGCACAATCCAAACAATTAACAGCAAGCATTCGCGAAATTTGAAGAATTTAAAGTTTTGTTATTGCACAACAATTGCCCGAAATGGGCCAAATTTCACAGCTTTTCGATGCACACACTCGTACACATTTTTTTTTGTTTTTTCTGTTGCGTTTTGGTGTGAAAGCAATTCGCTCGCAACCGAGTTGGAGCAACCAAAGCGAGGACGGCTGGAACACGCGCGCTTGTGATGGCGTGTGTTGCTGCGGCAAGTATTTAACAGTAATTTAAACAGTAACAAGCAACTGTCACAACAACAACAACAATGGCAACGTGTTAGCCATCGATCCATCCATCGTCGGCCGCTTCAAAAACTGGTTAATTGCAATCAACGGCAGATTTCTTCAATCCGATAAAATACTGATTGATGAAATCGAGGCAACAACAACAACAACAACCACCATTATTCGAGCAGCAGCATAAATTATCACTTGAGACCATTGCAATTATGTCGCGTCTACGCAATGGACGCAATTGACGCAACCGAAAACGTTGCAGACGCACGCTTACAAACATCTCAACGCCTTACTTGCTCCAACGGTCCCGACCGGATTGACCGTTCAGGACAAGGCACTGCGCGTGATCGAACGCTGATGTTGCAGATCGATCTTTACCGTTCGTCAAAGTCTTATTTGACGCTGACACTTGGTGGCACTATTTTGTCCAGACCATGGAATGCGCTGCGAAGAGCGACAAAGTAGTCGTCGTCGAAATTCATAAGCGTCATAATCGGCAGCAATACGCGTCAATACGCGTCAATATCGTCCACGGACAACGTCTGCGAAGTGCATTCATTCGAAGTCGTTTTTAATGGTCGCAGCAAGTAAGAGACTTTTTTTTATAGGTTTTTATTTCCACGCGCTCTATAAAAAAATAAAAAAATTAAAAAAAATTAAGAGATATCAGTATAATAAGTATACTCGCTAACAGTTCGAACAACAACAACAACAACAACAACAACAACAGCATTTGGTTGGTCAATAAACACGTAGTTGTTGCGTTTACACTTCATTTGTTGTTTGTTTCTCGTTATTTCGTTAAATTTTTCTCTTTGTCTTCACAAATCCAACAAATCCTCTCAAGAGGATCCAGAGCGAGCGAGCGAAAGAATGAGCTGCGCAACCATTTCGAGAGCTGGAGATTCGGTGCGGTTCGCTCAATTAACACGTTGCCGCTCACCAAACAATGAACAAAAAAAAAAAAAAAGAAATATTAATAACACTTTATCGAGCTGCAAATTGAAAAAGTAAATAATCATAAGAACAACAACAACGACAACGACGACAACAACCAACAACGGCGACGGCAACGAAAACCAACGTCGTCGTCGTTGGATTTAGTGCATGTGGAGGACGTACATATGTATGTATGTGAGAATTGTCAGCTTGTGACAATTGTTTGCTCTGCTGCTGGTTGCGAGCCGCGAAATATCTTGTTGTTTGCGCTCGTATTTAATTTCTTAGACGCTTAAAGCGCGCTTCAGTTCCACAAATTAACACCATCTTAATAACCGGTCTAGCATTTGATTGATTGACAAAGCAGTTAACAGGTTTAAGTGGCCGCGATTGACAATGGTGATGATGATGATGATGATGATGGTGATTATAATAGTGGAAAATACTCTCTATCATCTCTCAAATCACTCCAGCAAAAAAATTACTTTTAGCTGCAAATTATTGCACTCGTAGCTAAATTATTATTTAGCTACGAGTGCACGAGTGTATGCATTAATTATTGTTGCCATGTGTTAATTTTTTGAACTAAATAATGATGAAGATTGTGTTGAAGATTGTGTTGTTGATTGTGGTAGCAGTGGAGGTACCTTACTGTCTTAAGATAGATTCTAGTGATCGACATCATCATGATAATGCACATGAAAACTGTGTTGTTGATCACACCAAGTTGCTTACTCTACACAGAGAAAAATAGTACCACCTAAAAATAATAAGATCTCCGAATTGAAACATTTTACTATGAAATCTTATTAAAACATACAAATAATATGCTTTTTTCAGAGAGAAATCTTATTAATTTTATAAAGAAAATTTTATTGTTTTGAAACAGAAAGTTAATTTTATTAATTCGTGATTTTAATAAGAAATTCATATTTTTTTTTTTTTTTGCCCATAAAATCATGAAATCAACAAGTTTGTATGGAAGTATGAAGAATTCTTATTATTTAATTCTTAATTCTTCTTTTATTCTATAATAAAATATAAATCTTGGATGTGGAATAAAATGATTTTAAAAAAAAACATTAAAAATTTTCTTCATTTTTATAAGTCTATGGAAAACAATAAGATTTTCTTAATGAATTTGTATTTTAATAAGATCGTCTCTATGAAAAACAATAAGAATTTTTTATTACATATGAATTTTAATATGACCGTATTTTTAAATTTTTACCAGATTTTCTCAATGATTTTAATAATGATTCCTTCTTGAATGAAAATCATAAAGAAATCTGATTGTTTCTCTTCTATTTTATGTGGTATTTTGGCGCTGTGTAATGATAATGCCCAAGAAAACTGTGTTCTGGTGATCACGCCGAGTTGCTTACCTCGGAGCTTTTGAAAGTGATTTGTCCCTATCAATCGAGTATTCCGAGTATCATTATAAATTATGAAATAACGATGAATATCCCAAGTATTTACGTTGATTAATACACCAAGTATTTTCCGAAAGAGTATATTCACAGTTCGAAAGTTCGATATCTCGAAAACCAGAAATTCAAAAGTCGGCTACGATTAAAACTCGTCGTCAATAATGTCCGTTTGATTTAGTTTTTCGTTTAAAATATTGTCGGCTTGTCGAATTATACACGTAGCAACAGCCATGACGTTCCCTTTAAGGCCTTTCATACTTTTTTTTATGGTGATTTCTGTTTAACTGACAGTAATTTTATTTCAGCGATAATGATGATGTCAATGAAAGGGTAATAATGGTGAAGTAATGATTGAAGAAAAATACTTTATACTGATGCTGATGAAATCAGTAATCAGTAATTGTGTAGGTTTGGTTGATGCTGCTGAAAATGATAATATGATGATAGAAATATCGTTAAGAGGTTGTGGACTGTCGTGACACGATACACGAGTGCTCGCCTGTGTTGTCATGACAGCGCCTACGTTTGTGTTAATCGCAGTCAGGCCTTCTTTGTGGTAATGATTGTGTCACTGTCACACAATTCTGTTCGAGAGTTTCAGATAGTTTTCATCGTAATCACCGAAGATGGTGATAATTAATGTGTTAATATTAATTATCATTTGTAATAATGATGGCAACTTCGATTTTAGGCGTTTTATTTTCTATGGCTCAAAAAAGACACCCGTAATTAATTAAGAAACTACTTGTTATAAAGAAGATAAAAACAATTTAATGATGAAAAAAAGTAACAAAAAAAATCATATATTTTTTTATTATTTTTTTTTTAATATAAAACCATACAAAGCAAGATACACGAAGGTATAGTATATCGCCATACTGTAAAAATCGTACTCAAAGCTTCTGCATTTTTATTGTTTCTTTTTGATTTGACCAAACCGACTTCGATCAGTTGCAGTTTCTAATGGCAGTGACGAAGAAAATTAAATGCAAAAATTTTCGAAAATTTTCCTCACTCCAGCGACGGCCATAAAAACCATGCGGCTCGTTAAGAAAAACAAATGCCAATCGCATTTTGCAACAAGTTTTATTTATCAAAAAGGAAAGAGCGGTTAACAGTAGCAACAACAACAACAACAACAACAACAACAACAACAACAACAACAACAACAACAACAACAACAACAACAACAACCACAACATCGATAACCATATCTGTGACGATGACTATGTCTACAAAATGCATACAAATTTTCTCTTCGCCAGAGATTTTCACAAATAATTAAAACTGTGCAGAAAGAATACTTAAAAGTCTATAAAATTTGTTTGGCAAAAATGATTTTCGCATTTTTCATGCTGCTTCTTCGGCACACTTTGGTGAAACTTTCGAATGCAGAGACTTTGAAGCTGGTTGGTTGCTTGTTCTGGGCCGAAGATGAACGACGAACTGATGGAATGGATTTTAATGGTACTCGGTACTTCACGGTACCCAGCTGATGACAGGCACAGGTCGAAATTTTCAACATTGGGCAACATTGATGCAATTTTGGTTCTGGTTTGTTGTTGTTTATTGGTTTGTGCGTTTGTTTGTTTATTTATTTATTTGTTAATTTGTTTTTTTTTTTTAAAGTGAAGTAAAGCATTATTTTGTTGTTGTCAGAACGGTACAGTTGTGTTTTTGGTTTGGACTAATTTTTGGAAAAAATAAAAACGCGTTTAAGAAATATATAATAATATATAATGTGCGAGTTGTAACAATATTAAGAAGAAAATAATAAGAATAGTCGTTGGTGCCGCCGGCGATGTTATATTTTACTTTAAAAGTGAGTCCTGGTGGTCTGTAACCATGATGGTCTGATGGCCGTCTGTCCGTCCATTAAGTTTTTCTTGAGAGTTCTTCGCTATTTCTTGTAACTCTTTCAAAAGGTTATGAAAAATTCTGCTCCTTTAATTATTTTTAGAGAAAAAGAAAATTGTTTAGGTGCGAATTGTTGTTATATTTCGAAGTAAAAACACGAATGGTATTTACCGGATGGTAGTAGCAGCAACACCCTTCCGTTCCTTCGCGCTCCTTCGAATCTCGATTATACTCGTGTATACTTTCTTGTGAAAGAAGTTGAAGGAACGCGACCGGGTCAATTTTGAATTGCTTTAGTAGAAATTGTAACAAATCAATTGTTGTTATTGTTGCTGTTGTTGTTGTTGTTGTTGTTGTTGGTGGTGGTGGTACAATTGATAGCAATTTCATAAATTGTTGTTTATTTCTTCAACGTCGTTCGAAGTCGTTATAACGTTTGAAAGGTAATCGCTATGGTCGAAGCCGTTGCCCCAGCCGTTGCCCCCACCATTGCCCCCGCCGTTGCCCCTACCATTGCTCCCATCATCTGATTGTTCGACTGTACCGTACTGCCTTAACTGTCTTGTTAGGCTTGAGTGACAGACACTATAATCTAGACTTTATCCATCCATCCAGTACAGTTAAGAGGCGTATGAACGCCAAAGTGGACACACAGATAGCCAGACAGACATATAGCCGGACAGACAAACAGACATACAGACCATAAAATTATTATTAATAAAGATAGTGTAGGTATAAATAAAAAATCATCCACATTACAGCAAGAAAATGTTATAAGTACGGCTTCAAAATTCTTTTGAATGCAATTTATTTGAAAAAAATTTGAGGATTTAAAATTTACACAATCTTAAAGTTATTTCTGCTAATAGCATCTAATTTAAATTATACAATTATACAAAGCAATTTAAGTATATGTACGTTTTAGAATTTATATATAAATTTTGCAAACACAAGATGTTCTATTTCCGAAACCGGATTGGAAAAAACTGAAATTCCGAGTCTTTAGCTTTAAAATTCTGTACATAATAAAAATATTTTCAAGCAAAAATGGTGGAAATTGTCAAGGTAGGCCTCATTTTTTAGGTCTCATGACGTTCAAATTAAAGATCAGGAAATAGCTTAAAGCTTTCAAATAGCTTTTTTTTTAATTATATACAATTCTTCAAAAATTATAAAAGTCAATGTTTTGTATATTAAAAATGTATTTATGAGTAGGTATATAATATATCCACTCAGTATATGTAAGTAGGAATATTTTTCAAAAACAGGATACGAAAAACGTGACTCTCTAAATATGTATGTGTTCCATTTGGACACGGAGGATTATAAAAGAGGCCAGAGGAAAAAAAAAGACCAGAGTCAAAAACTTCAGAAATTCAAAATACGATTAAAAACTTCTAGTATTTTTTTGCCAAATTGAAAATTTTCTCTTTGTATACCATTTTTTTCCAACATAAAGTTGAAAAATTCAACTCACGCTTGAAAAATTTAGTCTTCGTAGTAAAAACAATCAATTTTTAGTACAAAAGTACAAAAGATTTTCGCTAAAAATTATACCAGGCATAAAAAGTCCAGTCCAGTGTATAAAAAGTCAAGTTAAGGTAACATAAAAATTTTTGCTTCGATTTAAAAATTCAAACAAACGTAGAAAATGTTTGTTTTCAGCCATAAATATTCAGACTAATGCTTTTCCATAAAATGGACTATGCTTAAGTAAAATTAAATATGTAGGTACTTAATTAAAAAAAAAAACAAAAAATTAAAAAAAAATTAGGTAACAAAAATTGAAAACAAAAATTAACAAAAATTTGAAAAAAACAAAAATTTTAAAAATTTTAATAAATAATAATTGTATGAACGAAAATTAAGCCAGAGTTTATTTAATTGAGACGAGAAATTACGGTAATGCGTTTTACCAAAAATATCGAATTAAAATCATTGAAATCGAGCTTGAAATCAACTGCGGAAAAGCAATAATATTTTAGCCATAATTTATTAACATTTAATGAAGTGTTAAAAGCTGTTAAAGTGTTAAACATATTGTTTTCTTTAGATTTGTTGAAGTGTTAAAATTATTAGAAAAGCTCTTAAAGTTTCAATTTCAAGAACTTGAACGTAACGTAACGCCTACTACTACGTCTTTCCTCCTTACTCTATCGTTCTTTGTTTCTGCGCCCTTCCTCACCGTAAATATTCCGTAGTTCTACGACGTCCGTGCAACGTATTGTCTGTTAGCACGTTCGTACGTACATACGTACATACATATGTTCGAGTAAATGCTTTTAATTAAAATTGTTATCTTCGACTTCAAGGAAATGCACCCATAAACACACACACATTGCTGTGCATGTGTAGTTTTCTTATTCTTCGAAGCTTACAATTTATTTTTCCTTTCAAACGAAGCCATTTCTATGAACACTCTCTGCCACGTCGTGCGAGTTATCCTGAATGCGAGATCTTACATGCCGGGCTTTAGCATTACGTTTATTTACTCGTAGTGCTTCGCACCTCGCTCGAGCTCAACACCTAAGACATATTCGCACAGTCAGACACACACGCACACGCAAACACACACACACACACACCTATTCGCACCTCTACCAACTGAAAAAGCTTTACTAATGG